>RPOG01000067.1:607500-1127991 GCA_008086565.1 Thalassoma bifasciatum
GCTTGTAAGCCCAATCCGGGAAGGCGAACCCTGCACAGAGAAGATCAAAAATGAGGAGGGTCAAAAGAGGAGCTCTCAAATGTGATGAAGATGTGAGGAGCACATGTTTGAAATAAAACACACGGGACTGTGTTGAATCTTTAACAACTAATTGGCTTTTATCTAAACAACCTTGAAAACCTTGTCTACCTCTAAAGAGAGATCCAGAGCTGCTTTAAAATAAGTCAACAGACTATTAGGAGTCAGCAGTTGTGGATGGTTCAGGTGAGTGGAGTCTATTCTTTGAGGGAAAAGAGGATTATAGGTGTCTAGCCAAGTATAGATCACACACAACAGAGCAGCTTAGTCAGGCACAGAGTGTCCTCATTCATATTTCCCAGTGCACATGGCTGTCTTTTTTTCTCCCAATTCTTCCCCAGCGTTTATTTATTTCTCTACTTTTCAGTCAATCTTTGAATAATGTCTGCAGGATATTTTCAAGCAGTTTTCTGGTATTTATGGGACAGTTTGACACTGTGAGAAGCAAGAGGGAGGTCAGAAAAAGGTAAAGAGAGAGGAGGAGGGAGAGGAGAGAATATGACGACAGAACTCCCAAACGACATGAGAAGCATTGTTGCTTCTGAGATTTTATTATTCTAGAATTCAAAAAGCAATTCAAAGCTCTAAAAGCAGAAGTTTTCTCTGTTTTGCAGGTGTAAATGCACTTAATAAATATAAATCATCCCACTAAATTGTGGATATTTGTTGTACATGCATCCTTTGTTCATGGAACATTCTAATCTTTTTGTGTCTTTTTTATGAAATTAATGGTGCAAAAGTATTGTTGTGTTTCAGCCTCCCTTTCTGTGAGATGGCTACTCCAGAACCTTAATTTTAGTAGCCACCTCAGTCTCCAATGGCCTCATCCAACCACTGACCATGAGTGAAAAATTTTTTTTGTTTTACCACTCATAATCACTGAAGAAAGGTCAAAGAAATCATAAATTCTGCCAGGGTATGTAAACTTGTGAGCACAACTGTACATGGTATTCGGTGCAAGCCAGGCCCAGTTTATGCTGATTGGTAACGGGGGCAGATAAATAGGTATAATTACACAATGAAACTTTAAAAACAGTAGACCAAAAGATGTTGAACAGGTTGACACTCAGCAGAGCAAGTAGCTAAATGTGTTGACTGGTCACAGAGGGAGGCTGTATGGCAGCAAAGCCAAGTTTCCTGAAGACATATAATCATCAAATGAGCTAATTTCATTTTGTCAGTCACTTATTTTCAGGCTGATTTAATCACAAAAATGTATTGGGAGTAAAACATGATTTAGACAGCAGACAGCCAGGTGTAGAATCAGACTTCTGAGTAAACCACAGTTTAATGTCACCAGGTCACAACCACCACATCAGCTTTTCACAGGAAACACACCAGCACACGGACAAAAACTACATTACTAAAAGTCGTATTGTTAGTGGGCCTCGTGGAACTGTTGGGCCCATGCATGAAAAAAACGTTCCACCTCTCCTACACCTCTTTCCTCCCATGCAGTCACTCTTTCCAATGACAGGAGGAAAACAACATGACCAGTCATCTCTCCTGTCTATCCCTCAGCTCATCAGCTCTCCACCCGCCGCATAAAGGAAACGCAAAGACAGAGACAGAACGAGACTGTGGGTGTGGGTGTTTGACTGTTTGTATGAGCATGTGTGTGTCCAAATGCACAAGTTTGAAAAGAGTTTATGTGCCAGTGTGCGTGTTTGAAAATGTTTGTGCAAGTCTCCCACTAACATTCTGTTGCCTGGGCGGTCAAGAAAATCTGACACGACCGAGCAAAATAAGACTATCACAGTGTAATGTTCAGCCAGATTTAGCCTGGACTGTATTTTATTTTATCAACAGTCCTCCTCACAGCGCTGATAAACACACAAGTGAGGAGGCGGACTTAGAAAAAGAAATAACATCCAGGCTGCTTAAGTGAGCCTATCAGTCCCACTGATGATATTTTATAATGTTCGGTGCAACCTTAAGAATCACATTACATCCAATAAGCAGAGAAATTGAGTTACCTGACTGATGTAACACAACGCAACACAAGAGTCCTTCAATAAGAGCGACACTTTGTTGTGTCTGTGTCTTCAAGTATTTAAATGTTGACTGGATTTTGTACAAATGCTGAATTATTCGCCTTCATTTAAATCCGTGTGTGTATGTTTTTCCCCAGGTTTTATTATTTTTCTTTGAACTTGTTGATGAAATTACTTGAAAAATTCCTGAAAAGATATATTTGGGTTTGTTGTGCGATTCATGATAGGTATTTCACTTTTGCAACCTTCAGTGGCCTTGAGATCATCTAGTTCTTGTATTGATTTTCTTCTAATCAAATATTGAATGTTTCCTCCCTAACCTTTATTTATTTCCTTTTTTCTGCAGTAATACCTAAGAATCCGTCTCTGAGGATCAATAAAGGCTTATCTTAGCTTATGTAAGGCTAGCATGAAGCCAGCGTTTGCGATGTGTTTAACTGCAGCATGCAAATGGTAACAGAAGAATCAAGACAGGCTTGGCTTGAGATTGTGAAACAAACAGGCCCAAAACAGCAGATTATGGATGCTCCGGCCTGTCGATGGATTTTCTGGCCACCAGCCTGAGGGGTAGATAGATAGCCCTGATAATCTCTGCCGCACTAGCATTTTCTGACCATTTAGTCACTGTTGCATAACACTAAATAATGCTGGTCACACATCTGCCAGACAGCTATGACTGTATGAGTGTTGCTGCTCATTAGCAGGACAAACTGTGTGTGCTTTTATTTGTTTTTATGCTATGCAAGAGAACACTAAGAGCAGGCACACGCTGCTGTTTCCAGCTTTGTTAAAAATAGGCTGAAAGGAAAGTTATCTTCCTATCTTACTCATCAAGCGTAGGCAACCATTTCTTGGTTGTTTTCCTCCAATCACAAAGATGTATATGAGAGGCATGGTCAATGAATCACTCGGCTGCCCCACCCACTCACGAGTCATTTTGCGATAAAAAATAAAGACTTTGAATACCAGTCAAAAATGTACAAGATGCCTACACATTTTCCATCTCCACATTCCAGACAGGATCTTATCAGTGTTGAGTATTATTCAGAGAGCTGTTGGCTTTTAAGGGAATGAACTAACAGGCTGTGCAGACAGATTAGCCTCTTTATTCAAACTATGGATTATTGTTCTTTAAAACAAACATCATGATGTGTGAAGTGACCGCGGGTGTAAAAACAGCAAAAACCACACCGTCTGTGATGCAGTTGCTCAGACTTTCCAGACTTGCACAGCTAGCATGCAAATAAAAAACACACACTTTCCTCCATTTTCACTTCTTAAACACCCTGAGTGCAGGATAAAGGAACACATGGGAGGGGGGACATTAGCAGACCAGGCCCAACAATAACACATAGTCACACACATGCTCCTTCTGCGGAGAACAGCAGATGATTTACAGATAGAAGAAAGAGAAAGTGGCTTTGTGATGGGATATGTGCAGAGAGAGGGGTAGAGCTAATAAAGGTGAGCATTTCTGAACTGCTGACCCCTCCAGCTGACAGCTGCAACACTGAATCTGCTCACGGGCAACATTTGAAGGCGGGGAGTTCGCGTACAACCGTCTACGTGTGTGGCAGCATCAAAAGACGATGATGATGAGGATTAAACTAAAAAAGAGAAAATCACATCATACCTTTTTTTAGCTACCCAACTAGAGTTAGATGTTCGAAATGACTAAGTGTGTGTGAGTGTCTTTAAAGAGGTATGGGTAATTATCTTTTTGACTTTGGTGGACCACAGAGGTCACACAGAAGAACATACACTCATCATATTTCATGGAGGGTAAACCGGATCCCATGTAAATACTTGTGTGTGAATACAGGCAGGGGGACATTCTCTACATGCAAATGATTAACTGTCGTCATCACTGTCATATTTCAAAGCATGTAGATACCATGTAGACGTGTTTGTGTATGTGTGTTTGAGTGCAGGTTGTCTGATACTTTGTATTATGAGTCTACCTGTCAAAACCTTCTCATCAGAGAGCCCATGTGACGTGGGTTCTGTGCTTTTGCAGTGTGTGAGTGTGAGTATAAGTGTGTGTGTGAGTGAGATGGTAAGGATTATGTTTGCAGGAATGCTGAGAGCAAGAACAGGTGTCTTTGTCCTTCTCGCAGAGCCCAACCCAGGCTGAGATGTCCTGACTCACACTGGATCAGCTATCACACACACACACACACACACACACACACTCACACTGATCCGTTTCATCGGCCTCGCACACCCAATAGGAGAATTTCGGAGGAGAATTTTTGGAATCTGCGTGTGTGTGAGGGGGTTTGATGCGTGTGAAGTTGTGCATCAGGATAAAGAAGAGAGAAGAAGAGCCTGCAGAGCACGACGTCTCCCCCCCCACCACCACACTTAACCTCCCTGACCTCTACTCTCCCTCTCTTTGGCTTCTTTCCCATCCTCACCCTCCATCACTCCCTCCCGGGGGAGACACCAGATAGCCATTACAGCATGCATGCACAAGCCTCACACACTCTCACCCACACACAGGCAGACTTCAGCATCAATAATGTAGAGACTGGTGTGGAGGGTTGACGGCAGGGGTGCGCCTAATCTCTGCCCTGGGACACTAGAGAGTGCAAGTGCGTCAAGAGGTGAGTGAGTGTGTGTGCGTGTGCTTGTGTGTGTGCGTGCGTTTGTGTGTGTGGAGAGACTTTGGACAAGTGAGGGGCAGGTGGTAGAAAGTGATGCAAAAGGGATAAAGAGGAGGAGGATGATGGGAGGGAGGAAGAGAAAAAGGGGGCTCGGAGGGAAAGAGAAGAAGGCAAGATGAGATGGGTGAAAGGGGGAAGGACGAGGGGAGAGAAGAGAAAAGAAAGTAGCGGAGAGAAAGAAATTGGGGGAGGGAGAGCGGGGAGAACAAAAGTGGGAAGGGAGAGAGAACGAGAGACAATGGCAAGAGCGGGAGAGGGAGGGGGTGGAAGGCAGGGGGGGGTGAGGGTAAGGGAGGGATGAGATCATAGCTCGTCTGGTAGTCTGTTGTCATCCAGATCAGATTGCTTATCCCCCCTCTCCTCCTCCTTCCCTCCCTCCTCCTCCTCCTCTCTAGGAGTGCGGATGCCTCTTTTCCTCTGAGTGATCCTGGTGGCAGGCCCCTAGCAAACTTCCAAAACTGCTGCTATTCCAGCTATGTCCAATAATGACCACACTCTTGACACACAAGAGAGGAGAGAGGAGAGGGAGTGAGGAGATGAAAGCAACTGATGGAGAAAAGACTAAAAGTAAATGACAAGAAAGACCTGAAAAGAGGCAGAGGTAGAAGAAGAAACCTGATGCTGAACTGAGTTATGTCTTTGTGAAGGGTAACTTTTGGTCAACTTAAGTCAATAACATCGCCCTAGGACTGCCTTTTTATGCCTGCTCCATTTAGCAAGTTACACATGAGTTCTTGTCCTACTTCTTGGAGTTCATAATTTATCTGAATTGCTGAGCGGTTCTGCCATGTGTTCTCTCGAAAGCCCCTCTGACAACACTGGGGAATATCAAAAACACTGAGCCTTCACGTTAGGAAGAGGAGGAAATTGTACCATGTGCAATGACATCACTCGATTTTCTGATGACATGATGACTTAAAATAAACCAACATTAAAGAGGGCACTTTTTTTTCTTCCTGTCTGCTCATGTGTTAGTCTTACAAAGCCTGCACAGGAAAGTCTCATCAGAAAGTAGCATCAAAGTTACAATTTCTTACCCATACCATTACCAATAACAGGGCGATCAATTTGTGAAGCAGTTTGATCATAAAAAAGGCAGATCACCCGACAGTGCTTCAAAACAGACATTTCTACATTTCGCTCTGTAACTCCAAATTTTTTTCCCACTGCCAGACGATTCTTGACGTCTCTAACACCATTATCTTAAAACTAGCATTATAAAGCCTGATTTAGGCGTAACGAGTCCTTTTAGCAGCCCCCCTTGTGTTTTCCCTTTCACAAGGAAAATTTCTGAAAATTTCTAACTGCCAGGCAGAGATGCACGGACACCATAGCAGCCGAATCGGGGCTCTGAGTGTCTTAAGTGCGAACACGGTCATTTGTTTGGTTTGTCACACAGAGATCAGCATGATAACCATGTGATGACAAGTCCTTGTGGTCACACTTGGCAGAGAAGAGAAACGGGCGAAAAAATAATCTTGCAAACTGTCAAACAAAAATGCAGACTTCTTCTACTCTGGTTTAGTGCTCTCGTAGCCATGTGTTTGCTCTACACCGCCCCCTGCAGTTTGGGAGTGGAAGCCAGCAGATGCCGTGCAGATTGAAGAAAAGTACCAAAGGATAAAGAGGTATCTCTTGTGCATCACATTCATGTGGAAAGTATAACCCAGCCTTAACCCCCCTCAGTTGTCTTTCAACTTACCCCATTTTTTAGCATTATTGAAAAAAAAATAAATAAATTTTCTATTTGGGTCAAAGGACGAAAAAGACAGACATGGCAGATTGGTCCATGTGATTGGTAGGTTTAACAAGAAAGTTGAAGATGTCATCTCAAGCTCCTGGACTAATTACTCCACAAATGACCAGAGTTGTGGCTCGCAAATGATTTGACAACTTCACAGCCTCTGAGCCCTGACCTGAAACCTCAGTGCCAAGAAGGGTGAGAGCTGATGGGAAGCAGGCAGAGACAGACGGGCAGCCGGACAAAGTAGTAGAGTGAGAAAAGAGATGAGGAGGAGAGATTCCCAGAGCTGCGAGTCCTACTCAGCAGCAAATCAACTGACAGGCCAGTGCCAAGCTAACAGAGGAGCTGCAGACTCAGGCCTTTTACACGGGGCTGGGGCCTCTGACCAGCCATTAGTGGCAGTTGGCTAATACTGCGCTCCTGCAAACCAACTCAGCTCTAGCCTGGATGTGGGAAACGACTGGTTCAAGCGTGTATGTGTGGGCGGGGAGGGGGGTGAGGTCACTGTCGACTCAGGGAGTCTGTAAAAAGCACTAAAAATGATGTGAGACAGTCAGTATTTGCCTATAGCATTGTCTTTGTCGCAGCCGCCTGGATAAGTGAAACTGCCTGAAGCACTGAACTCGGGAAACAGAGATGACAGAAACACAAGACCAGGAGGCAGAGGGGTGGGATAGAGGGATAATAAAAGACTTTGGAGGGTGAGACAGAGAAAGTGAGAGTGAAAGGAAGCAGAGAAAGGGGAGGCAGGGATCTGCAGAGGGAGGAGGAGGAGGGTAATCAGAGCCCATACGCCTGAATCCCAAAGTGTCTGGACTATTCCCACCAAGTCCATTAAAAATTCATTAGGCCAATACTTGAGGAAAGCTGGAAAGTGAGACAGAGAGGGAAGAAAGTACTGGATACGAGTGGAATAGCAAAAGTCAATAATCTTACAATAAAATTACCCCTGGAGGCAAGTTTTTTTTCTTTTTATCTTACTTTAAATACGTTTTTGTACAAACAAGACTTTCAGTACAAACATGAAAGAATAAATCTGAAATGTAAAAGTTGGAAACACAACTCACACAACTTTTAGCGACTCATTTAGTATCCAGTCACAATTTACTTGTCATCTGACATTGCAGAGTTTGTCTGACAAAATGTCTAAGACTCCAGAATAGTTGATCACAGCAAGATCAGAAAACCACCTGACAACAACAGTAACCTCATCTTTATGTTACCAGCCTGGTTCCTGCTCTATGACCTGAATATTCATTTTCCATTGGCAGTGGATTTGAAAACAAATATGATGAATTGATCGCCTTTTTATGTACAAAATCTGGGGTTACATTTTCATATTGCATCTTCAAAGTTCCCAGGGCACTGTTTCCTTCTACCAATATTTTTCGCAGAAATCCTGCACAAAGGGTACACAAAAACTTATTACAACCCATTACAAGGTTGTTTGTGTTCTCCTATGTTGAATGCACAACTTTTATGATTTTTTTAAATGAAGATTTTTGGGGAACAACCATGATATTTCAGTGTTCAGAAAAATGTGTGACATTTTCATTTTGTCATGTTTTATTGCACTTTTTGGTAATTTTTTTTTTAGTTAGGATCGATGGATCAATAGATGGATAGGTTATAATGTTGTAAAGCAAAAGTTATATGCAAAAATTATACTATAGCATGTAAAATGTAAAGATATGCTCACACAGACTTGGTTTGGTTGATCATTGAGGGTTGAATGAGGAAAAGTATCAGAGTGAGAAATGTTTCTGTTCTGAAAAGAGCTGCATGTTTTGGTGTTTTTTCAGATGTTAAATCTGCTGTCATTGAAGATGTCCAGTAGGCGTGTGGATTGGGCGAACAACTGTTTATGTTCAATAGAGTTTCTTTTAACTGCTCTCCAGCAGAACAAAACACACCCACACCATCTCCCACATATTTATGTTAAACTGTTATCATAAAGACTTCATAAAAAAATGAACGACATGAAAGGGTGAAGACGCATTAGTTGGAGCACCCCCTATTGGCTCAATGCTGTACAGGTCATAAAGACCGCCTCCTCCATGTTGACAGATGGGTCAAATCTTTACATCAAACAGCTTATCAAAGGAACTTTACTCAAACATGGTTTTTGCCACTTTAATCACTTCTTGTTGTATTTTTTTATTCATGAATGTTCATTTTTCAACAAAACCTCCCTTTGCTGAGAAATCTGTAAGTTACTGCTGGCCTTGCAAAACTTGAGTATTTATCTGAAGAGTGGCGCATGAATCGCTTTTGTCACTTTTCACCATTTTTGCTATCTTCTTATAATTTTCTAATTATTTTTTAAATTAGTTTGATTTTAAATTATTACAATTTTCCAATATTATCTTATTACCTTGCCAAATTTTGTTGCTTCGTGTCCCTTTTAGTCACTTTCCACTCTTGTTTTGCCACTTTTGGATGTTTTTGGCTACTACTTGACAATTTTCCAAGTTTTCTCTCAATGTTCTTGCCAATTTTTATAGCTTTATGATCATTTTTGCCACCTCAAACTTATTTTTATTGCCAATTCTTACTGTTTTTGCAGCTTTTCAATTAAGTTTTCAACAGTTTCTCTCTTTGGTTGAGCAGGGTTGAGTAACACTGGTGTAGAGCAGAAAATATCCACTGCAAAAATGTTTTCTCTGGTAGTCTGACATATTTCAGGTTCAAGAAAAATAGTGCATTGTGAGTCAATAAAATTTGCGATTAACTGCCCAGCCCTAGTCTTTATGTCACATGGTTAATAGATTTTTATGGGTTGTGGTGAATTGTGAGATGTATCAACTTATAGAACATGGTCTTGGTTGGGGGAATAACAGCAAACATGGCCCTTTGGTCTTATCTGAGGTCCAATGGCACAAAACATGTTAGCCTCCAGGACTGCTCAACTATTCCTCAAGGTCATGACAGTTTACATTTTCTATAGGCTCTTTACAGCCATATAGCTGCAGAAGAGAGGAGGAGAGATGGAGCACGAAAGAGGAGAGTGTTCTGTGGCCTTGGAGGGGCCAAAAATAGCGCCACACACACTTACACACACTGGCGTTATTGTTCCATGGTGGGAGAGCAGGAGGGGAGAGGGCGAGAGAGAGACGAACACACAACATGGATGAGAGTGGAGGGAAAGTACAGAAGTGCTCAAGGAGGAAGAGGAGGCGACGGGGAGGGAACAAGTGGGACAGAGAATGAGGGACATGACGTAAGACGTACAATTTAGTTTATGTGCCTCTCTCTGCTCGTCTAACAGCGAACAGACAGACGTCGTTTCCAGGAAATTGTCAGGGAGGAGCAAGAATCGGGGAGAAAAAAAACATATCCAAAGGGATCCTCTCTCTCCTCCAGAACAAGCTCCTCTCCGGCAGCCGTCTTCATCTTCACATGCTCGACTGGGAGACTGTACACGGCCTGTTAGGTCACAGAGTGGTTCAAATAGCCATGAAGTGAGGGAGGGCTTTGAAGTGAGGGAAAGAGAGAGTTATCCTTAATGTAAGCCTTTCAGACCAATGGTTCAGTGTTTTTAACCAGTGAATTATAAATAACTTTCCAACTGGAATAAACTTTCTGCAACGCAAACCACAGAAACGGCTATTTAAGAACATCCACACAAAGATTGAAAAATTTGAAAAGTGTGACTGAAGTTAATTTTTACAGAATGGAAGAGTTTGAAGACTTTTTTAGATTTCTGATCCCTACACTTGACAAAATCAATTAACAAACTTCTACAAGACACAAGGGAATTAATTTTAACTTCAGTTTTGAGACTTTAACATGAGCTCTTTTCTACTTGTTACATTGTGGGAAATTCAAGAGACCAGCATCTTTTCTTTGCTCTTTGATTTTAAAAACAGTTGTCCAGAATGCTGGAAAACTAGAGTGATACCTGATTTCTAAAGATGTGTCACTTGTTGAAATAACTTAGTCCTAGGTGGGGTTTTTTCTGTCAAGTTTCTCCCCCTGGGACAGTGTTACACTCCACGAAGGCTTTGTAACTAGCAACACGTACACACGACGGACACTTCTACACCTGGGAGCACAAACACACGCACTCCTCCTCAGTTTTTTTCACACGGGAACAGGTGGGCAAAAAGAGCGGCAGCCACAAACAAATTTAGGACTGATGCACCATGTGAAGAAAAACAGCGATCATTGTTGGCACGTTAAGCCTGGAGGTGCTGCACCTGATGCACTCTTAGGTGGGCTGGACAACTGGACTTCCCTCGGAGTAATCACAATTATAAACAAGCCTGGTGGGAGAGTGTGTGTTTGTGTGTGAATGTGTTCCCCAGAGTACGTTAAGAGGAGCAGAAAAATATTGTGTCAGTGGGAGAAGAGTCCTGTTGCTCTCTGGATGCTGTTTGGTATATTTACTCTCACCAAAGTGATGCCCCACTCCCAGGACATTAAACGCTCTCTTTGGACACACAATCTCACACCTACAGTTTCTACACACTGCTGTCACCCAGATTAGCAAGCAAGAAACAAATAGATATTAAAAAAAGTCTCTTAATGCAAATATTTTATTAGATTATTCTCAGGGTGATCTGTAGATGTTTTCTTCACACAGGGATCAAGGTCTATTCATATTAAATATTTGTATCTGAATCTGTTTCTGAACAGAAAAAATCTGCTGTTTCATCAACATGTTTCAACAGCACGTGAAAATTTCAGTCTTGTGATCAACAAAATGCTCACATGACAGGAAATCAGAAGAGTGAGTATAACTTGAATTTTGCACTGCAATTATTTCACATCTCAAACTCTTCTTTCTCACCTTCACCCCAAAAAGTGAAAACATAATCAAACGATGTCTCTGACAGATTTGGTAAGTGTCAGTCATGTGTAATTTTTCCCATGATGCCCTGATAATTTCCTTCAAAGTGACTTTTTCGGGGAAAGCTGTCAAGGCTAACAGGAGCGTGTTAGAGGCCACAGGCGCCCTTCTTCTCTTTCACTCTGTCGCTCCACCTCACAGGCTGCTGTTAATGTACTCCTGCAGCCAACAGCTTGGCAGAGAGCTGCTAGATGACACTTCACCTCTGGTTCAACAGCATACTGCCTACACACACACTAATGCCTGCAAGAGTGTGTGCCTGCGACTGTGTGGACACCTCTGTGTGTGTAGGAAGAGAGACATCGGCATTAAATTAATATTAACATGATGAAAAACCTTTTTTTTTAGAAAATTTGAGCTTTGATTGAAATGAATTCATTTGACCAGTGTGATTAAACTTTTTTAAGCTACTATTAAAGCAAAATAACAATTTGAAACTAACTGCTGAATATTTGTAGGTTAATTAAATACTTCCTAATCCTCCCGCAATGAGATGGAGATTCCTGTAATGAGTCTGGAAAACTCTTGAACATGAATCTACTTATATAAACACATCACATTACAGTCAGGAGCTGGTAAAAGAAAGGAAGTTACATTTTTCAGTATGGGTAAAAAAAAAAATCACAAACTATAAAGGAAAAAATATCTAAATATTCTGAAATCCTTACAATAATTTTAAATGTTGAAAAAATGAAGTTTATGAGGCATAAGTATGTATAATTTTGGAATACTACTTTGTATTTGTCTATTTTCTAAAATAATGTGAACAAATTAGTAAATCATTCCCTTAATAATTAAAAAGTAAAAGAGAAATGGATTTAATGTCCTTTAAGAAATCTAAACTTCAGTGCTGAAATGATATCTTCTCCAAAATGCTGACTTTAACGGATGTGTGTTTGTGATCCCTGTCTCTGTCTGTGTTAAGGATCAAGAGGTCAGAAGGTGATTTTACCACACAGTATAAATAAGACTTGATTTGACGGACCATATATCTGTCAGCTGTTTGTGTTTGAGTGTGTCTGTGTGTGTTTCTTAAAGATATGTGGCACTTTCAGGAGGAGGTTTCCTGGAATGTGCCACTATAGCGGGACAGGATGTTAGCAACTGTTGTGCACCACAACAACAACAGGTCTGTTTCCTGTGTGTGTGTCCGGGCATGTCATTGCTTCTGATAAAGTCTTGTGAGAATCAAAACCAGAGTAGAGGCGATTGCTTTCTCTGCGAACATTTGAAATGAACAAAAATAGAATGAAACAGGATGCTCACCTGTTGCACTAGACTTTCTTTCAAATAAAAGAATTGTGCATAGAAATGAAACTCAGACACTGTGTGCACAATCATGTCACAAAATGTATGTATTTACAGTCTCACTTAGGTGTGCATGTGACAGCAGGTTCTGCAGGGGAAAACACAAATGACAAACACGACTTCAACCTGCTGAAAATATACACAGAACCAGAAAAACAAGTCCACAACAGCAGCTTCAGACTAAAACACCCTGCATGTGTGTATATTTATGCGTGTGAGTGTGTGTCAGTGCTGACTCAGTGCATGAACGTGTTTGTAATTCAGCCTTCACAACGCAAACTCTCCTCCATTCTCTCTCTTTCTCTCTCTCTCTTTCTCTCTTGCTCTCCCTCTCCCTGTCTCCTAGCAACCAGACACTTAAGGCCTAAAAATAACCCCCAGAAACGAACAGAACAAAAAAATAAAGCATAAACGGCAATTAATCCTTTCAAGCCGGGAACACGGACTCAAATAGAGCAGGTATTAGAAAGGGAAAGAGCAGGGCAGGAGCAAGCAGGCGAGAGATGGAGAGATGCAGAGAGAAAGGAGTGGGAGGGCTGAATCCGCCAGCAACAGGTAGTCGTCAGGAGACAGAGATCTGCGCTACATGACAGAGTGTGTACGGGTGTGTATGTGTGTGGAAGTGCATGTGAGTGCCCACTAGCCTTGGCTTGGAACAAGACAGAACTTTTCCACCCTCTCCAAGGCAAACAAGGCTCCAGTGTAAACCAGGCCAGCGGTCCTGCAACAAGCTGGCAACAAGTCCCGAGTTAAACCGAGTCTGAAGAGAACAACACGTCAAAAAACCAGCAAGGCCTCCCTCTCTTTGACAGCAAGAGGTTTTATTTTGATTTTTTTCGACTTTTTATCTCCTCATCCTACAATGTTATAAAATAAACAATGTTACGAAACAGAGTAAAAGACAACTGAGTCATGGGCGCACACAGGGGCCGGCTGTCTAGCGTCTGAAGCCGACACATTCCTCAGTGGATTAAAATTCTGGATGCATGATGGCAAGTGAGAGACGAAGCAGCTAGACACCTGATCTTTACACCAAACGATATTCAGTTCAGCAGGAGATGATCTTTTAAAGTCAGATTAAGACTGAGCGGTGTATGCATGGATACCATGCAAAATGAACCTCAGAGTTTGTCTCTGATCTAATGTTTCACTCCTGTGAGTAAAACTGACTGAGCTTTGGTTTGCAAATCAATGGGCTTTTTAAACAAAATCTTGAAATCACCTATTTTTGAGTTACTAGAAATACTGAAGTTAAAGATGAGCCAAAAAAAGAAACAATGGGTTGAGTTTGTTCAAATAAGCACACTTAAATTAGTCATGATCTGACATTTTAGGTCAAATTACTGAACCTGCTGTAGAGATTTTACTATCATCACAAAAAAAATCCTCAGCATGTGGTATCTCATAGTTCAGGGAGGGACTAAATTTTTGTCACCTTTGGGGCACTGTGGAGCACGTATCAGCACTGAAACACTGGTGTCATAAATTTTTCACTGTGCCTTAATTTTGTGCCATGTTTCTTTCTGTCTTCAAGCATGTTGAGTGTACAAAAGAAAGAAATGAAGAATCGGTCTGGCTCAGGCCTAAAAACACTTCAGACTTAGGTTTCCATCAACTATACACCATAACCATCACAATCAAAAGAATAAACGCTTGAAATATTTCATTCCATGTGCATAATCCTGATGAAGTAGATATCCTTTCTAGTAGAATGTTCCGGACTTAAGAAATGCTTGAAACAATTGCTTTAGAAAGTGGAGCTCTTTTTAAGTGAGCTCCGAAGGACGGCATACGCTTGAGGAAATGATAAGAAGTGTCTCAAGAAAAGCATTCCTTTTTAAACATGTTTTAAGTTTTGTTACCAACCACTTTAAAAATCTTGGACAAAAAAGCACCCTCTTCGATTCAAATGCAAACACTTTGTTGGATGAAAGAGTGGCTGTAGCACCTTGAATTTGCCACCTTTTGAAGTAACGCGGGATGTCAAGTGGGGGCTAAAACTTCAACACATTTAGTATTCAGCAAGGTAGACATGCTCCATGTTTCTTATTTCCATTGTGATTCATCTTCTTTTCATCTGGACATTTGACTTCAGACTGTGCACAATTGCTGACCTAACCAAGGAATTTGTTCTTGTGTGCTTTGTTTGATTGACTAAATCTATCTTCTGGTACAAACCTTATTCATCCGGTTAAGAGATGACCCATCATTGTCCAAGGCATGCTGAGGTAAGTGCTGCTGGTGTATAAGATGAGTGAGAGGCTTTATTGTCCTTGTCAAATCTGAATACTTGACTCGGTGAGTGTCTCGGTGGAGACAAAATTATTCATATGCCTATGATGCCACTCTTAAGTTATGTGCTGGTTCAATGATCCTGAGGCAGGCAACGAATTATAATCATGAAAGCTAGCATATTCAGGTTGGATTATTAAATTATAGAGTTGTGCCCTTTTATAAAGACAGTTTCCAACACAGAGAAAACACTGAATGTGAGGAGGTGGTTGTGTTAATAATATGGTAGTATGATCATGACCTGCTTCTGGAGTGACTAAGTCCAGCGAGCCTTTCCTGCAACTTTTTTACTGATAAAGTTGGTGGTTAGTTACTGTTGTATTTTCACAGGTTTTGCCCTTTAAATGGGCTACACAAAAAAAAACTATGACTCAAAATAAGAGGCAGCATTCATAAATAATGTCAGGTATCAAACAAGCAGTACAATAAATTTAGTCTGTGACAGTCTGTCTATGCTATGATCAAACAGAACAGCAGAAGGTGCTCCTGAAATACACTGCATCAGTCTGCATTTTGTCCCTGCTGCGATGTCAACTGCAAATGTCAACCCACATTGATTGAGGAGATTGAGGAGTTCTCATGCTTCCCACTCCATTGATAAGTCTCCCTTCATTCATGTTGGACTGTAAAGCCTAAAACCTGATGACTCCTGGCACATCTACGCCCATTATGTTCGCTTATCGCTGTATTCAAGATAAATAGAATCATATTGTGACATGGTTTTTTTTAATATATTTTGAAAGTCACAGGCTTCTTTTGATGGTTTTCGGGCACTGCTTCCTGCCCGATCTTCTCTACACTGAATCGATGTGTCATAGCAGCATCGTCCCATGGAAGTAGGACTTCTGCATATCACTTGTGTACTGCCGGACTCAGTCAGCACACAGCAGGACCGCAACAGAACGGATCCAATGTGAGTCAGCACATTGACTTGAATGAAATATATATGATCCTGTGCCATGGAGTAGGTGTAAGAACATAAAAAGTCCTCTTCAAGCAGAGCTCTGCATAATTTTTTTTTTTAATATCTAGCAAAATAAAATATTACACAAACTATAATGAGGCACAAAGTGGTGATGGGACTTGAATGAATAAAAACTGATGTACGCGTTGAGTCAGAAGTGTATAATACTCACCTGCTTCCTCTTTGTTCCCCGTCAAACTAAGACACATCCACTCACACCGACCTACTAATGGACTGTCTTTATCAAACAGACACCATCAAACTGATGTGACCCCAAAATATTACAACAAAAAGCTTCAGACACTTGCCTAGTTTTTCCATTCATTTTATCATCCCTCTGTCTGCTGACTTCACCCTGCACATCTATTTTGCTGATGTGCGATTTCTTAAGATGCATTCTGGGAATCCTTAATTTTTCTCCGAAAAAAGGAGGGCGGGAGAGAGAAAGGGCATAAATGGCTTTAGCTTTGTTAGTTGGTATGTTTGGGTTGTTGTTGGTCACAGATGAAGGCTTTGCTTCATATGTCTGCAACAAAGAGTATTGGAGTAAGCCAAGGAACACAACATAAACTAATTAGCAACAGGTAGTGTTCGTTCTGTGCACTCAGACTCTGCTGGCTATTCATCCTCTTAATCACAGTGGAACAGTCCTACAGCATAATAGATATAAAATTAGCTCTGGCTGTTTAGGGCCAACACAACCCTCAGGGAGCAGCCACCTTGGATCTCAAAACTCATCCTGTTTTGAGTTAAATGTGAGTCTTTTCTTTGGGCTGGTGCATAAATTCAGGAGGCAGGCTTCTAAAAGACAACCAAAATCAGGATTATATGTATAAGATGTTGTGAAATCTGTCCTTTAAACCAAGTCGAGATCATTCAATTATGAACAAGAAGTTCCTAGTTAACGCTATGATTATGCTAGCAGGTGTACGCACTCCCTGGGGCTTTAACAGAACAAGCATGCACTTCATTTGATTCAGTCAGAGATGCTTTTGTAATTCTGACGATAGCATCCATCCAGCCAAGTCAAGGTTGACCTGGGAAGCCTGAGCCTGTGTGTGTCTCATGCTGTGAGCGCTATGCTGTTGTTCAGACTATAAGTGAGACTGGAATAGGTAATTAGCCCTTGGGAATCATGTTTTTCTCAGATGCTGCAAACTCTGCTGATGATGGCTTGCATTCACAATGCATTTATGGCAAGAAATAATTCAACACTTGCACAATCTGATAAAGTGTTTAATGGAAAAAAGTGCTTCAGGTGTGCTCTATGAAATGAGAACCAACACTGATAGTGACTGTATGCAGTAAAGCAACATCAAAGTGTCACTTGTTGACCAAACCAACACAGGCCCGCGCACACATTCACGCACACACACACCCTCCCTCCAAGACTCAGTTATCATCAAGGGAGTCATAAACCCAACTTAAGAAACAAAGCTGAGGGCTGGTGGCCCTTGGGTGATGAGCGATGAACAGGGGATGTCGGCAGCTTGCCAACCAACACTGTTGTCCACAACACCTTTCAGCTGCTTTAGGGAGAGCAGCTTTGGAAGCGCTAATAGATGACTAATGAGAAAAAATTAAGCTTCACATCAGCGTTGCATCAGGATGATAGTGAGAGGAGCAGATGACTGGAGTGCTGTTTACCACTGAAAACACAGATTTACCAGACTGAGCTAATCACTATCAGAGCTGCTTTGAGGCTCTTGTGAGGAGTCTGGAATTAATACAGAGGCCTCAAAGCAAATGAGACCATCAGAATAAAGACTGAGTATTCATCTGCTAAACTACCAGAACTTTGAACAAGGGTTAACAGCAGAATAAGCTGTGTGGAATTGGCAGAGAGGATGTGGCAAGGTTTTTTTGTGGAGGGGCAAGCCACATCCTCCAAAAAAGATCAATGTGCAAGGTACGTCGGCAATCGGTGGACTCAAAAACAGCAACACAAAAATCTGTTCAACCATTTGAAGAAGTACCATCCATGTGATAATGCAGAGAGGATTAAAATACACATAGAATCAACACAACCTGCTACTTCTGTCAGCACACTTAGCAAATGCATGTCTCATCATTTCCTCTATATTTTTCAATTTTTTATGTTCATCTTATTTTCATTGCTTTATTTGCTTTGAATGTTAACAAAATGTTGCAGTAATCTTATAGATAATCTGAAGTTTTAAAACCTCTAATGTGTCTCCATGCAGTGATTCAATTTCATACTTTTCCACAATCATGCAATAATTAATGCAGAGTGTTACTAACTAAACACTAAAGAGCCTCAGGCGTCAGACTCTGTGCTTCCTGTGCGTAAGAAACGTGTAAAAGCACCAAAAATACACACTATTTGGCCTTGTCCCATCAACGTATTCCTTCCTCCATTTCTAGTTTATTCCTCCATCAGTCCTCTTTCCCAGCCCCCCTCACTCCTCCCATCTGAGCCTAACCCCGTGCGCTTTCCTGCCATTCTTCTATCAGCTAATTTTAGATGAAGGGAAAAGCTCTGTCCACATCTGCTAGTCATTCTTTAAGAGCTTTGTGTGCGTGTGTGTGTGCGTTCAGGATTGAGAAAGGAAACGGAGAGAAGGTCAAAGGGAGAGAGAATTTGGAAAAAAATGAAGAAAAGAGGTTCAATGGGTACTGAAAAGTAAATAAGAAAGGTAAAGAATGAGTCAGGTAAAGACTGAGTGACTGCAGTCGAATGTTCATCGAGACTAAAACACAATCATTTCGATCTTGAGTGTTTTCTCTGCATTTACTTGACAGTGGTGAACCACAAGAGTAACAAGCTGCCATCACAAGTAAAGAGAAATGCTAAATAAAATAAACATTATAATTTAGCTAAATGTGCCTTGAAAAACACAGCCAAATGTTGAGGCAGAGCGCTTGGAAACAGTGCTCTCTTTAATGAACATAAATCACACAAATGGGAGCAATTTGTAGTCCAAAACAAATCGTGGGGGAGGGAGATCGTACAACCAGTGGTTCGAACTTTCTGACCACAGGAGAAGTCGAATATCAGAATGAGGCTGTGCACTGAACATCTTGTGTCGCATCATGGTCAAAGTGTTTGTTTCAAAGAAGTTTTAAAGCTATATGAAAGATTGGCTTCACTTTAAAAGAGCTGCAAAATCAGTGAAGGTAACTCGTGATGTGATTTTGTTAATACACTGTAAACACTTGCTTAGACACACACACAAACAAACACACACACACTTACACACACACAGGGTTCCTGGCAGTCAGCGCTGTGCGTCACAGTGGGCTGTGAGGGGGACACAGAGGGCAGAGCACAGCGTGTCTGTGTGTGTGTGTGTGTGTTTATCCCGTCGTAAACAGGGACAAGAGACACATGCCGTGTCACCGCCTGTCACCACTTTCTCTTCAGTTCTCACCCCTCACTCAGCCTCCCCTCTTCTCCATCAAGACTTACTCCTGTGCCCTTCGCCTCCATCCTGCTCCTCCATGCCTCTTACCCCCTTCCCTCTCTCTCTCCCTCCCTCCCTCCCTCACCCCACTTGGTCAGCTTGTTAAGCATGTCTCCTAAAGCTGATTAAGTAGTGTTGATCGGCCTTATGTAACACTCACCTCGCGCAGACGTCGCTGCCAGCCAGCCAGCATATTGTCTTTGTGCTTCTGTGTGTGTAAGAGAGAGAGAGAGAGAGAGAGACTGAGAGAGCGAGAGATTGAGAGAAATCAGAGGAAAAATGTGCTTCAATGAACATTGCTCTGCATGGCGTATCTGCGGTTGCGCACACGCCTGTACACACATAAGCCTGTGTGCGTGTGTTACAGTAACTTCCTGGATTGGCGCCAAGTCAGCACATGGTCTCATTGACAGCGCACTTGGCCATGATGGAGGAATGTGCACATCACAGGGATGTAGCCAGGTGTGTGTTTATGTGTGTTCATACTGCAGGCAGTGTTGATAATCACTGCTTATCCCTAAGCTGAATGCCAAGAGAGACCACGCACCTACATCACTGCAGCAGGGGGTGAGACACACGCCCTCGCACGCACGCACACACTTGACATGACAGGCTGGAGGCTTATAAAAGATGAAACGCATCATTACAACCACGAGCGCACCTCTCGTCCTCTATAACAGTGTGTTGGTGGTGCCCGTAAACAAAGCTCTGCTCCAGATCTCATTAATTGGTGGAGTGATTGAGTTAACGAGGCGGTGCACACACTCGGGTTAGAGAGGTCAGCCACAGCTTCACTTCTCTCCTCTCCTGGTTTGCTCCTGCACTCTGCCTCATGGGAAAGATTAGAATCCTCAGCTGGAGCAAATAAAGCTGGATGTTATGCAAGAGCCCAGGAGAGGGAGAGACATAGAGAGAGAGAGAGAGAGAGAGAGAGAAAGGCTGATGATGATGTAACTTGAGAGAAGCGCAAAATGCAGAAATGAAAGGCGAGAGAGAAAGAGACGATGAGAGGTGTGTGATGGGAGGTCTTGGAGCAGTTGACCTAACACAATAAACAAGCTCCATTCCCCGCTGACTGTACGTACCTGAATGCTATGTGCACTGCCAGTCGTCCTTCTGAACAATGTCAGACAATCTGCTTTACCAGGCACTGAGCTCAGACATAGTAAACACACAGCTGCCCTGCACTGGCACCGACCAGTCCCCTCACTCTGCTCCATCCACATATATGCAAAAACAAACTAAAGGCTTTAAGGTCAAGTCCAGGAGAGGAGGGAGAGATCACAGCAGACACTCAGAACTGGAGAAAGTGGGAACTTGGCGGGCAGCGAAACAAAAAGCAGCTCAGGGTTCATGCTACAGGGGGGTACACTCTTTGAGCTCAGTGCAAATGCTGTCTTCGACTTTTCTGGCAACTTACAAGATATTAAGATGGTGACTTTACCCAATCAGAGGGGCAGCTCAGCTGATCGATAGCCAGGTGCCCTATACCTGTCAATGCAGAGACAAGCCTGCCTCATTTCCAATATGGCCCCGGCCCCCCGATGATTAGCTTTAAAACTCTGTTCTAGAAAAGAGTCTGGTGACGTCTCTGATACAACCCACATTTTCCACAATGCCGCTCTTTTTTCTGTCTTTGATTTGTTTTTTTTTCTCAAACATCGTCCCTTTATTTTTTTGGTTGGGGTGTCTTTTTATGCCTTTATTGAAAGAGAAAGGACAGTAGATGGAATTGGATGAAGGGTTAGATGGGGAGTGTCATATGGGAAAAGAGCCACATATCAGATCAAGGACTTGGCTCATGGGGCTCTCAACTTAAATCACCATACTGACCCACCCCACTGTCCTTTTCTTTATGAATAAAGGCACTAAGGCCAAAAATAATATAGGAAAAGAAAGTTTTAGAAAAGCCTGCCCCATTAGCCCTATTATTAAGATGCATAGGGGGAATTTTGATTCCTTGTGCCTTGAAAAGCACAGTCAGAAATTATAGCTCATTTCACACTTAACAGCACTATATTATTAAGTACCACTTTGAACAAGCTTTTCTGAAAATCCACCCCCTTGACTTTCTGATGTTGCATTTTTTTTATTGTGCATATGAGGCAACAGCATCAAATGGCAGGTGCCATGTAGGTAAGACAGTGGAAGGAAATTAAGAAAAGTAGTAAATGAATGAGCAAGAGGACAGGAAGTAAGTTCCCAGAGATAAAGGCTGACTGGCATAGATACAGAGAGAGGACTGAACTTTCTCCCCTCTGTCAGTTTACAGCTTGGATGGTGTTATGTAAGAGCTGAGTGTACACACACCGATTACCTCCGCTTGGAGAAACTCATAACATGAAGCGCTGCTTCACTGTGTGTGTCTGCATGTATGTGGAGGTTTGTACGTGGCTTCATGTTTGGACATACAATGGTGTTACCTCTCAGTTACACTTCACTCACAAAGACAGAAACACTCACACAGACAGCATACATACAACCTATTGTCCACCGCACTGATCCACAGAGGTGTAAGGTAGCACCGGGGGATCCCCGAGAAGTGACAAGTGCGATGGCTGATGGCTTACAGTTACACCGCCACAATACCAGTTTGATGACACACCTTTACAAACAACACATCAGAGCCACTTTGTAAAATCATAATTGTGTTGTCTTAGTCAAATCAGGACGTACACGCTGGAGTACGAGACATTTGAATCTTTAACCTGTGAAAGTTAGCGTTTAACTGTCGTTTGTTTTCTGAATACTATGTAAACAAAGAGGGCTGAATAGAGGATGTGACCATGAAATGTGTTTTAGCAGAGGTTAACAGTTGAGCAAACAGGTTGTTGGAAGGATGTTTGTTTCTTTCTCTTCATGCATTCATAGGTATGTAGTAAATTAAAACAGGGTCATTGCAAACTTATATATTTGATCAATTGTCCAACTGTAAAGTAATCATGTGTGTGTGCTTTTTAAAAACTGACTGTGAAATGATGCCACACTGACATGAATATTTTCTATTCTTTTGAAATCTCAAGTTCACTTTTCAGCATTTCTAAATATTTTGAATGAATCATGAGGCAAAAAGAAAAACAATACAACACCAAACACCTTTCATCATCAAGTGCTTTAGAAATGTGATTTATACACTTCTTCTGCATTACAAGAGTGCACTCTTCCTGATTTGATCGTGTAATTTCACCTTCTAGCTAACCAAACAGAAACACACCGCATTTGATTAAATGTAAGAAAAACTGTGAACCTTATTGCCCAACCCTATATTCCACAGAAAAACCAGTTTACACACTCACATCACTGACATCAATGAGTCACACACACAAACACGCACGGATCCCACGTTCCCACACACACCTCTGCACTCTGCTTCCTCTCACCGCTAACCTGAGGGAGAGAGCGTACCTCTGCACAGAACCCGGCTAATACTTGGGCCAGACGAACATAATAACCCTCCAAACACAACACCCACACACAAACAGCGAGGAAGCTAGCTGGGGGCCAGATGGAAGGAAAGCTGTGTGTGTGATGCTGGATGAACGTGTGTGAGACAACAAGGACCCTAGTGTATATTAATGGACGAAAATAATCCTCTAAAATTACAGTAACATCACTACGTAATCCATGATACTCGCTCTATCTGCAGCCTGCAGTATTTGATTGACATCTGTTGCAGGCAAAAAAGGCTCTGCTGAGGACTTGTTTCTACGGTAACATGTATACAAAGTATAATTAGTTACCACAGAGGCACATGCTGGTAGTTGCAAAACAGATTTACCATGTTACAGAAAATATGCCAATAAAATTTGTGACTGCAATAACAATCACCAGTCCCATACCAACCAATGTCCCCTAATTTCTCATGTTAAGCTCATATTGATCTAATGCTCTCAACCTGTGACAGGTCATGAGCTATATTCTCCTCATCAAAAGCTGTAATCCTAAAACAACAACCCCTGTGTGTGTCTGTGAGCGTCTGAATGTACAGTAGGCCTATATGGGTGTGTACGCCCACCCATGAGCAACTGCTTGGTTGTTACGTAATTTCACTGGGCCACATCTGATGCTAAAAATGGACATGGATAAAACTAATGTGACCGAGGGCAGGGCTACTATACAGAGGAACAGGCGCACACAAACACACACACACACATGGCCAGCAAACACACAGACAGAAGGGGCTGGGAAGCTGCTTAACCTCTATGTCATGAACTATGAGATGCAGATGTTGTGTTATTTCCTGTAAAAGACTGTAAGTCTTGTTAGTATTCAATCACAGATGGCCATCAAATTTTATATAGAAATCCATCTGTGATCTCTTTTTATTCTTCTCTTATTTTAGGCTACTTAGTTCTCTGTCACATGACAATAAAGTGCAGTGATTGAAGGCAAATATTTACCAATGAAACGCCAGCTCTGAACCTAAAGAATGTCAGGAGGAATGTTACATGCTGACGTTTGTTTACAGGGTATCAAAATTCTGAATTCGAGTTTCAGATCAGGGCTAATTTTGGCATTTTCTATTTCATAGATGATTGACAATTTGACTTATCTTCTAAGTCAATCGCTCGTGTTTGCCATCATTGAAGAAAAAACGCTGCCGATAGCTAATGTATCAGTTTAACCAAGTTCTATTAATTCACCCAACCTCATAGAGTTGATGAAAAACTAAAAAAATAAAGTCCACTACCTCATGTGGAACAGCAGCCACACTTAGCTTAATTACAAAACACATGTGCACAACCAGACACTTTGCAGCAATAACATCTGCTTTACAGCACCCTACAGTAACTCTCTAGGGACATATGGTTCAAATAGGTACAAACTAGCAAATATGAGTAAGTCTGCCATCTTAGCACTCTGTAGCTTAAATGTCAGCAGTGTGGAAATATGTTAAGCCAAAACATGAAAATAGTCCAAAACAGTTCAACAGTCACTGGTGAATACATTCATGCACAACAATATATTCGACAAGTGATTTTTACATCTCAAGAATTTAAAAATTCCACATGCAACGTTCACCAACAGAAGAAAGGCTGCACTGCTGTTTCTGGGGAGAACAGATAAATATCTACGGAAAGTACCCAAAAACCCCTGACAAGAAGGTACGGCGCAGGTTTATCCCATCAAGTTAAATGGAATTAATAATCTCAAGATGTATTTTAGCTACTAGTGTTTACTATTCATTATTGCTAATACACAAAACAAAAAAGTTGGCAGCTTAAAAATGCTCAAGGTCAGTGTGGAGTGCAGTCTGTAAATGGAAAAAAGATGTGTGGATCAAATTAGAAAAAGACAGAGAAAAGCAACACTGTTATGTTGAAGCAGCGGAGACTGCTGCTTACCCAGAATACACTGTTTTTGACTGAGTGCAAATAACGACAAACAACCTACAAAACAACTATTCAAATATGTAAAACCCACTTCAGAACTGATCCCATGTATGACTGGTTAGAGTCAAAACAACCAATGTAAAGATCCATGACTGAGATGTTGTTATGAATAAATAAATCTAACTGGATATGTGGATATGTTTGGGTCAAGGCACTTAAAAAGCGGAGAGTGGTCGGGCACATCGAACTAGTGTGCACTCTCACTTATGGACTTACTCCAGAAGAAATATGTGATGACACCAACGTGTTTCAAGCTCTGTGTGTGTGTGTCTATGTATGTGTGTGTGTGTGTGTGCCTGTGTGGGGGGTGAATGAAGGAGAATATGCTATATGATGTTCAGCACTGATGGCCAGCCTTGTCATTAAAGTTTAATTCCTCTGCTTTCCTATAAATACCTTTTCAATGATCCAATGCATTATTCAGTTTCTCTCAGGCTGAACCACACACACACACACACACACTTACAGAAACAAACACACATACACACACACCTGGAGGGCCAAGAGAAAGTCCGTGCCTGGAGGAAGGAAGTCTTAAGAACATTTACGAGGGCGATGGCCAGTGGGCAAAAATAGAGGGAGATGTTTGTCCAGTCCGCCGCACTTTCTCCTGAGGCGAACTGCACAGCACGTCTTGGAAAGAGCCAGTGGCTGTGTGTGTGTTTGCGTTTGTGTATGTTTGTGTGTGACCAGACATGAGTTTAAACCACTTCATGCACCAAAGCCATCATGCACTGAGCTTGTACTCACGTAGGACTGATAGCTCATATCTTCAAGTTCCAGGTCAGCGATGTGAGAAGACAACAAGCTAACTGTTGATGCTCCCTGACAATCACTGAAGGCTTCTTAAACAAACAAACATGCTGGATAAGCTCACCCCTGGTAAATCAGGGTGTCCAGAGGAAGCAGAAGAGAAAGTGTAGGGTGACATGAAGGGGGAGAGAAAAGGGGGAAGAGGAGGAAAGATGAGCAGCAGGAGGAGGAGGCTAATGGAAGAGGAGCTGCCACTGGGGTATTAGCGCATGGATTGGTGACACAGAAATGATAGTGAGAGGGAGGAGAGGACAGTGGGATAGGAGGGTCAATCAATGCTCAAAAAGGTTTCACTCCCCTGCAGGGACATGTGCGTGCATGTGTGTGTGCGCGAAAACACACAACCGTCAGCTCTAAATGAAAACACAAGCTTTCTCTCCCTCCCACACACACATTTACACACACACACTTTTCAGAGTGGACGAAAAAAGTCAGAGGTCTTGCTAAAGAGCAGTTTTTCGGAAACTGGCCTGTGATTCTGGCAAGAGAAAGCAAAAACTTTGACTAATTTTGGACGAGATAGTGAGTCTATTGTTGCTAAATCTCACGTTTAAAAGACTACACTTTGTTCTTCTGTGTTTAAAGAAACAGAAGGTAAAAAAAACAGCAGCGGAAAAGCAAGAAGTGCTCCCTGTCCATTTATCTTTTCCGTTGTTTTATTACACATAGATTGTTGTGCATGTTCACCAACACCTGCAGATATATTTTGCACTGTATGTGATGAGAGGTATACTATTTATGCCCGAAGGTACATAAAACCAACCTTCTGGTTCTGGTGAATAACCGTTTGTCTTTCCAAAGCACATAACTTTCTCACCCTCTTACATCAGGCTGTAATGAGTTGGCTCAAAGTTCAAAAATGAGCGCTGACGTACTAAAAGGGAGAACAAGTCTGAACACGGAGGGAAGGAGGAAAACAAGATAAAGAGCGACAGACAGAGACAGCCAGAGGAAGAGGAAAGACTGGTTGAAAAGAGAGCAAAGAAACGTGATTGTGCATTCCTTACATGGGGTGCAGGGAAAGAGGGAGAGGGAAGGGTGAGAAATAGGGGAAGGGAGGAGGGTGACAAGCGAGGAAGTTTAACTTGGCGCCAGACAGCCTTTCAATACCAGGCACAGACACTCGCGCAAAATATCGACACTATGCAAGTGGCACAGAAGTCCTTTTGGTGACTTCCCATCATCCAAAATTAGATTAGATATTTGCCCTCCACCCCCGCTCCCTGGGTCCAGCACAGAGGCAGATTCCCAGATAAAAATAGCCAGAGGAACTATTCAAACACTGCTGCCTTTCTGCAGGGAGTGTCTGCTGACTGCACTGGACTTAAGGGGTTAGAGAGGGGTTAGGATCTCCTCTCAGCACCTTCTGGTATCACACAGCCTGGGCCTAAGCTGGAACACACTGAAGGAACAGAAAGGTGCCAATACAACTCAAATCAGTGCATGAAATGTATGATTTAGATTAAAAGTGTAAAGAAAAGAATGAAAACACAACACCATACAAGAGGAGTTGCATATAAGACCTCTAAAGTTGGAACAATTGTCGGTTAATTTGAGTTCCCACTACAAAGAAGATCCAGTTCTGCTCTGATCCCACTTGGAATGTATATTAGCCGCTGCACTGTGCACTGATCCCTCCTATAAAGATGCCCTCAGCATGACCAGTATTATTGGGGTTAATCTAAGAAGATTAAGAGTATACATTACAACACCGCTCGGACAGAGCCCTGGCTACCATTGAGAAACACGGCCACAGTTGGGTGCAGAGCCACCAGTGGAGGATTACAATTCTGCGTGCATCTATTTATGTGTGTCTGTGAGCTTTTTGCAACAGGCCAGGATGGAGCTGAAGAAGAATTACCTTCATGACTGACTGCCTAAGTGCTGTCATGGTCCTGACAGCTTACACCTTGCTTATACTCCAAGCAGCAGAGAGATGACACTCCAAGCTCTCACCTGAAGGACAGGTCATTGTGTAGCGAGGATCCAAAATAAAACCTCTCATCTGGAAGGATCAGGGGAATAGAGTTACTTGATCTTTGCGCCTGTGTGTGTGTGGAGGTGCGTGTTGAAAGATCAGTTTCAATGGCGCCGGCGTCACCAAAAGCTGTTATACATACACCCGCAAGTTCACAAGGAATACTTTTCACACAGCTGCCCACCCAGAAACCCCATTCTCCTACATATACACACACACACACTTGATGTGCTTTAACAATAACATGCCTTTCTGCACCTCCACTCTGAGTCACCTCTACAACAATGCAGCTCTGTAAAATTCCCCATATTACATTACAATGCACATGCATGCGCAAACACAAACAGCTGCTGAACAGTGCGGGTCGATCCATGCACACCAACACACCCCTCTGCATTCTCAACATGAAGTTTGATACCCATGTGTAAAGAGACCCTCGGTGCCCGTGTGTGTGTGTGTGTGTGTGTGTGCATTTTGAAGCTGATGGTTTTAATTAGAAATGTTGCTGAATACTTCTTGAAATAAAATGCATCATTTTAATCTGTTTATCATTCATATTGTCTAACTGGTTGCATACTTTTACAAGTCACTGAGTGAGCGTGTGCAGAAGAGACTTGCACAGATAGGAACTGTTGTGTTTTCCCCTCATGTGTAATGCAACACAGCCGGCAACTATTAACCTTCTAAGCAGGAATGTGGGAGGTCCAAGAATTCCAATAAAAAGCAGCAGTGTGTCTAAGTGTGTGCATGTGTGTGTGTTTGTACTCACACATATGTTTTCAAAGTGTTACAGTTATCTGTCAACAGCCCATCCCGTCCAGACTCATTACCATCCCTGACCAATAACTAAAACGGTCGATGTGGGGTCACGCTGTCAGGCAGCAGCCAATGGCGTTGCAGTAAAAGTAGGCTCAACTCACATCACAGATGTACACACACAACCCCAGGGCACATTTAGTCTTGCTGTTGTGTTATCAGCGTAAAAAAAGCGCATTTTGAATGGAGTCCTTTAGCGTGAAACCTCACAATCACACTGCTGATCAAACAGGTCAGAAAGCTGATGATCTATAGGAATCGATGGACAGAACTGGAGTTAATGTGAGAGGGGGTGTAGGGTCAGGGATGTGTGACAGTAGTAAGAGGCATAAGGGCCGGCTACGATGGTGCTGCACTCTCTGGTCCCCCCGGTCAAGGGCGACTCAGGACTAATGGTCGGGAGGTCCATTAGTGTCGACTGGCTGAGCGCATTGTTCCCTTTGGTCACATTCCTGGATAAATACAGACATTTCCACAACCAAAGGCCTCCTCTTCCAGAAGTCAATTGTCGACTTAGTGTCACAGGCGACCAAATTGAAAGTTGTATCAAAAACTGTTTGAAAAGAAAAGTGTTTTTAAAAATGGATTCAAAAGTCTCTGTTACCACCTGTAAGCAAACACAGTCTTAGGACTACAGTCCTAGAAATCTCAATACTTGTTCCAACCACATCCTCTAGTAACTTGTGGATTCCTGCATTAGTGGGAATTAAAACAGACAAAAACATGATGACAGCATAAATTTTAAGCAATCAAAAAATTCAAGATTATAATAAAAGTGCACAGTGAAAGTTAATACGCTCTGCAGGAAATCTTTGAGAAATTGAGGAAGTTAAGTTAACAATCAGGAAACCAGTCAAAACTTTAAATGACCAAACTCAATGCATGTAAATCTCTCTCTGAAGCCCTGTTTACATGACAACATTTTTATTCCATTTCATCCCAAAATGCATAGAACACACTGAAAGAGATTTTGCGTTTACGCAGTATGTGAAGCTAAGGCTTGTGTCTGTGAGCTCTGATCCTTGCCTAAGCAGGCTTCACTTCAAACCTTGACCCCTTGCTGCATGTCTTCCCCCACTTCAGTTACCCCTTTTCGATCATCCTTTCAAACAATGATGAAAATGTTAAAAAAAGTGAATTTCAGAAACTAAAAATTAAAAGCACTCAACAGAATTTGCACTGAAAGGCTAGTGTCCTGGAAGAGCATCTACTCTAACTTTAAAGCAAGTGGTCTGAGCCTGATCCCAGCGGGGCACTGTCCCATAGAGCGGGCTGTAAACCTAGATTGGGATAATGGGAGGCAGTGGTTTTGCTGTGGTCAGCAGTGAGAGGGGGTTTTTCACTGATAAAGCTAATCACAGTGCTTATCATCACAGACGTTGTGCGCCGAGATTGAAAGCATATGCCCGGAAAAGGCACACATAAACCCACATAAGGTAAAGCTGAAATGCGTCTTCTTTGCTTAACAGTGAGTCTCTTGCCACAGAATAATGCACAAATCAGAGTGTGTCTAGATTTAATGGTAAAATGGCTCCAAAGCACGTCAATCACTCTTGGAAAGCGGCACAAAACAATCATCATTAAACTACGAAGTTGATTGACTGATGACAAAGACTGGGAAGCCACATTTGCCTCATTCTTTTACCCTCCCTCACACACACTCACTCGCACATACACACACCTGCGTTTCACACGCTGGTAGAAGTGCGGTCTCTTCACTTGTCAAAGGCACCACCAAACTATGAGCTACTCCGCACCATTATGAGTACAATGAGAGGTCCCTGGCCCCACAAGTCCACACACAATCAGCCTCTGGGCCTGCCCCACTCCCACCATTGTCCCACTCTCCACACACACACACACGTATACAAAGGCCACTCCAGAGCCAGGGGTCCCACTATGCGATTCCTACCACACAAAGACACACAACAGTTCTCATCCCGTCAGAGATAGAAAATAGTGACAGGGGTGGCAAAAGAAAAATTGAGGAAGGATGAAGAGCACGGATGAATCACGGAGTTCAGAGAGTGTGTGTGTGTGGGGCTGTAGAGAGGCACAGTAACTATAGTGTGTGTACGCACTTATCATCAGAGCTCGATCGATCATTAGCGCAGCTTTCAGGGTAAACAAAGCAGAAGATATGTGAATGTGAGCTCAGACATGACCTCCCTGTGTTCAGCTGACTGATACAACCTGTAGAATATGACGCCTCAAACCATTTCCCCAAACAAAGACGTGTTAAACACCACTGATAAGATATTCATGATTAAACTTGGAACTCCACTGCTTCAACAACAGCAGGCGCACGTATAGCCCAGCCGTTTCCTGCCTCATCACATCAATTCTCTATCTCAGCAGAAATCCTATCATCTATCTATTCAAGCTAATGAAGTGACAGTGGAAAACAGGAGCACGAGGGGGAAGCGTCCGCTGACAGAGCACGAGAAGGTAAGCTCCACAGAGGCAGCAGCTTACCGTATGGGACATAATCCTACATCAGCAAACATCCTGAGAGAGGATGATTGCATTTTTTTATCCTACACTTATCCTGTCACTGTTATATCCTCCCCGTACAAGAAATGTGTTTGCTCTAAATGATGGGATATCCACAGGTTAAGGGTTAAAACTCAAGTCCTGATTGCGAGTGCAGCAACAGCAGGAGATCGAGAGATCAGGACTGCAGCAAGGATTAACCAGTTTGATAATTCAACTATTTAAAAGTGCTGTTATGAGATCAGATGTGATGTTAGATAATGCCTCTGAGACAGAGTTTCTATGTTTACCAAATACAGATGAGAGGATTAATCAATTAGTTGATCAACTGAGTGGTGATCAAATTTTCAAACATGCTACTTGATGATTCACAGCTTTATGTAACCAAGAAGCAGTTTGCTTTTGGCGTTTTAAATAATTAGAGCTGAAATAACAAGAAAATAATGAGGCTTAGAGCAATATTAAGCATTTTTATAATATATAATCCAGTCCTCTGGCTTGACTTATTTTAAGAAAGTAAAGAAAAACAGTGCAGGAAAAAACTTCAATAAAAGCTTCTTTGTTCCTAATAATATGAAAATTCTGCAAACCAAACCGTAAAAATATTCACTGTCTATCTGACTAAAAAAAGTGTTTACTTTATGATTTAAGTGTCTAAAACTTTGACTCCTGTTTTAAATATGAGTTTCATTACTTATAAATTAAAACATATATTCGAGCGATTAATACATGATTAAATTCTGGTCATGCAAAATATCAGGTGATTCTTATGGCTGATCATGATTTAACTTGTCTGTTTTTTTTCTTAACTTTAAGCAATCGTTGATGAAAACATACTCTTTATGTTCAGTGTGCATGCACAAACTATTAGACTAAATCTGGCTTCAATTTTTCATGTCAAAAAGTTGCATGTTTTTCATACCTTGTGTAAAAGTGGACTGGTATTTTGTGGGTTCTAACTTTTCCCCCTCTACAAAAGGAAATGAGTTGAGAATAAAGTGCAAATACTTCACTTTGAGCTGAACTTTTTATAAACTTAATCATGATTCAAAAACTCAGGATTGAAAATAATAGTAAGAAGCTGCTCCAGTCCCACAGGAGCGGCAGCACACGACTTCACACATACCACACAATGTTCTTCGCCTTGAAGAACAGAGTCAGCTTAAACACACACACTCGAACACACACACTTACTGCATACACTGATCCAATAACCTGAGTACAATCAATTTTTAGTACCTTCCCAGAAGGACTTAAGCTATCTGCTGCCACACAAACACTGAGTTCCTTGTAATAAAAGGGCTATTTGTGGTGGGATGTGGTGTGATGTCATGGTAGCCTCCTCAGGGCTGCTGCAGGGAGAGGGGGTGTGTGTGCAGGAATGTGGAGGGCTGAGGGGCAGAGACTGGGTGCAGCAGGAGTCAGGAGGGGACAGGCTGGGGGAGGGGAGGGGAATGTCCCATGTGGAAAAGGAGCTCACAAAGTTTGTCAGTTACACACACACACATTCAATAGCTTCTGCCAAATGCTTACCGGTAACTACTTAGGAAGTCATCACAATGTTCCCGCAGGTAAAACAACTTATTAAATATGTATACTTTGTTTTGCACAAAAGGAAATAGGCAGCAAATGAGAGTTTTACTTTTTCAGATGTTATCTTCTGGCTGCTCAAGTTCTGCCTGATTATTTTACCAGATTGCACCAAACTGATCTTGATCTGTCACTTGAAGCAAAAGTCATATCACTGCCCACAAGTAAAGTGAATAGTTAGCAGTAATGACCACACTTCCACTTCCTCTTATCGAAGAAAAAAAATTGGCTTCCAGTGAAGGGAGCAAGAACAAACTTATGCAAACATTTCAGGAATTAGACAAAATGACACACGCAGAGACCTCAGCTGACTACTGGAAATCCCCCTCACCCCTCCACCTCTGCTCTCACTTCATTATGCTGACAAGCCAAGTACCTGACAATCGTATGCTCGGTTACTGGGTTGATATCAGCGTGCTGTGTGTGCAGTGTAGCCAGATCCAATCACCACAAAACCAGCTGCTGATAGAAAAAGTCCCGGAGCAACTTATCTACACGTCTGCATGTCTTTTTCACACTCTTTTGATCCTGCAAACACGCTGTGACTGTCCGTGCAGGATTTTCAGTGTTTGCAGGAATTTCAGTAGTATCTTATAAAGGTGCTGGGTGGTGAAATTAGGTTGTCCGGGTGACAAAAAGGATGTCGCTGTAACAACTGTACAGTAGTTTAACCACTTCCTCTTGAACCGGAGTACAGTAGTAAACCTGCTCCAGATTTGAGACTTTCTAGCTACAATACAATCAATCATGCAGTAATCCTGATCTGCTGAAATCAACAGGTTCTCCGGTGGGAAACAGACTGGTAGCTATCTGCCCGGTTCATCAATTAGCAGTGAACTCATACAGTCCGCTTCAGTTAACAGAAAGTAAACAAAAAGACAAAAAAAAAAATCAAAGCAGGAGACAGGCAAACTTACCACTATCTCCAGGTGTTTTCATTATTTCTGCTTTAGCTACCGAGCTAGCGGCTGAAGTTAACTGAGCAGGATGAATCCCACAAAGTTGCTTCTGGAAAAGGAAAGTCAGTCTCTCGGCCTCTAAACTGGAAATCTAGGTGAGGAGGATTCACGGATAAACTTTTGAGGCAGTAACTTCAGCGGCTCTTCTCCTGCCGCCGCCGCCGCCGCCGCGCTCCGCTTCCCCGGCTTTCTGCCAACCAAGCAGCCGACCGAGTGGTTCACTTCCCGGCGAAGTGAGCAGCCAAGACTTCGCTCTCGGTTCTCGTCCGTGGTAAGCAGTGTTGGATTTAGTTAAAAGTTGCAGCGGAAAACGTTCAACCCTCCCGTCTCGAGGCAGCCGAAGAGCCTTTCTCTCTCTTTCAGCAACTTCTTTCGCATCTGTTCAGTGGCTGTTTACTCCGTCTCAACCGCATCTTCGTCGCTGTTTGACATCTCTCCACCGCAAAGCTTTGTTACTACTTGGACAGAAATAAACGTTAGAGAGGAAGCTCTCTTTCTTTACAGACTTTTTCAAGTCTTCCACTCACTCTCACACCATTCAGTGCGACTCTCTCCTCCCCCCGTGCCTCTCTTCGTCCTCGGGGTGTCGTGTTTCGCTCGCTCTCTTCTGCGCGGGGCCCGCCCACACTGACGGAGGAGGAGAGGGGGGGGCTAACGTGGCGAGTCACGCCCACTCACCACGAGCCGGGGACTGGTCTGGCGTCACTGCAGCACGCGGCGTTGCCGGGGAGACCGACAAAGCGCGCTGCCGTGGTGACATCACATCCGAGTCCTACGATTCAAGAGAGGCGCGAGATCGGCTCGGCTCCCCGTGACCATTTACGTCAATCAGAGGTTATTGGTTGTAATTAGGCCCTTTCATATCAGGATAATTACACTTTTCAATTTGGCAAATTAAATCTGAAAGCGTCAGTATGTGATTAACAGTGAAAACAGGAAATTCAATCTGATTGTTAAAGCGTACTTTTACCAACTCTGCCACCTTTTTGACATGGCACAGTTTCACATGTCCATGTGCTTAATAAACTGAGGTGTTTCTCTCCAAAACAACAGTGAAACATTAATGTCATGTTTGTTTGCACAAGTACTTATCTGGAAGGAGGATGTTTGAAATTAGTTGAACCCTTAATTTGATTACAACATAGATATATACCTGATATTACTTTGAGAACCACAAGTGTGATGATGGAAGAATTTGAATCCAACTACTAATTTCTTAGATCAGTGTTCTCAACCTTTGGGTCAGGACCTCACGTAGGGTCGCCTGGCTTCTAAATGGAATCCACTGAAATATCTTGTGGTTGATGAAAAAAAAAAATACGGATGAAAATATCCTGAAGTGACTGTTATTCATTTTAATATCAAAACACCTCACACAGTCTTGAATGACTGTTATCTGTATGTTCACTTTCTCGAATGACAATCTAGTTCAGATACAATGCTGTATTTGAAACTTTCTGAGTTCCCTTGCTTCAGCCTGTATAATCTGTATAAGTATTATTCTTGACTGTATGTAATGTTGGAGATGGGTCGCGCTCTGTTTACAACAGCATCTGACTTTAAAAAAAAAAAAAAAAAAAAAAAAAAAAAACAGGCTTCAGCAAGGTGTGCAGGCTCAGCTAAATGTAGTGTGCTTAGAGAGACAATATAAATCTTCACTGTGGCCAGTTTAAGACACTGGAGTTGCTTTTTTTCCACCTATAATTCCTTTTATGAGCAATTATCTGTTCAGCATTATTTTTCAGTCTTGTGAATAAAGCCTATAGTCCTGATCAGGGAAAATGAAATGGTTTGGAGTTTAACTGTGAGGCTATTCAATGGAGGTTCACTCAAGTTAAAGTAAACTAAACGTTAAAGGGACTGTGAGGACTTTTAAGTGATCTTGAAAAAGTATCATATCTAGATATATTCCTGATCATAATCCCCAATTTAGAATGAGTTTATCTGACCCAAAGAGGTTATTTCTAAATGCTAATCCCTAGTTTCCCGATCGAGTTGGACTGGACAGAATAATTTACCCCAAGTCAAACTCTCTATGACAATGCCACGCTGGCTGAGGAAGTTTAGCAGTGAGGCCAGAGAGCTGTGTTTTTCTCTACTGAAAAAGATTTCTTGGATTTATTTAGTAGTAACTGTGGAAATAGGAGCTTGACTCTCAGGCAGAAAAGGGATAGAAGAGCAGAAGAAAGCTAAACGAGAGAGTGTAAGGGCATGGGCCGAGGACTAAAATACAAGTTAAGCTGATTGTGATCATGTTCATCCTGACCCACATGCAGCAGTTGTACTGCTGTGGTCTGTTCAAACCCAGGATTCACAGGATTCAATACCTGCCACCTGTCTCACAGTACCGGGCTGTGATTAGTGGTAAATGTAGCCAGCCACTAAACTATGTTACAAACTCATAAAGTTTGCTTGTTGTCACATTTCAAACAACTGCGCTTTGTAACAGATGACAAATACATTACCTCGGTGCACTGTATCCAGTAAAATGTTGTACTGAACAAAGCAAAGTGGTGTTAAAAGGAAAATCTGATCACCTTTCACTTTCAAAACAACTACTCGAGTCATGACAGTTTGCACGAGTCTGGCCGAAAGGGGTTGCCACAGCCCACTTACAGTCATTTTAATTCCAGCACATTAGAGCCAGGAGTGACATGCTGATATTAATTTTCACAAGTTCACCATGTAAGTAGCCTTGAGGGATTTAAGTCATTTTGTTCATCAGAGCTAATAATCTCAGATACTCAAAAGGATTTTACACTGGAAAGGACAGACTGAAAAAGGCATGATGGTGATGATATCAAAAGTGAGAGGAGTCTTGAAAAACCATTACCATGCCAACCGTATTTCATCAAATTTGTATTGAATATCTGGCTATAATTTTTATAATGGTATCTTAGCTAATGTGATGATATATTGGTAATACTATTGGTCATCCACAGGCTAAAAAGCATGGTGTTATCATCTATGCGTAACATGTTAATCAGTTGAATTTAAAAGGAATTACCTCAAATGTTCTTGTGTGAAAGTCTAAGAGAGAGTAACTTTTTCACTTAAAACAAAATCTTGTGGTTAATTTTGAACATGAACCTGCATCCTGTTCTATTGTCATGTGGACTCAATACCCTTTCGCTGTTTTTTTAAGATGCAGCCAACTGTATCTGACCTTCACACTGTAGACATACACACATGAGCATAGAGTGAGGATGTGCAGCAGCAACAACGCATGTAAGCAAAGACACATCCGGTCATTTCATTCGTAACTCTCTGATCTCTTGAACAGATTTTCAGCTTGGGTTGTTTCACTGCAAGGAGTGTTGTCATGCCTGGACTTGTTTCCTGTCACCACGAACAAGCTGACCTTCTGTTTCCTCACGTGCCACTTGAATGAAGCCTTCATGTGTTATCGATAAGTGCAAAAGTGGGTGAGGCGTCATACATGGGAGGTGATGTGCATCTCCTCTTTTGCTTCCTTTTACTCTGGCACCTGCACAAAGGATGCAGGCTTTTATGTGTTTTTGTGTTTCTTGACCATGTTTTTACATCAGTGATACACACCACTGCCCTGCCTTGTCAACAGGATAAGACAGGGGTAGTAAAACAAAGTAAACAAATCCCCTGACAGCAGCAATGTCCCTGCAGTGTGATTTACAAACAGGATTTCTCCTCCCTTGGCTGGCTATTCTCTGAGAGAATCAGGAAACCCACTCTGCTCTGCCTGATAAGAAACTGGACTAAAAGGAGCATCCAAATTGTGTGTTGAACCTTCACATTCAGGAAACAGTTGTCCTGTTCTGTCTTCTTCTTTAAAGCAGGGAAAGATTTGGACAAGATCTGTGCTGCCTTTTCTCACACAGAGCCAAACAACTTCATTTTCTCTCCGAGAGTCATTTCCCTCCTATGTCCTTCTCAGGGTGGGTACCTCAAGTTGTTCAGTAATATTTACATGTACATGTGAGGGTTTGTTATACATGTACATGTAGAAAATGCGCAATTTTACTCCAAAAACATGAAAATCTGAAAGGACATGGAGCCATTTACAAAGGTTAAAGAATAGATTTGATAGGTTATACAAGACATCAGATATTGCCCAATGATTGTTTTTTCTGCCCAGAATTACAACAAACTTGGCACCTGAGCACAATCTGGAGTACAATGGCATGCAGTAGCTCATTAAGTGAGGAAATTAAACACCAAAGGCTGAAATTTGTACCCAAACAAATCGTCTTTACAAACTGATAACATGCCACAGGTATCTTTAACAACTCTGAGTGGCTAAAGACATTAAGAAGACACCGTGAATTTTACATCCATTAGGGTGAAAATTATTCTGTTTTAAGTTTGTTTTCTTGCGTAGTTGTTTGATGCATTTGTAATGTGAGCATGGATTCTGATGATCTTTACCGATATTTTCAACTTTTCCTTAAAACGTTCCTGTCCATACTGAGTCCTATTGGTTCTTCTAACTGAATCAAAATCAGGGACTAGACCAACTATTCAATGAAATACTCACAAAAGTACATGGGTTTAGAATTTAGGCCCTTATGTTTTATTTACCTGCTGTCAAAACCTGATTTAACTGAGGATGAAAACAGTTAGGCTGTTGAAAACATCATAGCCACACTAACAGTGTTAAGTGCCTTTTTATTTCAGACACACTGGAGAAGTAAATTTTGACATGGTAATATTAAAACATGAAATTAAAAGAAAAAGAGTAAAGGGTGCACCGACAGAGCCTCTTTCTGTCTTTAACAGCTTTTGAAACCATGATAACCACCAACACATACAGCTGTAAAGGTCAAGTTAACAGGGTCACCTTTTAAACTAAAACACCTGTTGCTCTGGTAATTCTGTAGAAATTCATTCAAATTTCAATGTAAGACCACAGATGGATCACTGACTCTGAAAACTCACCAAGCAACAACCAAACATTTGAAGCTAGTAACTTTGAGTCAATTTGAAATTGAAAAATAATCTTCCTCATATTTTTGATTATCTCTGCTTTATTTCAACTTCCTGAATGCTAACATTTACCTTTTCTGATATCAAGCTCCAAACTCATGTTGTGTTTTTTCCTCCCTTGGCCTATGATCTTTTGTTTTTCTGTTGTTCATAAATGTAGAAGCTGTTAAATATAAATCAAAGTCCTTACATTTGTCTGATCTACAACCTTTACAACTGTAGTCCAACCTAATGGCATTATAATACCCTGAGAGGGATGTCAGAGGTAAATGGCCTTGGTGTGACAATGTTGATGAGGGATAAAGGCAGTCGGCTGCGAACAAGAAAGGTGCTCTTTCTTCCATGTCCCTCTATTTTTTCCTCTCTCTCTCATGCATGGCCATCTTTCCTGGCATGCATCTACCACAGTTCTACAATTTTTTCTATTTTCTAAAGTCTGTATTTCTGGTGGAGGTGAAGGGCTCTTCAGTTCCCCGGCCTCTTCATGCGCAGAGAATGATGAGAGAGAAGAAATCGAAGAGAGGACAAGAGGCATGATTTAGTGATCAAGTGCAGGGTGGACAAATGGCTTCTCCTCTTTTGATATTTATGCGTGTACTTACTGTACGTTCACACGTGCGCGTGTATGTGTGACTTTGGTGAATACACTCTTTTGTGAGTTAAGCACAGGAGATGACATTTACAGACAAATCTACGGCACAGTACATTCTGCTCGCTGATAAACACTGTGCTGCACTTGATACCCTCCTTCTCTCCTTCCTGTGCCTTTCTCCTCTTCCTCCTCCTCCTCCTCCCTCACTCTCATTGCTTTCTCTTGTAGGCTCCCCTTTACCTTCATACTTTTTGCTTCTTAACATCCATTGCAATCCGATCACCTCTCACCACTCATTCATCCATACGTCCGTTCACCCTCATTTTCTCCCTCACACTCGCACCTCTTTTGTTCCTCCTCCTGCTCCATCCTCTGCCACCTCCCCACACCTCCATCTTCTGCCTACCCTCACACTCATCACACGCTTTGTCTCCTCAGGTCTTCATTAGCTCAAGGATGATGGACACATAACTTGAACACGTGGACATCTTTGTGCGGTTTATTTTTATCAGCTGCTTTGTATGTCCAAAACTCTCACTTGAATCTGTACTTTTAGTGGATATATTTAAATCACAATTATTACAACTATGTTAAAAATATATCAGAAAGGCCATGTTTTGCATATGGTCAAGTTATTAAATAGCCAAAATACTGAATGTAAGAGGAGAAAAATCATGGCACAATGTAAATGGATAAAAGTATTTGGAAGAATGGAATAATGTACCTGTAATTTTTTTAACCTAATGTTTTGAATATATGCTGTAAGCTAGGAAACAACTTATTGATTAAAGCTCTAATGATGATCCTAAACCTTGAAAACCCAGATGAACAAAAAAACCTTATCCTGTCTGATTAAGCATATTAGTCTTATTGGAATGGCATCGTTACCTTTAAAACATAAAACGGTGCATTTCCACAATTTGAAAACTCGAAATATAACCGCACTCGCAGTCTGCCATTGTTGCTTTCACCGCAGTGCAGTCTATAAATAGTTCCCTTCATTCTTCACCCTGTATGGCTTTCCATGTGTGAGACAAAAATCCTGTTTTTCAGCCATTTCATCTTGAACCCGGGCACAGTGTTGGTTAGGAGGACACCAGAGGACAGTACGGTCGTTGCAGTAGAAGGTGAGACAAACAGAAAGTTCAGGCAGAAGAGTGCCAACCTGAAAGAGGAATGTTTACTGAAGACACTTCCTCTTTCTGCCAGATAAACCTCCAGATCAAACTATCAGAGATTTTTATATCTCTTGTGTGACAACAGTTTACTTTGATTGCTTCTTTTTCAAACTGGGCCCAAAAGTCTGCATGTAGAGTTTCTTTTTTCACTGATGATGTTCTATGTGTGTCATCCTGCTGTCTTTTGAAAGGCTAATGTTGCTGTGGAAAATGTAATGCTTATATTCATTCCAGTCCATTTAATCACCTGTTGAATACTCCTCACAGGAGCTTGAACTGGTGTGCATTTTTTTAAATTTCTCCTTGCTATTTGGGATAAGTAAGACCCAATTAATATGAAAACTAAACTTGGTCTTTTTACAGGAAGTTACATTTTTATCATTATTAGTTAACCACTAGTTTGAGTTACAAGTGTTATTGTTCATAACTATACAGTTTTTCCCATTGAAACAGGTGTAAAGTTGTGATACCATCAAAGATGACGAGGGCAGTGTCCTTAAATGTGGCTAATGGATTGAAGTTTTAAAAACTGAATTAGCATGGCTCTGAGAGGCAGAAACATAATCTTCACAAATGTGAACGCAGGGTCTTAAGAGGTGAAATGAGAGAAAAGTATAACATGTAAACATCCCCACAGCTTCTGCTTATGTCATTATTATTTCAAGTTTAGAGGACTGCATTTGACTCCTGCAAAGGTTTTGTTGTAACATGGGACCTTAAAGAGGGTTTGAGACACAACAAAGGAGTTGAGTGAAAGTTCTTTGATAAATATGCGCTTGATCTCAAGACCTTACCCTGGCATAAAAAGGCCACACAGTGTTTTTTTCTACAAGTACATTTCTGTTGTTGGTGGTGTGATTTTTCACAACCTCAGCTCACTCATATTTGGTCCCTTTGAAAGGGATGAAGAAAGACTTGTCAGTCCAGAAGTTCTCATCACGACGGGCAAATGTGTCGTGAGAGGGAAGAATTTCATAAGGAAATCAAAAAACACATTCAGTGATACGTCAAGTATTTAGCATAGATTTGTCAGTGGGTGTTGAGAAAGCCAAGCTACCCACTCGTCTGTGCATTTCTCCACTTTTACGACTTCAAATTATCACGTCTTCAAGCATTAAATTAGACCAGGCTGGAACTTTGGCGAGTGAACTTGATGATGTGTTTGACAAACAAAGTGTATCACAGAAGAGCCTTGTCCTATTGGTTCCACATCATCCGTAACTCCCTCTATCTCCCATCCCGCCTTTTTTCATCCCCTCTGAGCTTTATGTGACTCTGTCCGTCTCTAATCAGAGTGACAGACAGACGCTTGCAGAGAAAGACAGGGAGAATGAAAAGGAGAGCAGAGATTTTGTCACTGGAGTGTTTGTGTATGTGAATGCTGGCTGTTGGGTGGGTGAGGGTGTGAGCATCCCCAGATATAGAGATTGAGACCCTGACCCCCCCACCCCCACCCCCTTCCATCTTTTCCTCTTTTCATTCAAGTGGCAACTCAAGTAGAAAACAGGCAACATGACTGATGTTAGTGTCTGAAAATTATAACTTCTCTGTAAGTTAGTTTGCGGTGGATCAACAAAGTTTTGTATGGATTTCAGTGGTTGCAGCTGCATAGTTACAACCCAGTCAGCACTGATACACACACACACACACACACACACACACACACACACACACACACACACACACAGTTTCTTCTGCTCTCTTCCCCTAAACACAGATGGCTCAGGTCAGTGTAATTACTGTGGACAATGGGTGTGGTAGCCCACTTACCAGTGCCACCACAGGCAGTGTATATACACACACAGATAAACGCACACACAAAAAGAATGCATGTTCATGCAGAACCTGATTTCGGCAACCAGTGGAGGCCAGGCAGGATTATAATTCCTGGACAGGGCGTTAAACAACCAACAGAGGTGTAATATGTACATAGGGCATGTGATGATTCATACCCTTAGTGACGTGAAGGGAACGCACTCATGGACACACACACACACACACACACACACACACACACACACACACACACACACAAATGTACATGGGCACACACTCTTTTCTTCCTAACCCTCTCCTTCTTTTCTTTCTCTGCTACGTCTTTGTAAGTGCCACAATTATCTTTGACTTAATTTCCAGCAAGTGATTTTACATAATCAACTTCAGACGGTTTTGTATGGAGTGCACACAAAGTTAAACCCTTGTTCAGCTTTGATTCTTCATGTGGAGAACCTTGACTGAGGAGAAAAAGGTTTAACTTCTTGTGTGACGGTGAAAGGAGAAGGGAAGATGGGTCGCTAGACTTTAAGAGCTCGCAGGGTGAGAGCAGCCCCGGATGAAAGAAAAAGCCGGCAGCTGAGGGGACAACAAGTGCAGCAGGGTGGCGGTTAATGCCTTCCCCCTGCATCCCCCTCACCCACCCACACACACACACACGCACACGCATAAGCACAGCATACTCACCCTTCTGCCTCACCCTTTTGAAACGGCAAGAGCAGAAAAAGGAGAGAGTGAGAGAGAGAGAGGAAAAGAGAGCTAAGCTGCAGAGAATAAGGAGTGAGAGAGAAAGGAGGGAAAAAGAGGAGGAAAGAGGAGTAGAGAGAGAGAGAGAGAGAGGGAGGACGAGAGTCAATGGGTTCTTTGTCATCAAAGAACTTGTTTATTTTCAAGCCTTCCAGTCCAACCGTCAGGAGACACAGCCAGATCTTTCGCCCTTGCTTTTTTTCCTCATCGTTTTCAATAACAGGGTCAAAACGGGTCTAAAATTTTGCTTGTTTTGTTCACAATGAAAAATTTGCATGCCGATTAATATTTCTTTTTCTTCTTCAGACTACAGGTTAAAAAAAAAATCCAACAATCTTGTTCTCTCCTCTCTTTACATTCTTTTGGGTCAGAATGTGTCTAAATCTGTTTTTTAATTTTTTATCTTATAGCAGAATGATTAAACATGCCAATCCAAAACTTGCTCTCCTCTCATAAAGATTATACCTTAAGGATCCAATGACCAATGAATGGGGTCTAATTTGTAATGATCCGGTTATTTTTGAACCATAAAATCTTCATTTTCAGATTTAAGACAGAGAAAGAAAATCTTGTGTGCCCAACAGACAGGTTGAGAGGGTAATCCCTCCTTGCACCTCTAAATTTGATCACAATTATACTTACATTAAACAATTTGCAATGTTCGCAAGTGTTTTCTTTTCAACTTAAGGCCAGAGTTTGAAACAAAAGTCTCGAGTGACCAACCGTCTAGTTGAGACCCAGGGCCTCTACACAGTTATCCTCTGTCCAGATCCTCCCTCCCCTACCCTCCTTCGCCTCCCTTCCTCTCTTCCCCAGCTGGTATTCGCACATGAGTAATGGGATTACCACAGCGAGTGGCAAGGTGGCAGCGGAGAGAAGGAAAGGGGAGTGCAGAGGCTGATGTTGGAGGACAAGTGAGAGAGGAAGAGGGGGATCGACGGGAAGTTAAAGATGGAAAATAAAAGTCCACCTGGAAGACAAGTGTGGGAAATTTCTTGACATTGATGAGCTTTGACATTTATACACACATTTCTAAACTCAAAAATTTGCAACCACTGATTTCTCTGATTCTGGGCCATTTGAAGAAACCCATCATGACTTACTATTTTCATCCACAAGGCCCCTAGACAGAAAAACCACACTCTCTTTCTGTTGGATTACCATGGCAATGAGGGAGCTATTCAAGAACAAAAAGCTCCTTTTGCGGTGGGTAAAGTATGGAAAAAAGCAAGAGGCCAGTGCCCATATGAAAGCAGGGTGGTGGGAGTTGGAAAGAGAGGGTAATGTGAGAGCGGGTGGAAGGCACAGAGAATGTGTGTTATATTAAACCAATGTCTGGCAGGGTGTCAAGCTTGTAATATATACAGAGAGTGAAGGGGGAGGAAGAGCAAAGGAAGGGAGATCAGTTAATTTAGCTCTAGGGACATGACATTGATGGACGGAGGGGAAAGAATGTAACCTGTTCGGATGAGTCAGGGGGGAGATAGAAGAACGTGAGTGAGACAGGAGGGGGCTGTTCAGGAAGGTGCAAGTGTCAGGCTGTAGAGGAGAGAGAGGAGGTATGCCTGGCTGTGTGACAGTAGCTATATTGAGCACAGCGTGTGTGTTGACACTGTCTCCTGTATCTCACTGAGGAACAAACTCTTCCTATTGGCACAGAACAGAGCTTCCTCTTCCCCTCTTTACTCCTCTGTACCCCACGGTGACCTGAGAGCACGCTCTCTTCCTCCTGTCCGTGCCCCTTGTTTTCCTCACTTATCTTTGATTTGAATGCAGTGTCAGTCTAGACTCCAGCTGTGTCTCCTTGCAATGCTTTGAAATCACTTTAAATTCCTCTTCCTTCCTTTACTGTATGGCAGTAACTCAGTTATGCTTTATTTGCATGAATGTGGGGCAGCCGTTCTTTCAACTGCAATAATTAAGTATTCACTAGAGGACAGGACTTTGTCAAGGCCTGCTCTCACATCACTGTTGCTTTTGCGACACTTAAGAAAGTAGTGCAAGGAAGAGTGGCTTTAAATCAGAGACGAATAACTTAAATTACTCATCCGTTGATCGGGAGATAACTTGAAGATAGAAGACTGATTTTTTCTGTATCTTCAGCAGCTGGGAGCTATATTGAAGTAATGAAGTAGGGCACTGCGAGCTTAGTGGTTTAGGCACGTGCTCCATATACACAGGCCAAGGTCCTTCGACAGGAGTCATTGGTTCAACTCTGAGCCGTGACCCTTTGCTGCATGTCATCGCCCATTCTCCACCACTATCTGTTTCCTGTCTCTCTTCAGCAGTTCAATAGCAGAAAAAAATACCATAATAATAAAAAAAAGTGACCTGACTCTGTAGTTCAGCTCAAGTCTTCAAGACTTTACACCAACTTTCGGCTCACTTTTGTTGAGCTGAACTTGACTCCTTGGGTTCACTGTCACCAATACCTGTTCTCAGCAAAGATGGTCTCAAAACTGACCAAACTTCAACTGTTAACCAGCACATTAAGTTTCAATGAGCTGGTATCTAAAACATGCTAAATGCGTATAAAACCCACAGAGCCTTCAACACTGTAAAAAAAGTCCTGTTCAATTTACAAAAAACAAAGTGGTAGCTGTGTTTGCCAGGATAATTTTTTAAGATTGCAAACAACTTTAAAGAGAAATCCGATTTTACAGTTTAAAATGGTTATCATTGACAAAATACTGTTTTAAATAATACAATCAATAGCTATTTATTTGCTGAATTGGCATGACCACAAAGCTATTTGTCATTTTTTTTCAGTTACAGTCTAAGAGAGTATTACTACTTTTCACTTGATTTAACTGGTGAAACATTTTTTCACCTAAAAATATTGAGTAGAATTTTAAGCTTTGAAATGACGCTCACCATGAATAACCAAAATATAATACGGTTTATTTCTGTCTAAAAAACAAACCTCATAGACAAAAACACCATCTTAACAGTGTCATGTTTTAATTTTGACTTGATTTCATTGCCTTTTGATTAACATTATTTCTGTGTTGTAATTAGAGTGATCTGTAAAATCTACTTAGACATTTGATTATTTGACCATATTTTTTAAAATAGTGTTAACAGTGGCGTTAGGCTTAGTATTTTACAAAGTGTAACTGTTGAACAAACACTATTTTGTTGTTATTTAGTTTACGTCTTTGGCTGTTGTAATTTTACAGCATTTCGCTGTTAATTTTACAGACATTTTTTACAGTGAACAACACCCCAGAGTTTTTTGGAACCACAGCATGAAAAAAACAGATATACAATTTAAACTCATGCATCAAGTTCATCCACTTTCCACACGACAGTTCGTGACAGATTCAACCTGACTTTTAAAAAGTAGTTAATTATCATTTTCACTTTTTTTTGCAGACATAAAGTTTCGAAGCAGAAGTTTGGCTTCACAAGATGCTGTTCCAGTCAAGGCCCTGTCATGGTAGCTATGCACAGAGAAAACATCTACAGTGCACTGGCTGTGGGTGTATTTCCTGCCCTCTGCTTTTTGGTGCTTATATCTGTCCCCCCATTTTCCTCTGTCTGTCTTTCGCCACCAGATCAATACAGTCCAAAGACCAAAAAGTAAACATAAGAAAATGAACTCCTGCCTGACGATGAGGACTGACTGTCCCAGTTTCCTCCTTTCAAAGGTTGAGCTTTTCATTCCTCAGATTTCAAGGTCTATTCACAAAAAATTTGGCCATGATTGAGTTTGAGTGAAGGTGATTGATCCAACAAAATAAGATGGTCTCTTATTTTTGGAACCATTTCAGAATTTGCAGACTAATCCAATGCTGACTAAAGGTCAGATAGTTGATAAGTAAGGATTTCTTTCTTCAATCTTTGCCACAAATGTCATCAGATTTTCTTTTGTCATTTCCAAGGTGAGCTCTGTTTGTCAGTATCAGATAGAAAGAGGTGATCACAACCTTGGCTTCTTTGTGAAGAAAATTAACTGATGAAGAGTAAGTTTTCGAAGTAAAAACAAACAAGTCATAAATGTTTGTATGATTTATAAATAAAAGGACAAAGTTAAATTCAAATGTTTCCTGCTCTCATTCATGTGCTACAGCAAGTCCACAAATAGAAGAGCTTTCTAGATCTTTCCCTAGTGTGTGTGTGTGTGTTTGAGGCATGTACTGTATGTGTGGAAGGGGTCAGATCCAGTAACAGCCTCACCCCTCCCCTCGCTCTCTCATCCACAATTAGTCATCCTCACACCGGGCTAAGTCTGGGTCACTCAGCCTCTCTTCAGACCGGATCACCTAGAGGTTCTTGGCAGCCGGCCACAGAAATACCCCCACCAATTCAGCACCACCACTCATCACTCACAGGAAATAGCCCTGAGCTGCAGACCAATGCCCCTTCTTCCTAATAACACCATGTCTGAGTTCACATGTTAAACTGATGTTTGGATGTAACGGCTTCAATACATGAGATCTATAAACCGTTCAAAGGTATTAAATCAAACAAGTTTTCTTCACACTCTCCACTCACACTTATTTGCTAAGAAACCAATAAACCTGTGTTTCTCCAAGAAAATCTGAAAAAAAAAAAATACAGACAATTTAGGTAGGATGACCATATTGTTAAAACCCAACAAGAGGACCCCTACCCAGCTTCTTAGAAATCCTGCAAAAATACCAGAAATTACTCAAAGATGACAAAGTCGTGTCATAACCCATTTATTTCATCCCAGATATTTGACTCTATCTTGAAATTTTGACCTTCATTTTGAAAATTTGACTTATTGTCCATAATGTTGACTTTTATCTCAATATTTTAACACTTTATTTAAAAGTTTGGACTTTTTGTCCTCTAATTTCTACCTTTTCATCTCAAAGTTTTGACTATTTGCCCTGAAATTTGACTTTTTATCTGTTCTCCTGCATGCTCAACAGGTTGGTGCATCAGAAGCCCAGCGCAGAGCTTTGTCATAAATATTTATGGTCTGTAAAGAGCAAACTGAGAGACATTTTGAGGACTTTAATAAATATAATGACTTTACCACCAAAAAGAAGGGCATGTCTGGACAAAGGAGGATGTTTAGTTTCCCTAGATGAAGGAAATAATAAAAAGCATGCATATTGGCATTTGTACAAGAAGATTTCCTGTAACACATGTTTTTCAATATTAATGGTGGAGAAGAACCCCCGGTGATTGTTTTGTTGTTAAAAATCCTTCTGGCTCCACTTTTTTGATGAAAGGAAAGATGGCAGGGCATTGTCCACAGTTACATACAGTCAATGGTTTCTATAGATAGAGGGTAACATACATTTTTACATTCTGCACTGCTTTCTCACATTGGAGGGTATTTAAAGAAAAGGAAAATCTCATTTTCGAACATCTCTGATCTTCATCAAAACAAGTTACAGGAACATCACACTCTCTGCCCCCTCGCTCTTTGCGAAGAAGATCCGACAGACAAAGCCTGGCAGAATTTGTCTCCTTGGCCTGCACCCTCACCCCCACCCCTCACCCTCATCATCCTCATCATCATCATCAGTTGGGCATGGAGACAGCAGGCCTGTAGGTGGTGCAGCTATGTGTCATACATTACATGCCAGTGCAGGGGAGGAGGACTGACACAGAGCATGTGTTACACTTGCTCAGTTTGATGTGCTCTGCCCTCGCACAGGCACCGCTGTGGGTGGCATAGCTATGTGTCATAATCACCATCATCCTTTGCTTTGTCGGATTTCTCCCTGTCTGTGCGTGCCTGTTTGCGTATGTGTGTGTGTGTGTGTGTTTTTTTTTTTTACGTTGCTATACTGTAGGTCCCTTTGTGGAGGTGCTGCGCAGTGGGCTCATTCACAGTGTGGGAGCTGCTCTTATACTGTGGCACTGATTCATTATGTCCTGACCTGTGTGTGCCTCAGAGGTGCTGTGGTAGTTTGAGTCTGCAGCTAATTATCTGAGTCTTTCTACGTGATTAACAGCGTTGTTTGCACAGTATATACATTTCATCAGAATATATGGTCAAAACAAGTATGCCAGTCTGAAAAGACGAGAAGCTACAGGACATTTATCTCAGGGTCTTTCTTAGGGGATGAAGAGAAACTATATGACTGTATTTGTTAAAGAGAACTATGTCCCATGTCTCTAAAAAAACTTTTTAAAAGCAATATTTGTTTTATTTTAACTTTACAGTAGGTGATAGATCCTGGTTGGTTTAATATGACTTACATTCATGGACTAGCTTTCTTTTTATAAGTTGTAGCAAATATTTAGCTCAGATATTCATAATGTTAATGCAAACATCACTTTGTCAGCTTTGTTGCATTAACTTAAACTTGTTTTCAAATGAATAAATAAATATTGTTCATGCCCAGATCTGTCTCACATTGCAACAAAAAATTGATCAAGACACTTCACATCAAACAGCATCCACCTGACCAGTAAACGGGCATCTGGTCAACTACTAACAAAGTTACCAGTACTTTACATGCTGATATTGTCTAATTTATTGTTTCATGTCTTTGTTTCCATTTGCAGTGCTTGCTCTCTTCTTTGTGCCAATGTAACTTTACCTCGGCTGCTCTCGTAGCTCTGGGCTGAACATATGACGACAGATGTGTCTTTTTCCCAAATGCGATACTTTTTCATAAATATGAAATATAAAGACTCCATGGCTTCAGCTCTTCTTACCTTAAGTATTGGATACCAAAACAGCTTTCATTGTTTATTTGACTCTTAAACAAGTGAGAAAAAGTGTATCTGACTTGTACTAGTATATCCACACGCACTGTACTGTGCTTAGAGTTGCACCTGCAGATTTGCACCTCAAACAAGTTTGAACAAATTGCCTTAACGGAGGTTTCCACTCTTCAAATACCATTCTCTCTGAGCATAACACCATGCTAAGATTGTGGACATGGTAAATATTAGACTGGCTTAACACAAGTATGTTAGCATTGTCTATGTGAACATGTAACCATGTTGACAGATGTATTTGGCCCAAAGCACCTCTGTGTACAAAGCTACTAGTATGGTTGTAAACTGTTTTTCTTGAAGATTTCACATCATGACTACTGTCTTTTCCTTCTTGTTTGTTGCTGTCTTTACACTTTCTATAAACTACATCCATAAATATGTTATTGTTACCGCTGAATTGTCCTGCAACCGTTGTTGATTTTGCAAATAAGTCTTATGGATCAGACTTCAAATCAAGACTTTCTTTTTTCCAAATTAGAGGTGACAAAGTCTGCTCTTCAATGCTACCATAATAAGGCTTGTTTTATTTTCAAGCGGCAGAGTTCACTCTTGACCTCTGACCTTAACTTCATCACTAGTTTTTTGTTTCCAGAAGCTCTCAAACAATGGAGAAAACAGAAGCCCTCATCTGTAAGACAGTGGGGAAGAGCGGAGGTGTTTCGCAGGGTGATGTCTCATTCAGGGGCGGGTGGGATCCCTGCTGCGCATACTGTGGGTGTGTTTATTTGTGTGTGTGTGTGTTTCCGAGTGACATTCAGATCCCATAAAACTGTTGTGATGAAGGAACGGAGGAGGCACTTGTACTAAATGACAGCCGCGTTCTTATCTCTTTTGGAGCGCTCTGATGTTAATTTTCCATGGAGTGCCATCAGCCAGCCTTCATTCAGGTTTTTGGCGTTTTATTGACAAAGTGACAGCAGGGAAAACATCAAAAAAGGGAAGAAAACACAACAGTGAAACATACAACATAATCGCGCTTCTTTGCAGCACTTTAAGTGAGGCAGACTGCACCATTGTTCTTGAGGTACTCATGAGTATTAAAGTGTAAATACTTCATTGAAATGAAATAGATTACAGGGAGTCTTAAACAGCATATTGTTAGGACTAAAGCTTTGAAAGTGCAGAGCTTATAGCTTCTATTCACTCTGATGAGAGTGAATGACAATGTTTCTGGAAACACAAGGTCAGATCTCTTCTAAATCGATGCAAAAAAACCCTGTTTGATAAATGAAAGAAACCTGATTCATTGAATGTTTTTAAAGAGATCCCTTATGAAGACTTGAGAGCCGAGGTCTTAGTTTTCAGTTGCTATGAGAGAAAGAAACAATGGTCTAGCACATTTCTTACAAAGGCAAACTAAAAGCAACACTGTATGTCTTACCGGCTCTTAAGACAACAGGGATGAGTATTAATTGTGCTGTCTGCATGCTGTGAAACTGTTTATACGGAGGATAGGTTTCCATATGGGAATAACCACATCTGACTTTTTAAACATGTCAAGTCCAGTTTTTGTCGTAAGTAAGAGTGACTGTAAGGTTAAAGACATAAACACAAGTAGATATATAAAAGATGAAAAGTATTAATAAAGATCACTTGAAAAATTCACCCGACCGTGACACTTTTTGTGCTTGAGTAGGAATACAAACACGTCTTTATTTCATGATAAGTTAATTCATAAAGGAAAGTACTCAACAGAAATGCAAACAGTCTCCAGTGGTTCTTGAGAAATCCTTTTCTGCTTTTCTCAGTATTGTACCATATATTAGAAATAGCAAGTAAATGATCACTATAAGAGATTTATAAGTTTTTTCATCAGATATAAACTGTTTTAGGAGCAAATAGGGCTTTTTAAAAGTTTCTTGAATTTCAATTTTGTTTGCTTTTTAATTGATGAAAAATGAAGCTGTGAAATTGAATGAGACATAAACTGATGAGCGATAGAGGGCCCCACTTTTTGTTCTGTGAGATGGAAACTATAAATTAACCAAAAAGTTAATAAATTCAGCTCCGTCTGCTGAGCGGTTGTCCCAATCAAGTATCAGAAAATGCTGAATTAATTCCTTCAACACCTCAGTAGTTTGAATCAGCCTGCTCTTTAATACTCTGGGATCATAAACTGTCCTCATTTATTTATTTATTTGTTTATTTTTTTATAGACTGAACTTATGGTGACACAAAAAACTTACGACACTGTGGCCTAAACAACCACACGCACAAACACGTGTTCATGCAGCTTGGTGAGGGAAACTAGATCTGTGTTGTGGCACTTCACCGCTGGCATAGTCTCTCACTGGCACCTTATACTACTCACACACGCGTACCTACACACACACACACACACACACACACACACACACATACACACACGCGCACAAACACACACACACACACACTGGCAGTGTTCCTGCTCAAACTGACAGCTGGCATCCTGTCCTCTCATACCTCTGACACAGTGACTCCTTCTCGAAGCCAATTCCACCTTAACTGGGTTTCTTCCAGCTCGTCAGAGTTCCTCCTGCGTTAACTGACTCCTCACAGAACCAGATATGTGGCTCTCTAGTTACCCAACTCATGCCAAAGTGTGTCATAGACAGTGACTCCACGGGCATCATTTCTGAAATGATGTCAAACAACAATGGCACGCACAAAGTTATGATGCCCAGCAGTGCCACAGCGAGTAATTTGCTCCCTCTTTTAATAACTGTCTGGAGATAGCATGACATTTCCACTCAGCGCTGTCACATAGCAACAGCATTTTATCCAAGAAAAGGGCCTGTGACTGTCTAAATGTGGAGTCCAAAATAAACACACTGTCATATGCTGACCAAAACACACAAATCCAACTTACAAGTAAAATGGCAAAGATCCCTCAGGTAAGTACATCCTACTGCATAAAGCTTCTATGAGGGTTCCTTGTAGACACTCACAGTATGAGAATTTAGTTTACTCATGTAATCATTTCTGTTTGTTTGCTCTCCCTTTGCCTCCTCTACTCTGCCAATCTAAAGCGCACAGGAGCCTCATTCATCAAGCAGGCTGTCAGTCAGGATCTCATTTTATTCACAGTATCAAATAAATAATTGAAACCAACACACTGAAAAGAATAAGCTTGATAAGAATTTATCATAGCATGACCAGTGTCTATGGGAGATTCCTTTGACATTTGCAACAATTATTTTTACTTTTCCAGTCTGATCCATGTCCCATCTGGTGACATAGAGGAGGCAGGTTTTGTGACCTATAGAGAGTTGGAAGAGGTAACTAAGAATATTTTGGCCTCACTTTTAGATACCTGTCACATTGTCAACTTTGGTACATTCTATGCTTCATGTATAGATTAGAATCTAAACAATGTTTCAGTGACCGCTTACTACCACAGGTGTCATCAACAGAAAGCAAGTCTTATGATCTTCTAAGATCTTCTGTTTCAGATACAAGTGGCAACTTCTAAAGACACAAGACAATGCTGTAGTGCTAAAATCTGCTGTTCATCAAGTGCCCGCTTGAGGCTGTCTTGTAATGTACATAAAGTCACATACAGACCAAGCCATAACCCCCCCCCCCAGTATGTGCTGATAGAGAAATTATTGATTCGGACTGAAAACATTTTCTCTGCCATGCTGTAAACATGTTTTTTTTTCTGCTGTGAAAATGGCTTTTGGCTTGGTGTGTGTGGTTTCTGGTACTTCTGGCGCTGGTCTCAAGTGGACACTCTATGAAATGCAGATTTGAGCACCAAGCATGGCCTCATAACTTTGGAATGGAGGTTGTTGCTTGGTAAACACACATTCAATCTTCACCGCAGTTCGAAAGACAAAAATTCACTGAAGTTCAGAAAATACTAAGATCACAAATTTTGTATAAGTAGAAGCTCAGCTGACTTAACGCCTCCTCATGGCTACGTATTCTGCGGTCTTTGAGTTAAACCCGACAGTGCCTGGCACATAAAAAAAAAAATTAACCCTGCCATCTTGGAAAATGAGCCAAACATGTCGACACATTCACCATGTGCAAATACAACAGCGTCTTTAAGAACTTCTACTTCTGTTGTTCACAAAAATTTCAAAAGATAGAAAAATTCAAGCTGTTTTTGCAAACTTCTAAAAATACCCACACATGTGAGTTGGGGCCTTGGGAATCTCTACAATTGTCCTGCTCAGGTTTTCCTCTCAAATATGATTAACTCTAAAACTCATGTCCTGTCATCAACATCTTACATTTATAAATGGGTAGAAGTCTTAGCTGCCTGTGTTTGAAATATCATGCGTTAAAAAACTCTTTATGCAGAAAACAGAGTTCTGTCCACAGATTATTAAAACTTATTCAATCACACAGTAGGTTCAGATGAAACTAATTGAGTTGCTCTATGCACAATGAAATGACGTGAGACTTTTTCAATTAATGTATTGGAGTTTAAAGTAAGAAATTTCCATCTGAAATGTGGTTTTAGTTGTATGACATGGAAAAGAAAATGTGTTTTACGTGACTCCAGTGAATGTACTATCAGTACTGAGAATGTGTGATGGACCATATATAAAAATAAAAATATAAACAAAGAAGTGTTTATAAAAATGGCTGCAAAACAGAGAAGAGCAAATCAAATATGTGAATGCGGCGACACAGCAGCACAGATCTACCCGAGTCACCGTGGTGATAGGATCACATGCTCAGCAGCGCCGGCCGTGACTCAACTCGGAGGTGGGTGTCTGAAAGCTGTCACACTTACACACTCCAGCATCCTACCTAATCATCCACCTACTGAGCCACACAGCAGGGGAGCAGCAGAGAGGCAGAGGAGACAGACTGAAGGAGAGGCAGTTAACATGAGAGGAAGGCCGATGAGCTGGAGGATGAGGAGGAGGAAGAGGGGGAGGAGGATGAGGAGGAGAATGTGGAAGAAACAATCAGAGAGAGAGAGAGAGAGAGAGAAAGACCTGTGGATGAGGAGAGAAGGCCAAACACACGCAGTGACTTTTGTTTATCAGCAGATGTCCCCTGACTCAGCTCACAGAGGATGAATGGAGGGATGAAGATGCTGTGACTCTTTTCTTCCCCGTGCAGTAACAGGTCTGCAGGGTGAGAACTTATCTTCAGGGTGCGAGGACACAGGGTGACACTGTGCAGCAGCAGCAGCACGATGTCCTCTCACTCAAAGTGTCTCTGCAGTCACGGGCTAACGCTGATCACTTCAGGTCCAAACACGTAAAAGTGATGCAACTGTGAGATAACTTTGGAGTTATTTTGACTCAGTGTTGATGTTAATTATATATCAGCACAGCGTAATGACGAGCACAGTGTTCTTGAAGCTTAAGATGAGGTATTTTGCATCAGTATAAATCAGGATCAGAGTCAGGGTCTAACGCCACATGACACTGCCACATGGAAATGCAAGACTTTAGATTTCAAATGTTGAATTATTAGTTCCAGCACTGGTCTCAGATCAAACAGTTCTCAAACTAATGCTGATTTATTTTAAATACTAAATCAACTGAATTTTTTTCTGATGTATTAAAAGAATAAAAAAGAAAACACTCAGATAAAATGATCAAACAGAGGACAGTTTTTTCAAGGTATAAAAATCACAACGGATCAGTGCCTTGTATATCTTGTTCTAGATTAGCTGAGGGGATTGAACAAAATATGTGGCGCAAAAACAAATTGGTTTCCTGACCAGCTCCAGTTCTCTGACCGGTGTCACCACAAAGAGGCCAAGCTGACCCAGTGGGAAACACTTACTACTGACGAGTACCTCTTACAACACCACTGGACAAAAAAACCCAACAACTAATGTTCTCCTCAAGAAGTGGGAACAATCAAATGTTCTTTTGCTTTGTGAGATAATCGATGAACTCCTTTCACTTTTTCTATAGGCTGATATAATCTGTTGACTTATTATATCATTTCCAGTCCATGTCAATTCACAGTGGAACAAAGAAGTTTATATAAACACATAGAGGCAGAGGATACATTTATTCATTGAAGTGTCTGTGTTAAGTAAACTCAAAAAGGATGTTACTGTATCAATCCAAACTTGTTAGATAAAATAACATCTTGAAACTCAGTTTTGACTCAATTTTTTTTTCTTTTTACTATGAAAGATGAAAGATGAAAAGTTCAGGAAATCTTTAACAATCATTTCCAGTAATTGATTTCTGATAAGAAAACAATGCACAGAAAAGCAATGAATTAACTTCTTTCATTACAGAATGTGAATCATCGGGGATTTAACCAAGTGTTTGTACTGCTTGTGTTGTATATTTCAGCTGACAACACCTAGAGAAAAAAATATGCTTGAATTTAGAATGATTAAAATCAGAAAACTTTACTCTAAAGGCCAGATAATTCTAGATGACAATTTTTAAGGTGAAGGTTTCCTTTATTTAAACTGTTTGTTCTCTTTGCGCTACAGTAGAAATGATAAAGTTAGTGATTTAGTATTGAAGTCATATTGTTTACAGTGTTTGTGTATTCATATGTTTGTGGACGCTCTTCAGCATTGTTGTCTCTCTTGGATGTGCAGCAAGTAGCCCTGTGCAAGTCCTTTTTTTTGTATTCTTAATAAATGATTTTAATTTGCCTAAGAACACCTATGTATTACCGAATGCTTAATCCTACTTCAAAGCTTTTATTTCTATTTTCTGCTACATAAATAGTAAACACTGTATCAGACACTTGTGCTTCAAAAGGTACATGACAACAGACTGATGGCTGAGCTGACCTCTTGTCAGGAGCCATGTTTAGTCTGACAGCGCCATCTACTGGTGACAATCAGGCAGGACATGTCGAGGCATACAGCATTTCTTCTTTTAGAGCTAAAGTTTGAACAAGAAAAGTGAATCATGAGGGTCGAACAGAAAAAGAATCACAGATCAGGTCATGTCAAGAGAAAGCCTGAAAATCAAAACACAAGGCACAAGGGAGGGGAAGGGAGTTTGTCTGTACAGTTTTTGTCTCCTGTTTTATTTGGATGAATGAAACACTTTCAGTTACAAAAATGACTTAAAATGAACAACACTGTACAATGAACAAGTAGAGTTATTTTTCTTCCTTTTTTGGTTTTCAAGATAAATACACTAAAAGGCTAAGTGCTACCACAAGGGAGGAGAAAGGAAGGAGAGGGGGTTGCTCACATGATGGAAGACACAAAGGGAAGAGATGATGGCAACGCAAACGTACCGGAGCAGACACACACACGCACACACACATACACACACGCACACATTAAAGAAACAGGCTTTTTGTGGTGACAGGGGGAATTAAAGCTACATGTAGCAGGAAGTTGGCAAACAGTACGTTACAGTTGACAGTCATGTTTGGGGGCTTGTTGTTGTCCTCAGAACAAAGAACCTTTATGTTTTTTGTGTTTTTCTTTTTTTTGCAGCGAGTCACACCCATGGCCACAACCACCCCACCCTGCTGTCACGCTCACACACACATACACACACACTATCACGTGTGGAACTAAGAGAGAGAAAAGCCCCTCCCTCCTTTCTTTAGAAAGAAAAACTGCCCCTGGTTTAATGTTTAAAAGCTCCTTTACACATGCACCCACACACTCACACACAGGAAAAAAACAAACATTGAGGGTCAAAGGTCAGACAGGTAGACGTTAGGACCAAACATCAGGTTAGCCAAATGAAAAGGAGGAAGAAGGGTGGGAGGGGATGATGGGAGTAAAGCGGTACTCTCTGGCAGCACAAGCAGAAAGGACGAAAACTTAAGAAGGATCAGAACAGCTACAAAGATACCAAGAGAAACTTCATTATCATCATCATCATCATCGTCATCATCATCATCATCATCATCATCATAATTATGAGAAGCTTAAGATTATTTTTCCAATGACAAATACTTAAAAATATACATTTCATCATCATCTTAATTATCATCATTATTATTATTATTCCACTTTGGATAGCTGAGGTTAGCGCTTCAAAGACCGGCTCGCTAAGTGACGGAGAGGGGAGGGAGAGCTGAAAGAAAGGATGGACAGAGGGAGGGAGAGAGAAAGGTGAAGGATGCAGTGGAGGCCATGTGTTGAAGAGAAGGTCAAGTTAGAGCTCTTTGGTTTTATTCTTTAACATCTGACTCGCTTTGCTGTGTTGCTGGAGAAACCTTTGGACTAAAGCTGTATTGTAGAAGAAAGAGAGAGAAAGGAAGAGAGGGATGAGAGAGACAGAGAGAGAGGAAGAGCGTGATCGTATGGATGAGAGTGGGTGGAGGAAGAAGTAGCAGCTTGTTTGCTGTTGTTGTCTTTGCTCTGCTCGCTGTCTCTCCCTCAACAACAATCACATCTCTCACGCAGTCGTGTTCAGGGGTATTTTTGCTTTCCCACGACTGTTTTTTCATCCTGAAGTGTTCAATCATGTTCAAGACGTGATGCAAGAGTTTTCAAAGACTAGGCTTTAGAGTTACACTTGTTAAGTTTAAAGCTGAGAGTTAAATGAGAGAGAAACAAAGATTGAAACCAGAACAAAGGGACACGTATCACCTGGCTCTATCCACATGAGGTAGAAATTATGAATCACTTAACTGATTCACATCATTTTAACTCACATGAAATCAAAGCTGTATTTTTCAGCTTTTCCAAACCAAGTGAATGAATCACACGTTTCCGCTGTGAGTTACTCCTACAGTTCAGTACAAAACAAAACGTGAATATTCAATCGTCTTGTTTTTCCGTCTTTTTTTAAATGGGGCTTTTGCAGCATCATGCATTCTAGTTGATGTTTTCCGTATCTTTGGTCTCATTGGGAAAAAAAACAGCATACTCATCTTTGCAACAGAGTTATCACATTATTATCGTAGCAGGTAGCAAATAAAGGCTGTAAAAATCATGGATGAGCTCAGCTCTGTTGAAAGAATAGCGGCAATAGCTTAACACTGTAAATCTATGTATAACTCCTCACTCTCACATTGTCAAAATGAATAAGTGGTATTAAAAAAAACCCCAACTCCTTTTAAGTGTGTAGGGATAAAGACATGGGTTATTCATACTGAAACTGGCTTTGGCCCACACTGTCAACTGGCATGACCCTGTTGAAAAACTTGATCATGCATGGGTGGCATAAAGTCCCACAAACCAACAAGTCGACACAGTTTATGTTTATCATTATTCCAGCCTCAATTAGAATATTTCTTCTTTATATTTTGTATTCTTTTGTATAATTTATAATCTAAAAAAGTAACAGCAGGTGAACGATCTAGATTGGTTCTTAAAGGACTTAAATAGAAGATCTTTGCCCACTTACAGAATTGGAAATTTAAAAAGGGCGTTTATCGTTTATAAAGATGTTTCAAAACTAAATGTGCAGGGCTTTGTGTATATTAGGTGGACTGTGACCTCTCTTTTCCAACTGTCTTTTGAATTAAATGAGCAGAGTAACCTCGAAAATTTCAAGTTGAAGTAAAGGAATTAGCTACTTTTGATTGTAAGCAGCGTGAGTCAGCTGCTGTTTTTTCTGACATTTTTCCCATTAAGTTCAAGCTGCAGCTTCATATCTTCAACAAAAATACAAAAAAGTATCAACGCTCGCATTTAACTCTCAGAAAGAAGAAGATTAACTGTTCCTGTGAGATTTAATCTATATTCTTTAACACTTCTCTCAGAGATTTTGTTGTAAAACAACTCGGATTCTGTTGAGGGAGAGTTTCCGGACACTCAGATGGACATCAGGTTAAAAAGGAAGTGTGTGTATCATGCTGAATCTCGTGGCAGGGCATTAACTTTGGTATCATTCACTGGGGGGGTATCCCCACCACAGAGATCTGCACTTTACAGCTGGTCCCTGAAACTCTGATGTTCATAAGAAAGTGCCTCTTCAGAAACAAAACACCAGAGCAAAACAAGGAGATGGACTCACATGCACACTGCTTCCTCCGTCTTCCCAGAGTCTCAGCTCACACTTTGTCATGAGAAGTGTTTGTATGCGTCACCTAGCTACCTCGGTCTCAGCCGTTCCCTGGATACCTGCCCTACAGCGCTCCCTGATAGACTTGGACATCAAGTGGTCGATTTGCCCCCACAACAGGCAAAGGAGACCTAAAGGCGAGGGAGGGCATGGCAACCTTGGTGATAAAGTTGCTCTTAGACACACAGCTTTTTTAAGCCTTGAATGAATCCAGATCTGATCCTAGATCAGTGCCAAAGAGCAGCTTTAACCCCACAGTCCAGAGAGTTTGACAGGGAGGGAGCAGTGAGGGTCAGATCTGAGGAGAGGGCTGTGTTCAAAGCTCAACACAGACAGCGGGGGGTGTTGTCCAGGGAAACAGGGTGTGTGTGTGTTTGTGTGTGTGTGTGTCTGTCAGACCAGAGCATGAACCAGAGCAGGCCTTTGACCCTAAATGTCTCCCTCTACAATCTATACCATGATCTGTTTCTTTGCAGATCAATCCTAAACTCCTGTGTTAATCTCCATTAGGACGCTGACCCTTGACCTCTGACCTGGCCTCACTGTGTCTGCTCTGGGCCACAGAAACGCAACATCCACACAATACCGTAACACCACCCTGATCCCTACTGTGACCCCGCATTTTAAAGCATTCATCTATTTGGTTTATCATCAAAGAATATGAGGTATATGATGAACTATCTCTCTTTTACATCCTACAGTGGATGAAGGAAAACATTTCAAGAAACTCAGAGAAAAGTGGAAACCAAAGAGAGAGAGACAAAGTGAGAAGTTCAGAGAGTGATGTCACAGCTGGGAGACAGAAATCCCACTCTTCTTCTCTCTTTTTCTTCTCCGTCATGTAAAAAACGTCATTGCCCCCGTTGATCTTCTTCTTTTGTGTTTTTGGTTGCGTAGCTATAAAGCTTTCAGTCAATTCTCCCTGTGGAGAAAATATAGCGTACTGAGGCAGCACTGTGTTGCAATGAACACCTCATCACAATAATTATCTTCAGGATTTTTTTCCCTCACTGAATAAAAAGTTTAACTTTTCTCTCAATGTTACCTGACATGAAGACGTGTTTTGATCCAGAAGGCGTTAAGAGAGTATTTGTACTCTCATGTAAGTTTGGTGTTCAACAAACAGTGCTACCTCTTGCTGCTTTGACAAACATCTCAGAGAGGAAGAGAAGCTCTTAATGGCCGAAGGTTCAATCAGCCATATTCTTGTATTAAGTCCCTAAAGGAACCCTGGTTGCATTTCTGTCATTATTTGGTTTTAAGAAGTAAAAAAAAAGAATGTCAGCAGGGGGAAAAAAGAAAAGAAAACCATAAAAAGTACATCCCAGAATATGAAAAAGCACCTCTAGAAATAAATAATAAAATAAATAAGCAAGAAAAGCAAATCAAACCTACCCTGAATAAATATTACAATCAAAAGTCTAAATCGGACAAATAAAAAAAGTCCAAAGAGAGATAGTTTAAATTTTTGGTCTAAAATCAAGTTATTATCATCAATGTTTTTAAGGATCTTTTTTTTCTCAGTCTTTTTTGTATGTTTTTTCTTTTTAATACATTAGCGATAAGTAAGCAGTAGAACATAGATCTTTTTTTCTACAAAATCTATAGAAGCACTAACAGATACATTCCGTCTAAGAGTCAATGTGGAGAAAAGGTCTCACCTTCATGGTGACGACCTCTCCCTGCATCTAAAGTTTGGTTCGTAAATCGATTTCTGCTTGTGTGTGGCGACTGTATTTTCTGGAGTAGATCAAACCAAATATTCTTTGGATATGTTTACGTCCAACTCTCGAGCCTTTGACTCTGCCTGAGCCCTCAGCTGACGGTTTAAATCCGTGGCGGAAGTGTTTGTTGCACCTCTGAAGTCAGGATGAAAGACGCTGCTGTCTTGTCATACTTCTTTTAACCATTAGGTACCACTTAAACACACAAACACAGATAAACACAGGGTTTTAGCTCAGGCAAATCGACTCGAACCCATTTCTGCGCCCTCACAGAGAGGGTAGTCTCCACGGTTTAGTTTGGTTCAGTATTTGGTTTGGCATCTTTAAGGTTTGCTATTTAACTCTTTATTTTTGGCTTTTTGTGTGTCTATTTTCACTCTGCCAAGACAGTCTGTTTCTTTATCTAATAAAAATCTGGAAGCTAAATTTTCACAGTATTTTTTTCCAACCACCTGATAAAAATCTCTAGCACAACTACGAAAAAATAAGGAGCTCTTGTAAGTAAGTAAGCGAGTACGTTATTCCAAATGAGTTAATAAGCACTAAAGTACAGTACATAAAACGGCATCAAGAGACACAGCAGAGATCAAAACAATCAGAACCAACCAACAGAAAAATAAAAACAGATTTTTTTCTTAAAGAAGATTTCAGTTCAGTGAGGTCATTTGCGTTTAGCTCCATCCAGGACCAGAGAGAGAGCTGAGCTGGAGAGAGAGAAAGAGGCAGAGGAGGGGAGGAATTGTTTGTCCTTTTTTCTGCTCACCTGTCTATCTGCCTGTCTATCCATCCATGCTACACAGTTTCAGAGCGGGGCGAATGCTTACAGACAGAGAGACAGACAGACGGACTGACAGACAGACAGAGAGGGGCACGTTTTGTCCTCCTCCCCTCCTCCCTCCAGCCACATTTGGTTAAGGGTTCTTTTTGGTTTGCTTCGGTCGTTCCTTGGGTTTTTGGTTTGCGTATATTTTTGGTATCCTCTTACGATAAAAAAGTGTGACGCCTGCTCCCCTCACTACAGTGTCTCCCTCCAAAAGTACCCTCATTCTGGGGGTTCAGAGTAAAGGAACAGTTTCCTAAATAAAGCTTCCCCCTGCGGGTATTTGGACGGGCCAGGTGGAGGGGATCACATCAGAGGGAGGGGGCTCCCACCCTCCTGTGTCTTTATTGTGTTCATACGTCATGGCCGAGGCTCTGTAAGAAGAGCTCAAGCCAGCCTTGAGAATGCTTTGGTTTCCATTTGAGAATTGATGGCAGTCTGAGGTGGAAAATGGCAGTGAAATGTGATTGATGGAGTGATGATGGAAACAGACAAATATCAGTAAACAGGTCTAGACAGACAGGTGTCGGCAGGCGTGAGAGCCGGCTGTGACTAAACTTGGCTTTATTGACTTATTTAAACTCCAGTCTCATCACTTATTACTCTCGATCTCCAATCACAGCCCTATTTCATACTTTCAATATGGTTGCCCACTCTTAACAAACGTCATTTACAGTGTGCGAAGTTTCCCAGGGCGTGTTTATTTAGCCACGGAGTCAGCAGTAATGGGTTATCTTTAAGAGTGAGGACAGATCGGTCTGATTAAGAGCACAAAGTGTCACATGTTTACGCCTTAATAAATTCATTCACACCTTGAAATTGACTCACGGTGTGCCAGCTCTATTTTGGATCTATGGCACTTAGTGAGACGAGCATCTTTGCACTTTCGTCATCTCTGTTCCTGCAGAAAAGTCACATCCAGAAACAGAAGGATGCATGATGATAACATGAGTGTAAGATGATGATGATGATGATGATGATGATGATGATGAAGATCAAACACTAAAATGTGGCAACAATAAATAGAAGCTGTATCGTAAAATGACCCTAATAAATAGTACAAAAAATCAGATCAAAACTGTAATTCTCAGAGTGTAAAACACAGACACTGGTTCACAAGCCTCTGTTAAGGAAATCTGAAATCAGAAAAAGACAGATTAAAGCTAATCTATGCTCTTAGAACCAGAGGTAGGTAAAGAGACTAACACATGAAGATACTGGCATCATTCATTTTACGAGCGTTTCACTCGATCAGTAACAATCTTTTACAAAAAATATCTAAAATGAAAACCTAGATGAGACACATGAGTGGAAACAGACAAGATGAGTCAATGGCAGATAGATGGATTGGCTTTTGACGTGTTTGTATGTGTGCATGTGTATATGTGTATATGTGTATATGTGTGTGTGTCTACGTAAGGAGCAGTAGCAGTAGAGTCCTGGTCCTGGATAGCTTCAGTATTTACACGTCCTTTGAATAAAGCTTTTCTCTCCGTATTTTTGGTTTTTGGTATTTGGGATTTTGGTATGGTTGTCTTTTTTTTGTGTATTCCTCCTCCGCCTCCTCCTCAGGTAAATTTTTGGTTTAAACTTATCCTCCCTTCTCCTCTTCCTTCAGACCCGCAGCTTTTCAAAATGATAAAAAAAGAAACTTAAGCACAGTCCTCCAGTTTTTGTCCTTGCCGCCATTCCTTTGTCACATAGTAAAGTTATCTTTTTTCATTTTTGGTTTCTGCACTCAGACATGCCTATCTCCAGCCTCTTTGTTTCAGAGTCATTGGTTTGTTTTCCTTCAGAGAGAAAGAGTGGAGAGGCGCCATGTTGATCTCACCTGTTATTAACTAAAAGGTCCCACGCTGCCTCCTCTCCTTTTGTTTGGATAGATAAAGATTTTTGGTTTCAATCTTTCCCTTTTCCCCCCTTCTCCCCTCTTTCACTTCCCTCCCTCTTTCTCTCCTCTTTCATTCTGTGTATTTTTGGCATCGAAAGACTGGGAGAGAAAGAGAAAGAGGACCATTGCGAAAAAAAATAACGGAAGAAGAGAGAGAGAAAGAGATAGCTTTGGTGTGAAAGGCGAGGTTCTCGTTCCGTCGTCCTCCCCCTCTCTGATTGGCCCTTGGTGCGGTCACTCAATCTTGGCTCCGCCCAGAGAGGGCGGGCTGTGTGCCATTTCGCTGGAGGAACAGGAAGAGGCTGGGCTCGAGCAGGGGGAAGGGGAGCAGGGAGTGGGGCTGATGCTGCTGGCGGATGGGAAAGGGGAGGGCTGGGAAGCTTTGGCTACGGCGGCGCTGAGTAGTCCAGCGCCGGGGTTCTGACCCAAGTGGAGCAGGGCTGGATGGTTAAGGAAGAGGGAAGATGGGAGGCCTCCTCCCTGGCCCCCCGAGGCCCCCAGCAATACTTTGCTTCCTCCCTCAAGACTGGAAAGAGGCAGCTGACCACCACTGGCTGCTAGGGCTGAAGAGAAAGGAGAAAAGTTAATCAGTAGTTGTTGATTACAGTATTTCATTCTGACATGGTTTCATATGAATGTGCAGTTTTTTTAGCCTTTAAGTTTTTTTTCTCAAACAGATGTTTTGTTCTTATTTATCCTCCATACTCATCGTCAACTGTTCAATAAAGAAAATAGTCGTCTGATCACTTTCTAGGCCATGGTACCTGTCGTTGCTCATAAAGTTAAGTCACCTTTTATTAACTGATATACAGTGAGATGTTATTCATGTGTTTCAATTTGTGGTTTCTGTTCACTAACTCTCTGTCAGGCTTCCTGATCTACCACTATTTGAGTTAATCATTTCCTACAAACACTACAAAGCCAGAAAAAGTGCCTGAACATGTTGAATTCAGCAGATGTGGGAGGGGAATAACCGTCAGCATAGAGCAGAGGGAGTGGCTGCAGGGTGCTTAAAGTGGGGCTATTCTGTAGAAAGAAAAAGAAGAAGCTGTATGCACCTGTCAGTCTTTGAGGGAGAGCTGACAGGTGCTCAGCCTTTTAGAAAACACTACGTCGATGATACAGGGCAGTCTATGTAAGATATTTCTAAATTGCTATGACTAATTTCTAAGTAATTTAAAGGGACTGTGATGACTTTTTAAGTGATCTTGAAAAAAGTCTCAGATCTACATACATGCCTGATCATAATCCACAATTTAAAATGAGATTAACAGCATTAAAATATGTCATTTCTAAATGCTATTTCAATGCTTCCTGATTGGGTCAGATGTGCCATGCTGGCTGGCAAAGTTTAGCGGTGAGAAGAAAGATCCATGTTTTTAGGGTACACTGGAATGAGACTGTCTGACAGAAAAAGGACGGAAGAGCAGAGGGAAGCTAAACAAGAGAGTGATAGAGCGTGGGCTATAGGCTAAAACACGGTTAAGCTGTTTGTGATCATATTCATTCTGACCCACATGCAGCACTTATACTGCAGTGATCTGTTCAAACCTGAGAGTCTCTCAAGAAAACAAAGAGTTCACGTTTGCTCTGTTTGGTAGATTCGCACTGGTAGGACACAGCGAGGATTCACTAACGTTACATGGTGCTGTGAGTTCAAACTAAGTTTCCTTGTCATCCAGCTCAAACAACAGTGCAACGTAACCATTGATAAATACATTACCTAGTTGCTTTGTGAAAAGATATCTTGAGCAACGTAAAAGTAGTGTCACAAGTGTTACCCAACCTACTTTCACTTTCACTTTCAAAACGAATATGTCATGACAGTTTGGGCGATTGACGCCAATCCACTTCACATTGATTCTCCTCACAGTCACCTTAGATAAAAACTCAAATTCCCATTGATTGACCGCTCAGAAATAAGTGTGGCCTTTTCTAGCATTATATGAGTTTTGATTGCACAGAAAGTATCTTTTTATAATTGTTCTATTTTGCGGTTTAAGAGTAGCCCTATGTACTTAGCACAAAGAGAATCTAATGGGTGCACTGCATCATAGTCTGTTGAAGCTACTTTGGTTAAAGAAGCTGGTATTTTTGTCCTCTTTGTTCAGAATGTGTGAATGATGAGAGAAATTTAGCACTGACATCTAAAATGGATGATTTCACAGATTTTGTGTCATGATGAACTTTAATCAAGCACGTTTTCACAGAAAATAAACAATAGCTTCAAAAAGCGCTTACAACCCTCCACAATGTTACGATTTGTGTTCAAGTATTTCTATTTAGTTGTTACTCAGTGATGAAATGAAGAGATGAAAGGCTAAAGATGAGCGAGACAGCACAGACGCACATGCAAAAACAGCCCACGCATTGACGTAACCATGACACACACACACACACACACACACACACACACATATTCACACACATGCATGATGGGATGGATGAATGGATTTCAATGGCAACATATGAAAACTAAATGAGTCCTCTGGTCTCTCTTCTGCTGCACAGTCGATGAGCAACACCACTCCGCTGCCTGATCACCCGTATCTCCAGCCTGCAGTCTCCCTGTGCAATTTGATTCAGCTACCATGCATGACTGTATTACTCATCATCACACTTCTCTTTTTAATACGTCTCTCTGCTCCTCCTCATTCTCACATTTCAGAGCATGATGAAGAATTAGCTCTGCTGATGCTGTTTGGTGGTCATTTCTGAAGGGTTGAATGCTTTTCACCTTCCCTGGGTTATTTCTGTGAGGTGTAAAAGCATCAGAATGTGCATGAGAGGTGTTTTTATAGTGTATGGCTGGAGATTCAAGCGTTTTGAAGATTGTATGATAGACAGGTTTGTTTGAGGGAGGCCTAGTGTCTTCAACACCAAAGCTCCTTTCTGTGATTTTATGCATTCTTTGACCGCAAACTTTCACCAGAAATTAAATCATGACGCCACCCTCCACCTCTGCTATGACCTCGAGAATTATTCTCCACTGATCTGTAATGCTGATGCTAAATTTTGTGTCTTCTTTCCTTCTGCAGAAAAACAATAGCAGTGTGTCTCTTTTCTCTCGCACACACACCTTGAATAGTTGCCAGGGGATTGTTACCGAGGAGGGCATGGTTCATCCCTGTGTTAACTCCCATCACAGTGTTCCTGTTGTGCCACACACAAACACAAACGCACACACACACACACACACACACAGAGCACCATCCATGTGCGAGCATATACACAAACAGACAAGCAGAGGGGACAAGGTGAGAGAGAAAAGCAGGTTTAGCAGCAAGGACAAGCAGAGGGTAAATCCCGCCCTGTATAGAGAAGTAGATAACTGATAGTTTGCTGCACAGATTTAAAGAGGAGGTTAGGAATGTAGAGAAAAAGCGAACAATATCAGGAATTTGGTGTAAAACAGCAAAACTTTCATACAAGAAAACATCAGTCTGCACTGAAAAAAGTGCAATATGTGTGTATTTTGTCGTATTCACCTCAAGTTTGCAGCAAAATCGGTGATGTAGTTAGACACGTCACCGTTCTTTTTACCCATACGCCATAAGCTGTGAACACAAGAACCACACACACGCACACACAAACACATATGGGGTTAAAAATCACTGCTGCACAGAGTGAGCAGTGTCACCCAATGACTAGTTCAGATACCAGTGTATGTGTGAGTAACAAACAATCACTGTTTGTGCATGTGTGTGTGTGTGTTTGTACCATCGACCGTTTTACTACTAACAGCAGGTGAACCGAGCATGGTGTGGTGCGGGAATCATGTCGGGCAGTTCTTGGAAGTATGGGGTTTGGTCATGTTTATGTGTTCAGATGTAGCAACCAGCACAGATCAAAAAAGTTCAATTTAATTTTCCTATACAGAAATAGCTACATCCAGTTAAATCTAAGCAGCTAGAAAAAACTAAGGGTCAGTAACAGCCTAGTAACAGGGGAGGCATGGGGATGTAGATGCTTCATATACTTCATTTTTGCCACCTCCAGTTTTAATGTTCTCACAAAGGAATAGAAATTTAACCCAGGGCTTACAACTTTGAACAAATTAACAAAGTTTTTTATTTTTTACAACAACCTCTTAATGGTTTTTAGAGAGCATATTTAATACACTAAAAGGGACTTTGAGTTTAATCATTTGCTAATTTTGTTCAGTATGTGTGTAAGTTCCCCAACAAAACAGTTTTGTCTTGCTTTTACTGTTTCTGCAGCGAGTCGTTGATCACTTTTACACCTGTTCTATGGCAAAAGTCCAAGGCATTCAAAATCATAGAAAATGTCTGCTGTTATGCTCCTGGTGTAATTGTTGTCACAACTGATTAAATCAGGAAAAATTGGGTTAAAACTATCTTAGCAGGGACTTTTTCTTCCAAAAAAGTTTCCTCAAAAAGCGGTTGCTATTCACTTTTTTACCCTCTGATTCCCAAGCAGTTTCCGGCTGTCTTCTTCCACATTTTTACTCCATATTGTGTCATTTTGCTCTGCAAAGTAAAGCCCTGTACTTCCATCTATTCAGAACAACCATGGCTATAAACTTGTGTGACTCAATTATGCTTTCATAGAGAGCAACAAAATTAAAAGCTATGAATCATTAGGTCATAAGAAAAAGAGGAATTGGTTTGCTCTGAGTTTGTCCATTTAGAAGGTAAAAAAAAAGGAATTAGTGTTCATAAAAAAAATTCAGGTACCCTCAAGCCTAAGAATCAGAGGAAAAAATATTGGTAGTGGCGCCACATACAAAGAAACTATAAATTTAATGTTTGGAATTTCTTTTATTCACTGTGGTCTCATTTTTCACTGGAGTATAAAGTTATCCACCTCTATGGGCTCAGGAAAACCATGGCTAAAGCCAGATGTAACTCAAAAATGTCTCCTGAGCAGTTTAACATCATTGCATAACATCATTATTACATCATTTTTCAGGCACTATTTGTATGTCCATCATTTAGGGCTTGTTAAAAACAGTTAAGTGTGAAATTATTTGTGTTTTACAGAATATAGCTAAATGAAATTATTTAATTTCTCTAAATTTTTTTATGAAGACACGAATCCATGTTGATAAATTATCTTGTCTGTTCCAGTCATTTCAGACATGGTGCTAACATCACTTGTGATACATTCAGGTAAAATAAGAAACTTGAAAATCTGATATTGAGCAATTTTTTTTCAGTTTTTGGATTGGACAAAATAAATGTTTTTATTTCTCTTCACCTGCATGTTTATGATTCAGAGGGTAAATTTGCTAGATTTATTTTTCCTGAATTATGAAAAATCCATAATACTCATGTACCCTACCTCCAACCAAATCTAATTCATTAACCACCAAACACTCAAATGATAATTCCACTGTGATTTTATTTTGCTGGGACAACCTGCAGAAGCTACAAGTAAACAAGTCTGTAGTTTGTTGTTTGCTTGCAAATAATTTTTTTTTCTTAAGACTTAGAAAGGCAAAAATATAACTTGAAGCAGTGAAAAAAAACTGTATATGGGGTTAAGAAAATTTGCTTTTTGCCAAAATTCTTGAAAAAGGAATTATGTCTGAATATTAAAATCAACAAGCTCACCTTTCTTATATTGTCATTTTTTTTTCTCCTCATGAGCAGTTGAGGGGTCATTTTTGTCTTCTAATATTTTATAATGAGACATTTTTTTCTAGACTTGTTAGGTGAATGTAGCTAATATCATGTCTCATTAGACTAATTTTACCTTAACTAAGACATAAAGATGTGATTACCCTTTAGTGTATGTCAGTCGATCATGCACTGAGAGCTCTATTCACTATTAGCACAATCAATTTAACTCCACAAAATTAACTTCAGAGCTAGGTTTGCTTGATAGATCCACCCACAAGGATGTATAGTGCCATCATGCTGTGAGGCTAATGTGTTTAACGCTGTTCTGATTGTCCAACTCTAAGCCAAGAGGAGGTAGAAACAGTTTCGAATTTTGGATGAAATTTGCAGACCTCACGGTGTAAACCACAGAGTGAAATATTTGAGAATCTCTGCTCGTGTCTTGTTAAGTGTCAGTGTCTCTTACCCTGTGTTCAGGTTGAGTGTGCTGTGGCTGGGAGTGGCTGGGCTGGCCGTGCTGCGGGGAGGGGGAGGAGGAGTCACTGGGGAGGGAGCGGAGCTGAGGGAGGGGTGGGTGGAGGTGAGGCTGGAGGTCAGAGGGCAGACGGGGGACATGGTGGTCACTGTTGTGCTGAGACTGGTCACGGCCTGCGACAGCTGGCTGGACATCTGGCAGAGAGATAGACATGTTTAGATTTGTAAAAACAAACAGTAGGCTCAAGGGTAGTTATTGATGCATATATGTCCGTCAATTTAAAAGGTTTAACAGAGGTGATGATGATATGTTGGTAATTCACCATGTGGGGGCTGTAGCAGGGCGGTTTGTGCGTCGGTGGGGCAGTGGGGGCCTGGCTGGGCAGAGGAGGGGTGGCACTGGAGGGATTGATACGTTTCTCTTTCTGCCGGCGGTTGCAGAACCAGACCCGGATCACCTCCTTCTCCATGTTCAGCTGCTCTGCAATCAGCAGGATCTCCTCTGAGGTAGGCTTCTGGTTCTGGAAAATATAAAACGACACAAAAATGGAGGATTCCATTTCGGCACTGCCCCAACCATGTTTTGCAAACACACACAGGTTAAATATTTGCATTAAAAATATGAAGAAATAGTCATTTTCTGATCTTACCGTCATGAATGCGCGTTCCAGGGCCACACGTACATTCGTCTCAATGCTGGTTCTCTTCTTTCTGCGGCGACCAGGCATCCCGTCGAAACCCAGAGAGGGAGAGGACAGAGAGCTGGGGCTGGGCAGGGTGCTGTCTATAGACATGGTCTCTGAGAAAAGCAAACAAACACAAACAATGATGAATATCAGACTAAATAAATACAAGCATTTTTTTTTTTCGAGAATTTAGTTGAACAAATTTAAGAATTTTAAATGTGCTTTGGAAGACTTGCAGGCACTTTTTTTTCTCTGTCCAGTGTATTTAAAAGAAAACTACATTAAAGAGAGCAGGGTCTTTAACTATTCAACCTCGTCATGGTTTTTAAAGTATATTTTTTATGGTCTCGGTCTTGTCACAGTCTAGACTTTTAAAAGTCTTGGTCTTGTCCTAGTCCTGGTGCATTCTGGTCTCAGGAAAGTCAAAGTCTCTGATGGTGTGTGACAGTGTGGTCTCGAGTACCACACTTCAAAATGATATAATTTGATATAAATAAATCAGTAGTTGCCTGAAACAGGTTGCTTGGTGAGTTGTTTGTATCATACAACATGTTGGATGTGGTTTTCATACAACCCACACACCATACAAGTTTCCAGAGCACTCTTACAGATTTTTATGTTTTGCAGAATGCTTTGTGTTTCTGTATTGTGTGTGAAAATAATAAACCAAGATAAACGTGAACAAAATGTAGAATTCTGTTATTTCACAAGAGCTCACCTGCATCGTTGAGCCACTTCTCCAGCAGCGGCTTCAGCTTGCACATGTTCTTAAAGCTCAGGTTGAGGGCTTCAAAGCGGGAGATTGTGGTCTGACTGAAGTCATTGCCGTACAGCTTTCCCATGGCCAGACCAACATCTCCCTAATGGTTAGAAAAAAGAAGGAAGTGCAGGTTAACACAATTTAGAGCACCAAACCTGCAGGGCTAATCTAACTCTTAGCTGCTTCTGTTTCCTACCTGAGTGAAGCCCAGTTTGATGCGTCTCTGTTTGAAAGTGCGGGCGAACTGTTCCAGCTCTTCCAGGTCACTGGGCTCCTCGGGGTGAGAAGTCACTGAGGACACCGTGGTCATGCCTCCGCCACCGCTCACCTCCACATTTTTATCTCGCTGTAGCAAAGACAACGTCAGAGGATCGAAAGTGAGAACACCCTTGAGAGACCGAGTTTTCTTTTTCCACTGACAGAACCGAGAAAGTTTCCTCCTACCTGTCCCTGGAGTCCCATTCTGGTCGTAGCAGACAGCAGGCTCCCTTGGTTTTGCTGAGGTAGCGAAATAAGATTTGGTGTCGATAGGAGTCCTAAGAGGAGGAAGAAGTATTATCAGATTGACTCATCATAGAAAGGGGGATTTAAACTTCAAATCCCCAAACTTATCTCTGCTAAAATCTCAAGAAACATTCCAGTAAGAGCTCTCACCACCTTGCTGGCCTTGCTGTGCCTGTGGGAGGAGGAACTGGGCTGGAGACGGGAGCGGGTGGCCGGGCACAAGCACCAACTGCTGAATCTGCAACAGCTGTTGGATGTCCTGCCGGGTCAGAAAGAGAAAGGATAATGAACTCACAAAGAATGGTGAAGGGATCAACGACAATAAATTTTACAATGGTGAGAACTTTCCCCAGCCAAGGAGACACTTTCAAACAGGACAGGTGTAGGCGGAAGCTCTTGTTATTGTATGAAATTTGACAAGAGAGAGGGAAAAATGTGTGCAGTCATACAACGTGGAAACTGTGAATCATGAACACAAAGACACGCTATGAGAACAGTTCCACGGTTTGACACTGGTTCCTCAATCAAGCCGCTCATCAGGATGTGGCTGTGATTGGCAGGCAGTACCTGGGCGGTGAGCTGGATTGGCTGGGAGAGGGCGAGCTGGGGTGGAGGAGGAGGTGGGACAGGGACACTCTGGGCTGTCTGGTCCTGTGTGCTCTGTCCCTGTCCCTGGGACTGCTGCTGGGCCTGCTGCCCAGTCTGTCCCACTTGCTGCTGCTGCTGCTGCTGGGCTTGCTGATTTGCGGCTGCGGCTGCCTGAGCTTGCTGATTGGCCTGGGCAGCTGCGTGGGCAGCGTGAGCGGCATGGGCTGCACTGGACTGCTGCACAGCTGCAGCCAGGAGCTGCGCTTGAGCCTGCTGCAGCAACAACTGCTGCTGTGCTGGCAACAGAGCTGTCAACTGGCCAGGAGAAGGAGAAGAACAGGAGAGGAGAGAAGGTGCAAAGAGGAGAAAATTGAGATAAAGTAGAAAAGAAGGAAATGAACAGGGGCAGATAAAGCACAAAAAGAGCAAGAGGCAAAAAAGCAAAGCAAGTGTATGTGTATGTGTGTGTTTGTGTGTATTTGCAGTAAATCAGACTCACCCCTGCGAGTTGGGAGCCAGTCAGCATGAGCTGTGTGTGTTGTAGGGCCGTCTGTGAGGGGCTCGGGCCGTGTGAGAGAGGAAGAGCCGGGGACATCTCACCACACTCCTCCATCTTATTCTGTGGGTAAAACAAAAAACAGAAAAAGATTCACATTTAAAGGAAGACTCACTCAAATATCACAATTTCATCTGAAACATCAAAACTTCATTTTGCTTCACTTCCTGTAAAAGAATTCCCATCAGTCCACCAGTGAAAAGAGAAGTTACACTGGTCCTCTGAAAACACAAATGTCAGCCAATGACTGTAAATATTTTTCTATGTTAATAAAAAAGTGAAGAACGAGAGGGTGCAAATACTGAAAAATAGTAAAAGTACTTTCTGGGAGCTTTCAAAAACTGATCTGAGATCAGTATTCCTACAAGGGCTTACCTATTTGTTAAAATGTGGTGTGTAATTTCAGATCAAGCTCTTAACATTTCACATGTAAGCTGATCAAATATGTATCTCTAGTTTGTCTCCAGGAACGAAAGCCCACCAGTGTCTGTTTCTTACTCAAAAGGATGATCGTTTTTCTCTGGATCAGGCATGTTTGAACTGGTGGTGCTGGTGGGGAACCCCTCCAGCTAGCTGGTTTGCATATAATTTGCATGAGATTTCACTTTTTTGTGAGCGTAGCATCATAGTTTTTTTCTTTTTCCTGTTTTAAATAAGCTCTGGAAAGACAGAGTGCCATCCTATTCCAGCTCTCCACAGAGAAAATGTTTACATTGGACACTGGGTGGGGAGTCGACACATTATGAACCTCAACATCGAGCTTGACAAAAGAGCACTTGAACGCGCAGCGATGAATACACCGCTGAGGCAGCTTTACTGTCAATAAACCTATTGTGTGACGCGACAACACAAAAGATGCACAAACACAGGCCCAGACATACGCAGAGACATGCAGAGGCAGTTAAGTAACTTTCACACATATCCACACACACACACACACACACACACACACATATCCACACACACTCACACACACACACATACACTCACCTTGCTGCTGCTCAGGTTCGGTGAAAGAGGAAAGGGATTAACTTTCATAGACTGAGCCTGCAGCAGGAGAAGGAAACCAAACTTCACATCAGTGATCAGCAAATGATTCTCATCGATTTCATTATAAATATTGTCTCATCATTTATCCTGTTAAATTTAAAATCATTTACAAATTAAACTCCCATGTAAAAATCTGCTGCTATTCTTTACTGTTCCATCATTTTCATTCACTACCCTGCTGCTGCTGTGCTCCATCTCCCTAAATCATGCATCAAGACTGATGAAAATGTGTCTTACTATAGTTACACAAACTTTTTACATATACCTGTAAAATATTTTCTTAGTATATATTTACAGTTTTCGTTCATTATCATTGTCAAATTTAATAATGTATTTACACTCTGTGTTTACACATCTCCATGCGTTTACTCTTATATAATTGTGTCTAACACTGTTTAACCTGCAGCGCACATTTTATAATGGCACATTTATTTAATTCAACTCAAATTGATTTTGAAACATTGGACTTTTCAAATTCTCATGTGAAAAAAATCTCTGATATTCAAAAGATGAAAGGCCTGGAGTAGTTGCTACAAGACGTTTGAACAAAGCATAGCACATTGAGTTGTGTTAAAATAACAAAATGCAGTTTTACTGTAAGAGAACCAAATACCAATAAATGAAAGGTGCAGAAAAATCCATGTATGTATTATTTTTAATTATTGCTCATTGACAAATCAAGGCTGAGGACTACAGATGATGTTGCTTTTTCTTTCAGTACTAATTCTTTATCCTCTTTCTAAAACACTTTTTCATGGATGAGCTTTAACATGTGTGTTTCAATCCTCTAATTAATAATTAAAAAATATCCTTAGCATTCCCTTTCATCTTATAAAACCGTCTTTTTTTTTTGGACTTCCTTTTACCTGTATCTGATTTTAGCCTTTTTATGTCATTTAATACTTTGTGTTATTTACTTACTGGTTTTATTGTTGTCATTCCTTATTCACATTTTTATTTTTTTGTAAAACACTTTGTAATCTTGTTTTGAAAAGAGCTACATGCAGAGATTTTATTCATGAGTAACTTCTGCTTATGTTTGCATGATATAATTTGCTTCTGTAACACTGTAAATTTCCCCAATGTGGAACGACTAAAGGATTATCTTAATTTATCTCATATTTCACTCTTTTCCGACATTATTTTGTTAAAAGCACTGAATAAAACAGAGTGGAGAAATCTAAAGATGACACCCCCATATAGGCCCAAAACTCTCAGTGGTTTGTATTTTTGGCAGAACAGTTGTGTAGGTGAAAGTGGTCGGAAGGTTTTCATAATGATCACGGGAGTCACACGTACCTGGTGATTTGATTCAGGTCCATTCCGCTCTGAATCTGCGTGGGAGGGAAAGGAAAGAGTGAGAAATTGACGAAGCGCTAAGGCACAATTAAAGCGATATAGGTCTTTCTGCGCAGAATTTCGTGAAGATTGACACTCATTTTGTGGCACAAAAAATAAAATTATTATCAAGTTCTTTCATTTTCAGTACATTACATTTAGAGTAAAAAACATTAATAATCCTGTTACCTGTGCCCTCCAACGGTGAGTCAGCCCCTACTTTCTCCACCTCTCCTGGCTTTGACATCCTGATATCTGTTAAATGACACACACAGAGAATAAGTCAGCAGGTTAAATTCTTTAATCTGTGTCAAAGGAAAGTGCGTCGAAAGCAGATTAGCAAATGTTTACTTGGCAGGTGATCAAAATCTTGATGACAAAAGGGGAAAGGTGGTTAAAGCAGTGTTTTCAGGTCACAGCTTGAGCCCACACACTGTACAACAAACAACATGAATCACTCGCATGTTAAATTCATGCCACATTCATTCATACTTTCCGAATCAGTGGTTTAACATAAGAGTCAAGTATTGGTGTTTACTTGTTCTAAATTTAACCCAAGGCGTTTACGTGGGAGACACTACTTTATGTTGTGTGTCATTCATTTCAAACCACAGCACTTCCTGGTTTGGGACAGCACCTACGACTACAACACTGACAGGAGGAACACAATTTAAAACTTTAACTAAATTTAACAAAAGCAAAGAAGTGTTTAAATGTAAAAGAAGAAAAAAATTAAATAGGGTTTTGAGTTGAAAAAAAACCATTTGAGTGTACAGTTGTGATTGTGTAATCATGAGTGAACAATATTTATTTTGTTAATCCTTCAAATGGAGTCAGCTCACTAAAAGGATCATTTTCATTTGTCTGAAACTTGAAACTGTAAAAAGACTTCATAGTGTGTCCATATGAAACTTTCTTTCTCTCATTTTCTCCCTTCCTGAGAGGCAAACACACACACCCACGCACACACACACACACACACACACACACACACACACAGAACTACTTCCCTTTTGTGAAAAAATGCAAATCTGCCCAACGACCAACTAATTATATCTGCCACCTGCATAATAAACTCAGTCTCCCCCCGCTTCTTTACTCTCTCCTTTCACTGTCTTCTCCTCTTAATCTCTTCCCGCTTCATCCATTTTTTCCTCTCTTTCAGACAAGACATCAGCTACATCACGTTACAATTCTCCTTCTAGTTTTTTTAATTTCAATTTCAAAAATGTGCCAATAAAAATGAAGATAAACAAAGATCTTGTTTTGGAAAGCTGACAGGCAGGTGGTCAAACACAGTTTTCACCATTGGGGGGCAGCAGTGAAACGTGAAGATCACAGACCTCAAACGTTGACCGCTGCTGACCTGATGCACATTTTTCATCAACAAACTGCCACTGCAGGGCAACATTTAATAACATCAAAAAAAGAGAAAAAGAGAGATAAATTAAAGTCTAATTTGTGGGGAATCTTGGGATGAAGATCTTGTAGGTGTTTCAACTTTTTATTTGTAAACTTTTCCAGTTATGTTCATAGATGAAGAAACCTTAAAAATTTACAATCCTTCTGGATTCAACTTTGAATTTTCAAGACCTGGATGATGGGAGACCCTCGCTGATATCTTTAAGACAAATCAACATCTTCTTGCCTGACCAAAATAGACATGATTTTATTTTAGAACAGTGGACTTTTGTGCATGCAGCATCTTCAGGGGAAGGAGGAAGTGAGGTTAGCTGGAAAAGCTCCTCTCTGTTACCACACTGGTTATAAGTAACGGTCAGGCAACACATACACACACACACACAAACACAAACGGCAACACACACGCGCACACCAAAATGACTGCAGGATTTCCTCCATGTGAAATTACTTCTGCAAAAGCTATATTGGTTACTGACCATATCCATGCAAAACCTCTGGTTAATGTATTATGAGGGTCAATTTGTGGGTTTTCCAACGTTATAAATGGCGTCTGCTGCGTATAACAGGCCTCCCCATTGTTGCATAATTTCAAGTGAATGTGAGTGGAACGTAAAGTGTCCTTCTTAGAATGACCATATCTAATATATTTAGACAGTGAAGAAACAAACACTCTGTTTTCCAGTTATTAAAACCAATCTGTCCTGTGTTATTTGTGCAGTGTTCAGAAGCAAAGCCAAATCCACCATATAAAATGATTGTCCATCTCATAAAACAGCTGCAAGGTGAAGTTCCCACAGCGCTGCCTCTTGTACAGTACACTGCCCGCTCGCAGGGGAAGGTGTGTATTGATTCATGGCTCAAAATGGCCTACAGACAGTAGCATGGTGGATAATGTGGTCAGTGATACAGTAGTGGGACAGTATATCAAGATGCTGTGTCTTTTTCTCACTTCCCCTCCCGACTTCCCCTTGTACCGGGTTGAATGCAGAGTGCTAAACCCAACACTTACTGTCAGTGCGGCTATTAATATTAGCCTGCTCTCTCCCTCTCTTTCACTCTGTCTTATAGAAACCTTGCTTGCTTTTAGACACACTGCTGCACACGCAAACACACATCTAGTTCCACTTCACAAAGAGCAGAGGGACATGTTTTGAATGTTTCTGTAAAAACATAAATGGCATCATGAGGCAATACTTCTCAGAAGTGTCCTCTTTTTTTGTTCTGTGATGGTAAAAAGATTTCATTTGCACAAGAAAAGTCAGATTACTATGTGTATTTCGTCCCCTGTTAATCTTTTACACCATGTGCTAATCTGGAAACAAAGCTCGGGGTTTATATTTGACCCTACGGAGCTGTAGAGCTGCACAACCCTCACTGTATCTTAAACAGGGCAAATGTAATGCTGTATAATCCTGTGTCATGAATAAATGATGCAACAGAAAGGAACAAGGAACAACAGAGTTTGAGTTCAGGCTGGACTCTTTCTGTTATTCTCCTCTGGGTATTTGGTGGAGATGAAACTCTGCCCGAAACTAACCCTGTGTGCCCACCAGCCCCCACCACAGGAGACCAGGACACAACCCCAGTGTCAGAGAGCGTGTCTGGCAGCTGGAGTCATCACAGCTGTTAAAGACAGATTGTCAAAAAACAAGGGGTGCCTGGATTTATCGCGAATTATGTTCCCTTAACCAAAATGTTCACTTAATGAATGAAAGAGTTTCAAATATCTGTATGAAGGTGAGTTCATTTAAGGGCAGAAAAATAAATGTCGGAAAAACTCAAGGGAGACAGAATTTCTATGAAATAGCCAAGAAAAATACGCTGACAAAAACGTAAGTTGGTGAAAGATGTTGATCACGAAGGCTTTGACATTTCCACAGTTAAACTTCCTGACATCAGTGTGTTTTATTATATCTTCAAACTCATTTGAAATAATTTAAATATCTGCCATAACAGATGATTTAACATATTTGTGAAAATGAATATGAGCTTTTTCTTGCATTGATGCAGTTAGGCTTCACATGCAAAATGCAAAAAAGACTATTTGTTTTCCTGTTGACAGAAAGAGGGGAAAATATTTTGTTTTCATATTCTTTATTTGTCAGTTGATTTTTCACAATGCTGAACTTTTAAATCAATGTTTACTCTTAGAGCAGTTTGTGAAATTAAGAGTCGAAAACCTGCTTGATTTAATAGCTGTGCAAAACAAATTATCCCCTTTCTCCCGTATCCTTCCTCTGCTGTACTTCTAATGTCACTTCATGTTTGAATTTGCACGGCTGTTATCACTTAAGACGCGGATTTGTGCAGATGATGATTTTTTCATTTGGCCAAAATAAGTCAGCGGAGGTCACACCAGTGACCACAACAGCTCCAGAGTTGACTCTGTGATTTTTCAACCAATGAATCATCTCCTTCGTACACAATCAGCACGCGATCAAAGATGAGTGTCGATCAGTGACACTTTTTGCAGCTCATATCAGGATGCATAATAATGAAATGCAAGCGGATTGACATTTGAGACATAATTTCTGGTAACTGGTGAGTCAGTGAAGGGATTAATGAGCTTTCACTTAAAGTCTACATTGGTCAACTGAGGATTTATATGATGCTGCTCTCAGCTCTGAACTGGCCACCACAACAAGGCCGTTGGACCTTGGAGAGAGCTGGTACATTTTGCTCTGCTTTGTCTGAACATCACCGTCACATACGGACAACAGCAACTACTTCAGGCCTTTCCTCTTTTGAATACCAGTGATTTTTTCACATGAGAATCTGAAAAATCCAATGTTTCAAAATCAATTTGAGTTGAATCAAAGAAAACTGAATTTGAAGAGGAGATAGCATTAATCACAAATTGATCACACACCAACAATCACACACACCCAGAACACACACTCACACAGAAACTTAACACCAGTCTTGAAGTTTTGAAGTGAGGAAACTGTACTATTTTTGAACCCATCACAAAATTCACACCGTCGCAGTGCAAGGCGAAAAAATGAAAAGGTGTTTGAACAAAGGCATCCACAAAATAATCATACTAATGCAAAACGCAAATATAACACATAAGCTGCAGAAACAAGAGTTCATATTTCTCAATTTAGGCAGGTTTTAAAAGACATTTTACACAACTTCTCAACACTTTCTTACGCTCAAAGTATTTGCACTTTCACACACACACACACACACACACACACACACACACACACACACACACACACACACACACACACACACAGAGTCACATAGCCTGTGGGCTGGCGAGGTGTCTGACCTTTCCCTCTCCCTGTGACAGACGTCCATCCATCCCTCCACATCTTTCTCTCTGTCCCATCTCGCGCTCTTTGATGTTCCCTAATTAGCCGAGCTTCTTAGACCCGGTGGCATTAATCAACAGAATAGACACAGCTCTACCTTTAACACACACACACACACACACACACACACACACACACACACACACACACACACACACGCACACACGCACACACACGAGCCAAGCTTAATTGGTCTCAGTAAATGAAGGCCGGTACAGAGAGGGCTGCACAGACAGTCACTCACCTGGCAACCACATACTGGAGAAGTCCTTTGCTGCTATTGCTGCCGTCTTGGTCATATCTGTGTGTGAGAGTGTATGTGTGCATGTGGTGTATGTACTGGCTACATAAAGAAAAACTCTCCCTCTCCCTCTGTATGTCTCTCTAACCAAAAGGAGGAGTGTTTTAAATCATATGGTTGAGAGGATCACTCTCTCTCACCTCTCTCTCTCTCTTTCTCTCTCCTACAAATGCACATGACAGCTCACGCCCCCAAGCCCCGCCTCCAACCCCACATCCTGCACAGGAGGAAGTAAGCCTCAAAAGAGAAGGAACTCAATACACAGAGGAAAGAGAAATAAAACAGCAATAAAAAAACGAGAAAGAGAGAATGAGAGGAAGAGAGGGGGGACACGAAAGAGGTTAAAGAGTGGGAGAGCGAGTGAGTGAGGAGATCATAGAGATAGACGAGGTGAAAAGAGGGGGATGACGGGTGAGGATGGAAAGTGATGGCGCGGCTGGAAACAGACACTCACACACACGCTCACACACAGGAGAAAAACAGCAAGCTTGACATTCTGGCTGAAGAGTGTGTGATACATTTGCACCACGTATGACCTGGTGTAGCTTTCAAACCTTTCAAAACTCAACTTTTAGAGTTTTTCCTCGTCTCTTAGCTATTTTAAAAACCTCTCTTTGCCTGTTTTTGTCTGCCATGAGTCATGCGTGTGTCTAGGTGATATCTGTGCCGACTCGTGACTGTGGGGTTGTCAGTGAAACATCAGTGGGTGTAGGGTGGTCTGTGAGGAAGGTCGGCACCAATATGAGAATAAGTGAGACATCATCCACTGTACCAGCCCCAGCTCCCCTCTGACACCGAGAGGAAAGAAAAACACAGTCACAACCCTCACTCACCACTGACCAACCCACGGTGTGGGCTGTGCACTCTGATGCTCCACAGAAAGGCTACATGGAGGGCGTAGAAGTGGCACCAAAGTGGAACATTGCAGATTTATTGCACGGGGCCCTGATATCAACATCGCCCACTGAGATTAACAGATTAAACAGATGTTTGAAAGTTCAAATTAAAGGCACTGAAAACCAAAAAAGCATATCTGGGAGGAAGTACTGCCAACACTCTCAGAAATAAAACCGTACTGCCTTCACAGAGAGCCAAGTGCACCACAAGGTGGCACTCTTGATTCTCTAATCCTGACGAACACACAGGCGCTATTTGTGAGAGAGGAGACAAGGTGGACCGCTGATCACCCCTCCCTCCTTTACAATCCTTCTCCCTCAGTCCGAGTTCACTAATTCAAAAGCTAACGGCAGCAGAGTTCCCAAGTTTAACCTTATAAATACTTTATGTGGTGATTTACAACAGGCCAATGTACTGCTGTGGAGATGCTCACTGAGAAGTGCATATGGCTCTGTACTGAGAGAGCTTCAACATAAAGAGGGACATCTTTTTATATCCTTTCTTTAATATGTACAAAAGAGCACATTTAAAGAGTGTTCACTGTGGAAAATACTGATAAAGTAACTTCAGGGATACAGGTAAAGAGGTTTTTGGTATATATCAGTCAACTCACAGAGAGTGGACGAACAGAAAATACACTGTCACTTAAATAAATCATCACCGTGTGGGTAATTTTCTACATTAAAAAAAACAGATTTGCTGTTTTTTTCATGAATAAAGAGAAAATTTAATTTCAGTGTTGGCTGTGGAACTGGATGAAACAACATTTTATCACACTTTATTGGGGACTGAAAATGATGTTTTTTGAAGAATTGGTGTAAAGGGTGTCCATTAAGTCTCTTTACAATTTAAAAAATATTTAACAAAGGCAATTGATGAAATATCTTAATCGGATTTATTCTCTGTACTCAGCAGTTGTCAGAGTTTTTTATCACGTTGCAGACGTGTATTTCAGGTATGTTCTGTTAAATGAAACCCTTAGAAATGGCTCCTCCTCAAGAAAAGGCTCAATGTGCGTCATGGTTTATTGAGATAAAATCAGAACACAGACTCAGTGAAACTACAGAAATAAGTATGGGGGGGATCCATTGTTACGTCTCATTTGTACGTAGTCCAATAAATTTATGGAGACAGGGATAAAGCGAGGAGTGGACAATCAAGAACATCAGATGTGTGGAACAAGCTTCTCAGCGTTCTCCTATAAAATTAGCTCTTCTTTTAAATTAGATTAAAAAAACCTCAAAATCTCCTCATTTTGTAACAATTTTCACATACTTGTCTGTTAATTTGTTTATGTAATACCTTTTTTCATCTGTAAAGAGACTTTATGGACACCCTGCTTTTTCCTCACCTCATACCTTCTTGTTTTGCTTTTTCATCAATATCCAAACTTATCCATACGTATGTGTAAAAATTGATGTAAAATTTGGCTTCAGTTGTTGTGTAGTTAGAGTGTTTTTGTGGTTGGGTGTGTGAGTGAACCCGTTCAAGCTAGTCCGAGGACAGTGACAGACTGCGCATTGGAGAGGAGGTGTTTCTCCTGGGTCAGAGGTCGTCTGGGCAGCCTGGCTTTGGCCGTGACCTTTGTTCAAACTCCAACCTCCCCTCATCACCACAAACATATGTGTGTGAGTGTGTGTGTGTGTGTGTGTGTGTGTGCATATTTGTTTGGTCAGCTCTAATAGACGGCGGGTGCCAAATGTGTGTGTATGTGTGTCTTTGAGTGTTGTATGGTTCATGGCCATGGGGGGCCTTCCTGCCCAAAGAAGGTCTGAGCCCTCGTAACCATAGAGACTGAACCCAGCCACACTTCTGCCATCAGGCTTTGACCAAAGCGTTTCAATTTAAGTCAAAATATCAACACAAGCAACAAAACACACAAAAAAATCCTCAAGTTTGAAGGAAAAAAAATTGTGAAAGAGCTTTGTGTGGTTTCATTTTTTCCCTTTTTTTTGAAATGTTAGATATGTTTATGAGTGTGTTTTGACCGACGCTAGAAGTTATGGTGTGTGACAATAAAAAAACACATCAACACACACACATACACACGTATACAATCTGATAGTGGGACCCTAGGGAGGAGGATAGGGGGGAGGCTGGGGCCTCTTGAGCGCCATCAATCACTCCACCGTCAGGGAGGAAGAAGACCAGGCAGGGAGAGAGAGAGAGAGAGAGAGAGAGAGAGAGAGAGAAGGGATGGGGGTTATTGAGAGGAAGAAAAGTGGATTAGTAAAGAAAAAGAAAGAAAAAAGAAAGAAAGGAAGGAGTGATGGGTAAGAAAGACAGAAAGATGGGGAGAAAGGTTGTAAGCTGCAGGACGGTGGGAGGAGACTGTGTGTATAATGGGTCGTTGCAGGGACAATCGCGGGGTCTCCAAACCAGTTCAGCATCCCTCCACGGCTCGGGTCCTCCTATATCTAGCGCAGCCTCGGGCTGGAGCACACACTGGCTCTAATTCATATAATCCATCATATTCCTCTGCTTATAGAGGGGACAGAGAACAGCTCAGTGATGGACCCACCAAAGTCCTGCACAGTTCAACTGCAAGACTCTATTCTGTAAGGTGAGAAATTTCAAATTCAGTCAAGTGTGTGTGTGTGTGTGTGTGTGTGTGTGTGTGTGTGTGTGTGTGTGTGTGTGTGTGTGTGTGTGTGTGAAGGTGTAGCCCCATGAGGAGTTGCAGGATTATAAACAGTAGGTCTAGCAGTGTGCAGACTACAGAGGTTGAGGTTTTGTATGAGAAGCAGCGGGGGCTAAAACACACTCACACTGTTGGCTGCCATGGGACCGGCGCCATCTCGCTCACACATACACAACCGCCCACACCTTTACAACACCTATTCCTCTCCTGTCCTAATACCTCTCAATCGCTCCTTTTCCTCTGGCCCCTCCACCCCTCCATCCCTTTCTCTCGCTCTCTTACACTGTTCCCCTTCTCTCTATATCATCTCTCAGCCCATAGGGAGCCGGGCTTGTCTAGACAGACACGGCTCTCTCCCACGGCGCTACCAAGGTTGAACCTCAAATCTTTTTCTTTCGCTCCCATCACTCCCCCTTCTTCTCCTCCTTCTTCTTCCTCTTCACCTGACACAAGTGCAGAGGGTCTACTGGGAGGAACTGGAGGCCTTCAACACTCAAGGAGTGTCGGAGTGAGATGTCCACTTACAGCAGCTGTGGTGTGGACTCAAGATTTCATATTTTCCTCATTAAAATATTTTTTAAAAATTAGAGTTTGGCTACATTGTTTTGCACTTTTGTCAGCTCCCCTCTTCCACTTTGGCCTGTACTCCTCACTACCTTCACCTCATTTCCCTTCTTGTTCTCATCATTATCATCATCCCCTATATTTTTTCTAGCCTCCCTCCTCCTTTTTCTCCAATTCAAACTTTCTCTTCCCTTCTTTCTCTGCCTCTGTTTCTCCCTCAGACCTGCTGGTCAGCAGCAGCTGTGACATCACTGGCCACTGTTCTCTGCTCGGATTGGACACTCGGCCACGTTGCCAGGCAACAGCAGTGAAAGGTCTCGGTGTAATCGTGTGTGTGTGGCGTGCGTGTGTATGTGTGTGTTTATGTCTGTTTATAGCTACGTGAGTGAAAGGTGTGTGAGCGATTTTCCTCGCCTTGCCCTTTATCTGTGCATGAAGAATGATCAGAACAGATCTACTTCTGCGCTCCATCTCAGATCAAAGCATGTAGATGATTGGGATGCCTTGCCTCAGTCCTCCACCACAGAAGAAGAAGAAGAAGAAGAGGAAGAGGGATGAGTGTGCATTGCCTTAATGAAAAAGAAAGATGCTCACAAATGTGAGCGCGTCAGAGTCTGCGTCGAACCAAATAAATGTGTATGCTGGTGTCGAATACGGGTATCTGTCTGTATGTTGTGCGTGTGTGTCTAAATGTGTGTGTGTCTAAATGTGTGTGTGTGTAAGCCCCCGGGAGCGGGTGGTTATTGTATCTGACACAGCGGCTCTTTCTCGCGCCTCATATTTCTGGGCCGATCGATTCCTCTGACTCCCGACAAGACAATAATCGCACCTCCCTCTCTCACTCCATCACTACCATTATTACTGACCTCCCCAGGGAACGAACAGGGTGGAAGGAGGGAGGGAGGGAGGGAGAGAGGGATGAGGAAGGAAGTAAGGAAGGAAAGAAGGAAGGAAGGGTGCAGGGAGGGTGAGGAATGAGAGGGGCACATGGAGTTGACAAAATGAGCCGGTGATGATGAAAAAGCAAAAAGGAAGAGTGCTGAAAATGAGGCTGGAAGAGTTGGCCCCGAATCAGGAAAAAGAGGATGAGAGAGAGGAAGTGAGGATGCTGAGAGAGAGCGAGCAGAGAAACGATGGGGATATGAGGTGAGGAAGCAAAAAGAAAGAGTGAGAAGGAAGAAAAATAAGACGAGTAAAACTCAGTGAGAGCGGCAGAAGAGGACATGAGCGAAGGAGTGCGAGGGCCAAATGGAGGGACAATAACGGAGAGAATTAGTGGAGGAGAGATGAAGGATTCGCACTATCTTCTTCTAATAAAGGAGAGAATGAGAGACAGGGACCGGGGGAGGGAGATGGAGAGGGCAGGAGGGGTGGGGGTTAGACTGAGGTGAAAGAGAGACAGAGAAATATATAAGAACACACACACACACACACACGCATGCACACATATAGAGCGATGGCTGTAAGTGTGGAGGTCAGCGCTCAGAAATATTATTAAATTGACAAGAGTACAATAGTTGATTGGCAGGCTGACTCCTGCACTGCCATTCAGAGGAGAAGAATGGAGAAAAGGACTCACACACTCACACACACTCACACAAACACAAAATGCATGCACATCTGTAGTTTCACAGCATGTAGACACTCACACTGTCTTTGTCTGTTTAGTGCCTGTGTGTGTGTGTGTGTGTTGCCTGCTTGAGCCTGTCACTGCTGTGTCTCTATGCTTTGAATCCAGATTACAATTACAGTAATTGGCTCTCAATTCAAGGGATTGCTGTTTGACCCCATCACCCCTCGTTCTCTCTCTTTCTCTCTCCCCCATCCCCACACATCTTGTCTTTTCCTCCACCTCCTCCTCCTCATCAATATTCCTCCGCCTCCTCTCTACCTGTATCGCTACATCCATCTTTCTTTGGGTGCAATCCTTCTCCCCCCTGTGACTCCTTTCTTTTCCTTTCCTTATCCCTTATCTCTCTCCCCTCACCTCCACACACACTCACACTTTATCCCCACGTATAACTATACTTCCTTCCTTTTTTTTTTCTAACCAGTCTCCACTCCCTGGTCGTTTCACCTCCTGCACACTTGCACCACCATTTGTGCCACTTTTCCTTCCTCATCTCGTGCTTTTTCTCGGATAGTTGTGGAAACAGGGGATGTATTGTATACTTTATTCATGCTGTATTTATTATGGAGAGATAGCTGCTCTGTTATGCAGTCAGGGGGGATGCTGTGTGCATTTAGGGAGAGAGGTGAAAGAGCGATAGATAAAAAGAAGAAGGTAAGGAAAAGGGGTGATAGAGGTGGTGGTGATGGTGTTGGTGTGTTGGGGAGGTGGTGGTGAAGCAAGCAAGGAGGAGGGGGGTAGGAAATTGGTCTGGCTAGCGGAACAGCTTTTCACCTCTCTCTCTCTCTCTTTTTCTCTCTCCCCCTCTTTCTCTCTCCCTCTCTCTATTCTGCTTTGTATTCTGCAGAGATGACAGGGGGAAAGCTTTATTGCTCCGAGTTTGTATCGATCGGGGCCCCTCTGAGGGGGGAGGCCGGGGGACGCGCTGAGCAGGCCCTTCTGCAACGACCATGGCTCCAACATCCCACCCCCCCTCACCTCTCAAAGCAAACCCCCATCCCTCCCTCCTCCTCTTCATCTTCCTCCTCCTTCTCTTTCCAAACCTGACTCTTGCTCGCCAGCTTGCTCTGAAATTCAAATTCAAGGCTCTTATTCTCAAAGGTTAGGAGAGGGAGAGAAAAAGAGAAGCAAGAGAGGAGGAGAGAAAGAGGGACTGAATGAAAGAGAGATGGAGGCGTCTCGATTCTTCCCCTCCTGACTGAGGCTCTGAATGGAGCTTGGATCTGATAAGCAGAGCCCACAAACACAAACAAGAGAAAAATGGAGACATGGAGGTGAGCAAAATAATAGCCAAGAGGAGCATAACAGACTCTGTCCTTTCCTTTTCCCACTCATCTTTCCAGCTTCTCTCCCTTTGCCTACTAAGTGTCCCCTCTCCTGTCCTTCTCCCTGCTGTATCTCCATTTTTCCCGAGGTGAGAATGACTTTGGTGACAGTTGAAGAATGAGCCGGGACTGAGAATGCATAAACCTCTTTGCTTCAGTCCTCATTAGGTGAACGCCAGAGCTGGTTTAGAAAGAGAAAAACCCACGAGATACACACTGGATGCTGTTTTAACTGGGTTTGGGTACTTTTATAGGTACCAGTCAGTAATAATTCATTTACTGATTTATGGAAAACCAAACAGTTCATATTTTGGTACCTCTGATACCATCATTTTGACTGTGAGGGAGTGGAAGAGTAGGTGATTTTCCATGCTGGACAAGGGCATGGAGTATGTAGAGCTGGGTTATAATTAGTGCGCTACTAAGAAAAACACTGCAGAGTAGTAGTTAAGTCATTAAGTTGTATTAAATTCCGGTTAAAGGTTTTCATTTTTAAGACATTTGTGAAACAACTGCAATGTTACAGGGCAAACATTTGATTATATGTTTATCCAAGTTTATACATTGGGAAATAAATATGTTAAATAAAAAAAATGGAGGTTTTATCAAACAAATTAACATTAATTTTAGGGGAAAGATTTATAAATACACACAAAAGTACCAAAAATTGGTACTGTTGAGTACTGCCACTGATTCCCACGGTACCAAACATTGGTACTGTATGGGTTCAAAGGTATAAGGTAACCATCCCTTGTTTTAACATATCAGTGAATACAAAATAGCAATGCAGAAATACACAAAAATAATTAAAACTGGCTTTAGCTGATAAAGAAATCTAAATAAAGGAGAGATGAGACTTTAGGTGCTAAACTAAATCACAGCCTGCAGGTTTCTTTTTTCATGCCTTCTGTTTGACAAGCCTTAAATAAAAAGGGGGCAAGACCCAACGTCATATCCAGAGCCTGAGCCAACTGACCGAACGCTTCACACACACACACTTAAACACACAGACACACACGCACACAGACTGCCTATCTGTTAATGGCATGCACAGCACTGCAGCCAGGCTGGGCAGGAGAACAGATTGTCCATCAGGGGTTACAGGGTTCAAGTCCATGACCAGAGGGCTAGAGGGAGGTTAGGGGGTTGTAGGTTCAACTCCCATGGGGCGAGGAGGATCCCTGCTGTCTCTCGCCCAACACCGAACCCACCCCCTGAGGACAATATACCCCTCCTCTGTCTCCTCACCTCCCTCAACCCCTCTTTTCTCCTCTCTATCCTGCTGCTGGCCTTTTTAAGCCCTGCTTAGTCTGATCACACACGTGTAAACCTCAGCCTAGCCTCCAGACTCTCTCTGTTTGTCTCAGATGTGCACATGCACACGCACACATGCTCACAAACGGAAAACAAACACACACACATGCAGTCATACAGATAACTCACCAATGCCCAAACATATTCATACGACTCCGGTGCCCCCTAACAATTCAAATACAAATCATTTGCTCCAGCTATCTTCGGTTTTCCCATAATGCAGGAAATCATTTTATTTTTTCCACAGGCATCATGATCGAAAGGGCTTCCTCCCCTCTCCAACTCCATCTCACTTACTCCTCTTGTGGTAAAGACCAAACAGAATCGCAGCATTGCCTCGGCTATCAGCAGCAGCAGATGTGAGTGGATATGAGATATTTGTGTAAACATAGGATACATATACTGTATATATTTTGTCATTGATATTGCCTGTGTGGTTTACGCGCCGCTCCAGATTGAGTTCAGCGATATAGTATACATCTGAGACTTCTGCTGGATGCTGGATACATGTCTGATTCATAGAAGAGTACAAACACCCTGCACACACTCACACATAGCACAATAACCTGCAGGCCTATAACCTGCCTTGTTGGCTGGATGCATTATTAAACACTCAGAATTTCATATGTAGAAACAGAATATGAATGCTGCTCTGGGTCCAGCTGTGGACATTGGTTTACTCGCTTCAGATTCCACTCTTTTACATTTTAGCCTTCCTTTTATTACTCTTGATAGCTACTTGTTTTGTCAGGCATCTTTTTTTTTTTTTTTTACTTTTTGTTTGTATTATATTACTTCTTATTGATATTCTAATGCTTTGACTTTCTTTGTGTGAAAAACATTTACTGATCCTGAAAGGCACATCCTTTCTCTGCTGATCACATGGGTTATACCTTGAATTTCTTGTGAAGGAGTTGCTTTTGGTGTGATATTGATACTCAAATGCTGATTCAAAGGACAGAGTGTTTGCAGGAAATGTTGCAGAAATCTTGAAGGCTCCAGCCAAAAGAACAGAATTAACAAAACTTGGCTTTTGCTGCCTTGTTTAGGAGTTCATTCCTCTTCTCGGTACCTTTGTTCATAATGGTATCCTCTTGTGTTCACAGTAAATGGCATGCTATTGTGCTTAACAATGTCTAAATAGGGTGCATTCTTATACTGTTGTTGATGTTTCAGGTTGGACTCGGAAAATTGGCCAAACAATGTGATAATAGGCCCGGCCTGCAGTGGCACATAGTTTTGCCTTTGTAAAGCTTCTCTGCCCAGTTTCTCAGCACAAGAGCTGAGTTGACTGGCATCCCCTGTCGGTAATACACTTCCTATTGACAACCCCACTTTAAAATGAAGGCACTATTCCTTTAAAGGCTCTCATTCTAGGTAATATCATATTTAACTTGTCAATTAGCAAACAATCAAAATGGATCAAGTAGACTCTGGATTGGGGTCTTTTACTGATCAGTAAAGTACACTTTTTTTTCAACACAGAAAAGTGGTTGTTTACTTAGGAGATAGTGAATGTAAAGCACCATCATTTCAATCAACTTAGGCTCTAGTTTTAAAGAAAGTGTCTAAAATTATGTTGAAACCTCTGAATCCAGCTGATTAACCAAAAAGCCCACACATGAGTAGCGGTCGAACGACAACTAAACCACAACAAGAGTGCTGTGTGTGTTTACATCTGTAGGGCGGGCGGGCCGGGCCCTGACTCTCACGGTAATCGATGAACGAGGGAGGAAAGGGAGGCAGCGGGCGAGGCGGGGATGTGCGTGTGGGGGAGGGCGGGAGGGAGAAAATCGGTAAAGAAAGCAGGTTATCTCCCGTCATTAGGGGAGGGGGAATCCCCGTCTGGAGGGGAGGGAGGGTGAGGCGGTCGAGGAGGGGTGAGGGAAGACCGGGGTTCATTGATAAAAAGGGAGAGAGGGAGGGAGGGTGGGTGAGGGGAGAAGGGGAGACTATGTTTGGCATCGAGAGAGAGCAGACAATTATCTGTATTGATTAGAGCGGCCCAGTACTGTGAAGACTGAGAAAACTATGACTGGATCAATAGAGAGAGAGGGAGGGAGAGAGGGATGGGGGGAGGAGGGGGAGAGGGAGGGAGTTAGACGATAGACAGACCAATAGAGAGAAACAAACGACGGGGATAAAAGATACATATAATGACAAACATAAAGAGATAGAAAGAGAGTTTATACTCTACAGTGAAGTTCAAACACTCAAGGTGGTTTAAATGTTGAGGGGGGAGTTATGGATGGGGGCGGGGGGGCACGGCGAGTCAATGGAAGCACAGGGAGATACATTACATTGTTGATGCCATTACTCTTTATCATTGATTTGTCAGCACAACCACAGAGTTCATTCAACAAGCCCACCAGAGCCCTCCCAGCACCACAGCACACAGCAAAGCAGAGAGACATTAAGTTAATACACACTGAGTGACCACATCCTGACTGCCGAGACAAACCTGGCAACCTAGACAAAAACTGACAGGGTATGGAGCAAACTGCTAGTGCTCTATTTATTCTTCCTTCCACTAGTATTTTCTTACAGGTTCCATACATTTAAAAAGTTAGACTAACTTCCTGTTTTGAGGGCCATGCCAGTAATGAGCACGTACACATGTATCCAAACTTGGATGTTACATAGACTTCATTAAGGAACCCTTTTTCCAGTGTCATTGGGCTCATGAGGGGAAATTTGTTAAGCGCTAATTTGACTAAGATGTTAGAGCAGATGCCCCATGACTGGAAGATGCTGATCACACTGGTCAGAAGAACAACTCATGGTGCATGTCATGTTCCTCTCTTTTTCTCCCTACACTTCCTGTATCTCTTAAACTGTTCAATCCGAATAAGGACAAAAAAAAGAAGAAAAATTGTGTAAAAATTAGCCAACAGCCAATCAGAGTCAACCTTTTCCTGCTCAATTTCTTTTTGATAATGATAATGTTTCTGAGGTGTCTTCATTATCCATAAGGGGGCAATTCGTTCATTTTGGGTCTGTAAACTGGTTCACTGTGTTATTTTATATTTTTCTACAGGTGAATTCCAAAACCTTTTTCTCTTTATTTTTCCATGTGCATCTTGGTATATTTGCTTTATTTTCTTTGTATGTTCATAAAATGTTGAACTAATCTCTACTTTCTTTAGTGCTCAGTCCAGATGCTTTAAAACTGGCAGTTTAGAACAATGTCAAAAATTATGATTATAATCCAAATAAGATTACATATAGAAGTATACAGTGATAATTTTTTGCCACATCATCTGGCCCTAGTCACAACTCTTTCCTTCAAGCAAATCAAGAAATGAGCAGATGAAGTTCCTCCCATCAAAAGAAAACACATATGTTAATATTGAGTTTCAAGCTGGTCAATGGAGTGTTAACATCATCATGCAGTGCATATTATTTTATCTCAGGTGTGTTTTAGGTTGGCATTAAAGCTGCTACGAGGAAGTTTCAGGGTGTGTCAATTTTGGCGCTCCCTTTGGCCTGATTGAGGAGATTTATTATTCTGTTTCCTAACAAAAAAATGCCAAATGCCAATATTATGATAAATGAAGCAAAAAGATACAAAATAAATAAGAGGGTGTTTTTTAATCATTTCATTTCTTTAGTCACTCCTAATTTTTTTCATGTTTTTTGATGATTTATTTGGTCTTTGATTATCCTGTACGGAGTGGCGTTGTGTTTGTTTCTTTCTTACACTGTGATTTACAACAAACTATCAACCTTACAAAATGCTCACAGGCATGACTTTATTATGTGCATGACAGTTGGCTATTTTGAATTTGAGAAAGAGAGAGCTGCAAGAAAAGGAGCTGAGACGAGAGAGGGGGAGAGTGTGTGTTTGAAGGGGAGCTTTGAAAAATATCAGGAGGTAGGCAGTGTTCAGGTAGGGGGCCTTGCTCTGGGGCCTCTTTTTGTCTGGGACAAAAACCAAAATGGTGGAATAGGGCTGGAACAAAAGGGACATGGGGGGGAAACAGCAGAGCGACAACCTGTGCTGAGTAAAAACATCCTGCTGGCTTACACACACACACACATATGCACACACACAGACATAGACTCACTGGTACAAGCACGCGCATTAATCCCTAATCAGACTCCTTTGGGTGAACGTGCAAGTGCCCACCTACTAAACTTCCTGTTGCAACTTACATTTAATGGAATCCTAGGCATCATTACCCAGGAACATAAACACACACACACACACACACACACACACACAAACACACACCTACACACACCAGCACAGGGACCACATCTGTCTCTCTTTAGTCTATTGAACATTACAAGATGATAGAATTCAGCCGCCCACACTCCTGATATCTTTTGACACTGAAGAGGAAAGTATTGTCAGAAAAGGTTTATACCAGGCAAATAAATAAATGAAAAGCATAAACTCTGAATGGGAGAGCCGGGCTGGATATTGAGGAAACCTTTGGTAAGGGCAGAAAATGTCAGGTTTGACAAATGACCTTTTAAACATGGAGCAGATGTAGAGAGCCATGTACACTGTAGACAGAGGGCGGCTCAACTGTCGGTCTCTTAACAGCCGATCAAAAGAGAAGCATCACTGTATCTGAGGTGTTCACATCAAACGCTTACGTTCAAGAAAGTTTAAATGAAACAATTTAAATGAATAAAATTTATGCTAAAGTAAAGGTGGATTGTGCTCTGGTGGTGAGACGCTAGAGAAGCAGTTTTTGGAGGAAAGTGAGAGTGTAGAAGGCTTCAGATTGTGTGGAAACACATGAAAGAGAAGGAGTTGATGGAGAAGCAGTAGAGAAAGAGAAATTTGACAATGATGGAGAGAACAGGACGTGAATTACAGGTGTAGAGTTATGCATGCATGACATCACTGGACCCCTCCTCCAGCTCTTAAGAATGGGCACCTTGGAAACGGTCGCTAAGGGAACAGAGTACCAAGAGGGAGAGGGGTGGTCAAGATGGTTGGAAAAATCCAAGAGGCACAAGAGTGATAGCTAATGAGACATTGAATCCCTCCGCAGTGAGAACAAAGTCATGTGGTGGAGAAAATTCCCAGACAGACGAGAGTTTACCTTCGTCTGTCCTGCTCACTCACCTCTACTCATAAAGGGTGAAAAAGCAAGCTCCATCACAGCTAAAGCCTGCATTGTCCTCCTCCCCCATATATACTGTGACCTCTCATCCACTCCAGTCATTTAGAGAAGGAAGATTTAGTGCGGCCCCGGCGTGGCGTGATGGTAAAAACGGGTACATGATAGAGAGGCAGAGATGGCCTCGGGTCTCTGGTTTTAACACATGGAGAACTATTGATGGAAAAACATGTTGATGGACAAAGAGAAGCAGCAGTAGTGAAATGTTGGCTGTTAATGTATATGGCTGCTCGGAGGTCATTTGGAGCAAGAAGCTAGAAGCTCTGTAAGTGGACTGAGAGATTGAAGTTCGCACACAACTCGCACTTTGGTCTTCAGAGGCGTTGGAGTAATGAACACACACGCCTGAGCCCAAAGGAAAAAAACCCACCATGCTATTCTGACCTCGGCAAACTCTTCCCCATCCCTGCAGACGATGCAGTGTCCACACACAGCAGCTGAATGGATGCACTCTGCCCACCTCTGTCCTCTCCCTTTGATCCAATAAACAAGTCATTCCCACCTCCAAACTTTAATGCCTGATCAACATGACTGCATACAATCACCACATCAAAAAATGGCAGCTGCGGAAAAACAAAAATAGATTTTGCATCACCAAAGCTTTGCAAAGTTTATGCACATAACAAACACCTCAATTTTGCATGCAGCAAACTCCAAAAGCAGGACCATCTACATATCAAAGGCTTGGATTTGGCATGCAGTATAGATTTGGTACGTATGCATAATATGTGATCAATATCTGTTGCTGAATAAAACATGCTGCTGGCTTTTGACAGGCCGATTTGAAATGGAGATGCCATGCGAATACAAAAGGCTTCGGTGAGATTGGCCCTGAACCTTCCACATACCAGCAGTTCACATTTAGACGCTCTCACCTACACTCTCCATAATGCATGAGCTGCCTGAATATATATCACCCCCTGCACAGCTCACTCCTACACACACACACACACTCACACACACATACACATCTATATGCACGGCATGCAGGAACACACCAGTGTGTGCACAATGACAGGGGCTAATATGCTAGAGATAGCCATGCACAGCTACACACTGACACATTCACACTAAAAAAAAAGCCTGAGAAGACAGATGCCATGGTGAGAATTTGATAACATGCACGTAAGAAATATAGCAGCAACAACAAAAAAGTAGATTTGGTGGAAACAGAGGGGAAAACAAAAGTTTTCTGTGATGTAGAAGTCGTGTTTGGCATCCTTAAATGATCTATTTTCTTGTTACTGACACGGTTTAGTTGGATAAAAAACAGCAAAACTGTTTTAAACGCTTTGATTGCTATGAAACATGTCGGGTTCACATCCAGTAAAAGCTGGAAAAAGCTAAAAAAATAAAAAATAAAAAAAAAACCCAAACTGTTTTTCTTCTTTGATCAAATAGTGTGAGACACACAGGCAGTGCTTAATCAAAGCACTGGTAAGCCATCCTGAACTTCTAGGCTTTCAGCAGCAGGAAACAGGGTCAGGGTCGCTGAACAACTCAGTGTGATGTGAACTGGTCTGGATTTTGTGTTTGTTTATGTGTGTGTGTCTGTGCTGTTTGTTTGTGAGAGATCATGTCAGTGAGGTTTGGCGGCTGCCAATTAACACACACACACAGTTTCTGAGAGGTGGAGTCGGCTGAAGCGAGGAATGAGGACTGGAAAGTTAAGAAAGCAAAGACGGTCCAAGAGTCGATATTACAGTGGGGCAGATTATGATTTATACTGCATTACAATCTTATGATAGCCAATAGTAAATATGCATTTACAAGGCAGTATGTCTGTTTTAGAAGACAACTGAATTTACTTAGCGCTGCTATCTCTCTCTGCCTCTCTGCCCCTGCTGGTCTTTAACCTTGGCCTCTGGTGCTTCTGCCTATCGCAATAAAGTCCTCCCTCCTCCTCTTTACCTCTCCCTCCCTACCCACTCTTTCTCTTTTTCTCTTTTCTTTCTCCTCCTCTCTGTCTGTCTCTCTGTCCCCCCGGCACCACTGTTGTCCACTGTTCCACTCATTCATAGTAAACACTATTGATTTTCAGCAGGGAAAATAAAAAAAAAGGCCATGAATTTTAATGCCCCTATCTGTCCCCTTCTCCATCTCTTCCTATCCCCCTTTACCCCTCCCTTCCCTCTCCCTTCACCCTCCTCTACCTCCACCTCCACCCCTTCTTTCCTGAGGGGAGGATAAAGAGATGGGGATTGTGTGTGTGTGTGTGTGTGTATGCCGTATGTGTGAGTGTAAGGTGGTAGTATACAGGGGGTAGGGGGGTGGGGGGTTGCATTTCTCATTTCCCAGCTGTGCCTCTCTCACACAACTGCCCCCCTCCTCCTTCTTCTTCTTACCCCCCTACACCTCTCCCCATCCTCTCTTCCTCCGTCCTTCTCCTTGTCCCTCTGTCACCGTCTCTACTCTTCACACTACCTTCGACTCTGGGGAGAGGAGGCAAACCAAGCTCTCACACACTTACACACACACACACACACACACACAGATTGTCACACACAGATAGAGGCTGTCCCATTCTACTGTGTATACGCACTTAAACAATCACATGCACACTCATCACAAGTGATACAAACGCCAGCCCCTCGGTCAAGGCCACGCACAGGCAAGACAAACATATACATATAAATGTCCTGATTTACACACACATAAACACACACATGAGAGCACAAACACACATACACACACAAGGGACATTTGCCACATTTTATCGGCATTGGAGTCAAACATTTAAATTATTTTCCATCTTTCTCCCCTTTTCCTCTCATATGACTTCCTTCTTCATCCTTACTTCCTCTCTCCCTCTCTCTTAATAACCCCCCACCCGCTTCCTCATCTTTCTATCCTCCACCTCCCTTGCAAGGCCTCTCTTTCTCTCCCTCTCTCTCTCTGTCCCTCTTCTCTTCTACTCTGTGTATTGATTGTGCTATAAGCGGTGTCCCGTTTGCGACAGGTTAGCGCAGACAGACAAAGGCAGACTTCATCAACCAGCGTTAAACACAGGAGCCACGTCCTCAATAATCACTCCATCACACAAAAGACGACGAGAGGCAGAGAGAAGGAGGGGAGAGGGGCATGTGGAGAGTATTGACGACTGGTGAGGAAAGGAAAAAAAACCCAAAGAAGGGGTGTTGGAGTATTTTCAAGGCTGTGTTTTTCGTTTGCTTTAATTTGTAAAAACATGAGGATATATTTAACTCCTCGGGTTAAACACAGGAAGAATCATGCATAAACACTTGAAAAAGTCATCTAATTTCTTGCATGTTCTCTCACACAGGGTCATTTCATTCAAACTTGGCTTTGGGCACATGTAGAAGTTCAAGGAAGAATCATGTCAGCTGCATAACTGCCTCCAATTAGCATCTTATAAAATGTTAGGTTGAATCCAGAGGGGGAATTTTCTTCCTCGACCTCATTATAACAGCATGTGTGAGTGTGAGTGTGTGTGTGTGTGTGTGTGGATTTGCTCTCTAAAACAGTCAGAATTAATGTGTGTGTGCATTTATCTCTCTGTGTGTGTACGCAGACAGTTTTCATCTCCACTTAATCTCCCGCTCCTAATTCAGAGTGTACATTGAGCCGCCTAATAGGATGTGACTGGAGCCTCTGCTGCAGCGCTAGCTAGCCATAGCCGCTAATGAGTGGGCCGCCACAGCCGGAGAATCAAAGCGCTTCATCAGCACTCCTAATTACTGTAAACCTCGTTAGCTGGCTGGAGAGCTAACATCTGCTCTCGCTAACAAAGTACATCCAAATATAACACGAACTTGGCCTGGTGTGCACAAGTGAGAATCAAAGAGCGCGCTGCTACCGCACCCACTGGTTTCATTGTTCTTGTCTGTGATGAAACTGTAATGAAAGCAGAGGAAGTTTTTGGCTATTGAGGTTGAAACAAGCAAAACAAATATTCAGGTTCAAGTTCAAGATCCATATTCAGATCAAAGCACTTAAGAAGTGTAAATACGGGAATTGGTTTATTCACATCTGTGATTTCCTCCGCCACACTGAGGCCTGAGGGTGCTAATGTTCCCTGTTTCTGAAGCAGCAGGTGTGTGGACAGCAGGTTTCCATGTAGCTCTGTCTGTTTGCCCGCTCACCCCCTCTCTATCTCTGATCAAAGCACTTCCTCCCAAACCCCTCACCACCTTCTGCTGTTCCTCTCTTCCTCCTCCACCTCCCTCCTGGCCTCCACCTTCTTCCCCCCCATCATAATTTGACTGATGATTACACTTGTCACTCAAGGCAGCATGTGGCCAATTAGAAATAGGGGAGACAAGGAGAGAGGAGGGGCGAGCAGGTTGGGAAGAAAGGGGGTGTGGGCAGGAGGAAATTTGGGTTACAACTTTTTATTGCTTGTTCCACTCAGGTACAGCTTTTAGTTGAGGGAGAAACAAATATTCGTTTCAGTTCAATTTTCCTTAAGAGACTCATGAAGCATCCAAGAGCCGCTCTCTCCCTTCACCTCTTTCTGACGCTGCGGCCTTGTCTCACACTCTCTTGGCCACTTCAGTGTCTCTCCATGTTCCAGGGTAATCACAGACTCATTTAAAGTCACTTTTGTACACTACCTCTGACTGGTGGTTAAGAGTGCGGCCGCAGACTATGCTTTTATGGGCCTTAATGTGTCCTACAGACACTTTGGCAACCAGGCTGCTGCTGCCAAAGATGTGGGGAGAGAGAGAGAGAGGGAGGGAGAGCGAGAGAGAGGGAGAGAGAGAGAGAGAGAGCACGGACATATGAGGCAAACAGCCATGGCGACTTAACCAGGCTGAAAAAAGGGGGAACGAAAGAGGATGAAAGAGGAGGGAGGGAGCGGGACGTGCACGACAAAATGGACAGAACATGGGAGCGTCAAAAGAAAGGGGAGAGAGAGGTCACTTAGTCACTCCTTTAGCACCCCCCGCTCCGTGCCTCCTCCCTTGTCCCCTTTACAAGCAGACAAAGGGACAGAGGGGTGCAGCTCTTGTACAGAAGAAGGAGGGGTTACGCCTCCCTCTGTTAACCCCCCTCCCAATCCTTTATTCACCCTAATATTAACATACAAACAGTGAATAATGCTTCATGGAGGCAACAAAACCAGAGGAGGGATATCAAAATTTTAGTATTTTAATGTAAGTCTCAAAAATTTCTCAATATGCTTTTTAAATGTAGAACTAATCAAGAACAATATTACACCAACTCTGGAGTAATTGTAATAAAAGTGGAACTTAGCTAAGAAAAAGATAGATAAGAAAAAGAGGAGTATGAAAGATGGCAGGAGGGACTAAGAGGACGAATAGAGGTGGTGGAGTACAACAGATTAATTTCAGAAAAGAGTGCTCCTGCCGAGAAAAGTATGGAGAGCAGGAAGGATCGAGGGGATAAAGAGCAGGGGAAATGCAGAGGAGGAGAAAGACAGGAGGGAGATTAAACATGCGTTCAACTCTCTCAAAGGGCTGAGAAGCTTTTGGAGAGCCTCAGTTACGTCTGCCTGTGTGTGTGTGTGCATGTGTGTGCGTGTGAGCACTCCAGTGGGCGCATTTGCGGTGATGTGACATTGCTTATAGCCGACATGTTCGCTGCCTCCGCCTCCACACACCCTGATCGGTGAGCACTCTCATCCAGCCTCGGTGTGAAGGACAGCAGTGGAACCCTAGAGGTTAATAGGACCCCTTCATTACCATAAATCTTATCAGCTAAATGAAATGAAGAGAAGGACCCCTGATTTAGTCCTCCGCTCCTCTGGCGCTAAGGGGAGACACCCAATCAAACCCCTGGATTTTATTGGTCTTTTTTATTATCTAAATGTACTGGCACATGAGCGGGGTGCCAGAGGTGACAGCCTGCGGCAATCAACAACACAAAAAGACAGCAGCTGGAGAAAACACATTGTTGGTGTGTTTATGAGACAGCCATCGCAGCAAATAGACTGCACGGGTGCTGGATGCTGCTTACAAATAATGCATAGGGGAATGTCAGGAGTTCTACCTTTTTTTTTTTCAGTCTTTAAGAAGGCAATCTGTGAGGACAAACAAGGCTAAAATCAGCTAACAAAGTGTTCAATAATCTCGGCAGGAGTTCAAAAGCTTGATTTGACTGCCTAGCCTGATGGGGGTGATTGGCAGCATGTTGAGAAGCCCACTCTAGCTCTGATCACAGCCGGACCACCACTGACTGAGCCTACACACACATTCACACAACAGGATGTGTCCCGTGTAGAGGTCAAGTGCGCTTGATTTCTCAGAATGTACATCTTCTGTATGTTACTGGTGAAAAAAGTGAGAGAGAGAAAGAGGGGGAAAAAACACAGACAGAGGTATAAATCAATACCCAGAATGGAGTCAGGTAGTTTGTATGTGTTTATTCCTGCTGATGTGTTGATTAACTGCTTGCACACACACACACCCACACACAAACACACTATAGCAATCCAACTGTGTGCGTGTGTCTGTGTGTGTGTGTTCTCCAGGTGATAGGTCTGATTAAGTGGCCTGCTCATCCGGCCTCTGATTAGGACTAATGCCGGGCTGTATATCACTGGACACAGTAACCAAGTGCACAAAATTATTCCTGAGTGCAAGTTCTTGTTTTGTAGCATGACAATGACAAATTGTGATGCAAATATGTTCAAGAATAAAAGATGACCTGTAAAAGCCACTCATCAGCTCTTCTCAGGAATATATTTGCGTTGATGTCCTCAGAGCGTCTTTGTTGGAGTATGTATAATTAAAAAGCAGATGTGCAAAGGTCATTGTTTTTTGAGAATGTGTGTGTTTGCGTGCTCAGCGGGTGTGTGGTTGTAGTTATTAATACGCTAATGGCTGATAATGATGTGCTGTATACGTGTTTGTGCGTCCTGTTCCCCAGGAGAAATTCAATACCACTCACTGTTGCTAATGAGCTGTGGGACTTCATCAGCATTAATACTACATTAGTTTCAGTCAAAACACATTAATGCACACAAATACACATGAATACACTATCTCTATATGTGAATACAAAATACCGGCTTGTACACAAACCTGTGAAAATCCACTCAGAAGGTAAAGACTTAATAGGATTAGAAGAATTTTAAACACATATTAAGACTGGATTTGTTTGGTTTAATCCAAAAGTATCTAACAGGTTTAATCCCTCACACTTTGGGCCAAGTTGAAACACAATAAATCCATAGTTAAATCTAATCCATATTACAAAATCCTACAATTTCTTTGTCAGCTCTTAGAGAGAAGGTTTGTAGATTCAGTTCTAATGTCTTATTTCTAAAAAGCTTGAGTCAAACACGAGACGTCCATGCTGCAGTTTATCCCACTCTGTTGGGGGGCATCTATGACGCCTAATTTACGTAAATAGCTGAACCCATTAGCTCCCGAAGCATTGTGCCGTTGGCCTGCTGCATTCAAAACCCCGCGGCTGCCTCATATACTGCAATCTAATTCTACAACCACAGGGAGAGGAGAGGAGAGGAGGGAGAGAGAACTGTATTGTGACAGAGAGCAGGAGGGAGTGGGAGGGAAAAGGGAAAAGAAGAGGAGAGAGAGGGCTACAGAGAAGGAGAGAGGTAGCTTAATGCAATAAAGCATGTAGTATTGACATCTTTCTCGTGTCTATTGATTCCCCATTATGTTGCTAACAAACCCAGGTTGACATTTTGTCATTTGCAATCATGTTAACACTGCGACTTGCACGCTCCCCTCCACAAACCGATCTATACCCACACACACTCGTTTGCACATGTACTTATGCTTGTGCGTGCGTGCGTGCGTGCACACACACACACACGCACTGTCTCTGTGTCTACAAATGGTTAAACACATGCCTTGTCTCACATTATGTAGACATGTGCCAGCGTCAGGTACACATGAGGAAATGTCTCAGAAGTAGCCCGTAAGCAAAGGCACACGTCTGTAGTTATCATGACACACTGATCAGGCTGAACACATTCTATGAATACACAGTTTGTGAAACTATCAGAAAAAGTTTGCAAGGAAAAAACATCAATAAGTGTTGGTTAACATTACCGGGTCTAAGAATCAGAAACAGATATATAAGAAGTTGAAAATCTGACGTGTGTGTATGTACCAGGGAGTTAGACATTGTTTTGTTGGAGATGGTGGCTAATGGTGTGTGACAGAAGGTGCATAGCTGAGATGAACTGAATCTGTGTTTTTGTGTATGTGTGTGTGTGATAGAGAGACTGAAAGAGAGACAGAGAGAGAGACAGAGAGAGAGACAGAGAGAGAGAGAGAGAGAGAGAGAGGGAGAGAGGGGAAAGCAAAGCAGTCTCCAGTCTCCTTGATGTCCCATCATATCATATCATATCAAACCCTGCGCTGTGTGGGAAACCTGTGGTTTCTCCTCTATGTCCCATTAAACTTTCATATAACAGTTAATGCTGATGGCTTCACAAACCACTTTACTGCACACAAACACTCACACACACGTAGTTCACATGGCAGAGGCCCTGACCTGTGCCTTCACAGACAGAATGCCATTAAAAATAGAACAAACCTGGATCAGTTAGAGCGGCTTGCCATCCAGGTGGAAAACGGTCTAACATGCTTGTTTTATGCCTTATGATGGTCTGTGTGTTTCATGATGAGGTGTATGTGTGTGTGTGTGTGTGTGTAAGAGAGAGAGGGTGGGGAAACGGGAGCCCCCACCGGGGTTGTGCATGAGTGCTCGAGGCCTGTTGTAACATGAAAGAGAATGAAAACACAAGGGGCAGAGAAGGGTCAGGTGGGGCTGAGTCAAACACTTCTGATGTGACCTCTGACCCCACACTGAGCTCAAACTCAAGGGAGTCAGGATCTGCCACCAGTCAAAGAGAAAAGTTAACAGAGAGATCGAGTCAAGAGTCTTACAACTCCCAAGAAAACCTAAGCGTGTGTGTGTGTGTGCGTGAACTACCAGCGAAGGTTTGGAGAGCCCAACAGAGCTCACAGGCCTGAACAATACTTTCTTTATTTCTTTTATTTGCCTCGTCCATGAGCAGTACATAATTAAGCAGTCAGTTACAACAAAAACAATAATTGCGTAATCGTAGTCCCACAGACCTATTCAAACAACAGTACAGAAAGTTACTGAAGACATCTGTTTCGTTCATTTTTCAGCTCTGCCTTTATGCTTTCAAGGCACCAGACTCTTTGTTTCAGACCAAAGATGTTGAACTGACCCTGTACCCATTTAATGACAAACCCTCTGAGAATGAAAAGGACAGCACCTTGTACAGTGTTATCAACATGGAATAAATCAGCATAGTATTATGAATCACTGTTATCCCACTATCTAAGGACTGGAGCAGCCTGTGTACACAGCCCATCAGTTTGCCTGCTTATTCAGATGCTGGCCAGGGCCCGGGACACTGCAACATAATGGCTCATCCTTGGTTTACTCTCACCTCTCAAGCTCAAACTAGGTTTTTCTTTCCCTCCTCGTTTTTCACTCTGTCATCTACTCTTACTTTCACCCACTTCTCTCTCTCTCTCATGCTCTCTCCTTCCACTTTTTTTTTTATCTCATTCTGACATTCGCCATTTTTCAACGAAAGACTCCTCCTCCCCCCTCGTCCTGCCCCTGAGCCCCCTCTCTTCTGTGTGCATATCTCTAGAGATATGGTTGGTAACAGGTCCTTCTCATCCTCTCATATTCCTTTTCTCTTGTCCCTCTATCACCTGTCCCTTTGCTGTCACATGCTGTGCATTGATGACGGAGTATGTGGAGTACAAAAGTGAAGTGTAGCATCTCAGGAACCAAATGGGCTTGAACTTGATCCGGAAATGAGAGGGGAGCTTTGCACTGAGGGGGGTACCTGTCCCTTTAAGAGCCCATCCATAAGGTGCACACCAGCCACATTTACGCACCATTTCGCCCTGGTACCCAAGTTTCTATATGTATAACCTATGTATTAGTGAATAGTTTGACAGTGAAATATGGTGGAAATAAAAGCCTATTGACCCCTTATTGTGTTTTCCCTGACTTCCCTTTACTCTGCAGTCCTTCAGTAAGCACACAGAGGACAGAAAAGACATTAGAGCGGACATATCCGTCCCTCTCAAAAGACGTAATGGGGGGGACAAGGCTGAGCAGCTGTTGCATGTCTGACAAACAGTTGAAGCCGGACTGAGCTGGAGCTCTCTCGCAACGACAGTCAGTGACACACTGAAGCCAGCCTGGCTGCTCCCACCATGCGTCCTTTTATTCCGCTTCAGCGCAGATGAAACGCAGACGGCGCCCCAGCTAGCACCCTCCCCCCTCCTCCCTGACTCCACACTCCCTCTGCTCCTCTGCTTTCAAGAGTGCAGAAGCGGAGCAGCACTGGGACAGAGAGATGTAGTCAGTGGAAGTCTTTTTTGTATTCTTGACAGCGATGTTTTTCTACGGTGCGATCCCTTGCGGTCCCCCAACAAGCATGCAAGTCTCAGCAAAAGCCACCATCGAAGCGAGTCAAAGATTGCTGCTGAGCTCAGAGCCGAGTCATTAACAAATACTGTACGTAAATAAAGCACAAACACAGAACAGTATGCAATAAACGGCAAATAGCGGTGTTTCCTCCCTCTCCTTCCGTACATTCGTACTTCACCGTGCACCCACTCTCTCTTTCTATCTCCCCCTCTCTCTGCTTCCACCGGCCCAGGAATCGATCTCCGCAGGATCGATAAGTTGGCATGAATATTCCCTGCCTGCCGAGAGTCTAGTTGGGGAGAGACGGAGGCTGAGGCTCAGGCGCAGGCAGTGGAGGAGAGGGGAAGGATGGGAACAGAGAGAGGCGAGAAAAATATTCGGAGTAAGGAGAAGAAGCGCCGTGGAAATTAAGCAGGACACGGGTGGGAGACTGGCGCATCGTGCCACAGAATGGACACAATAAAAGGACGTTTTACGCATGAATTTTCTATCAGTGTGGACGCTCCGGTGCGCTCAGGAACGCTTCCGTGATTCCAACAACCAGCCAGGAAGTGTAAAGGACTCCGTTAAAGCCTTCAAACGGAGCCGGTGGAGTGTGTGCGCGCGTGTAAGTGGGTGTGTACGCCAACAGCTCTACTCCGCTGCAAGTGCATCGGCACCGAGCTATAGGCGGGGCGGGTCTGCATGGCTGACCGACATGGAGGATGTGTAGCAGAGGAGAAGAGAGGAAAATGTCTTACCGGAGTTGGAGCGGAGAGCCAGAGGGGACTTGAGACGCCAGGCGTTGAGGTCAGGGGCAGTTCTCTGAAACACGAACGGCACCGGCAAGGGAACAAACATGATCTTCCTCCGGCTTCTTGTTTTGATGCAAATAATCTGACAGAAGTAGAACTGTAACAAGCTCTGTCCTCTTCTCGAGCTTCTGTTTCTCCGTCCGTTTCTCTGGTAGACAGCTTTGGGGGAATATTTGGTATGGAGAGCTCACAACATTCGCCGTAAGGTGTGTGCACATGTAGCCCAGCTGCGCACTTCTATTTACATTTGTGAACTGTTGGACGGCATGAGCCTACTTTTGGTGTAAATGTGCATAGAACATATATGTGAGGATATGGTCCCTTGAGTGCAGCAGTTAGCGTTCAGTCCAGACAAACACACAGACGGATAGACGGGAGACCACTTTTACAGGCTACAGGAAAAAGTTGTGTTGCAATTACAGGCCTAATGTAGCACTTTCAGAGTCACCTGCCTGTCGCTGATGCATCTGCGTCTCTGTTATCTTTCCCCGGCTAAAGCGTTCTCCTTGAGTAAACATAGGGGCCCGAGAGCTTATTGAATCCTCTCGCTCCTCACCGGTAATGTTTCCTATAAGTGTGAAAAAGCATGAGAACAGTCGCTAGCCTACTCCTGGAGCTTCACCAGCCGGGCTGAGCTTTGGTATTCGCTTTGCTGTTTAAAACAACAAGAAAAAATGATAAACATTTAACCATACAAGAGTAAAAAAAGGCCAGCGGAGTTATAAAGTCTTATTTGGATTTCTGTTATTTGGTTTGATCTATTGTATTTGGTCTCTAGCTGCACGCGCTCCTTCTCCTCTCCTCCTTTGCATGAAGGCTACATGTAAGACATTCATACGCTCGCGCACAAGCAGCAGGTCGCGTCACGAGCACATGTAAAAGGGCTTCATTAAAGGCGATCATCGACAGATTATAAATAAACAAGTCAGGGTTTGAAGGGCTGCACGAGAATACACACAGAAACACAAGGCGCGCGCTTGGCCCTGACGCTCCTCCTCCCTCGCTCTCTGTCACAAGGCAGTAATTAAAACGCAATCAATCGATAAATAAATAAATAAATAAATACAGCGATTAAATAAATAATTAAAAAAACACAAGGCAACGGAAATAAACAAAGCGTATAGAATCCGGTTATGGTCTCCGTGTTATCGGAACACTTGCCTATCTCCGTCCATCCGTCTGTGTGTCTTTTTTGTCTGTCTGTGTGTCCCCGGTTTTATTTGGGAACCCCAATAGCTCATTCGACCCGGCTCCCTCCAGGATTGTAGCGATCTGCCACTAGGCTGGCCGCAACATTGAGGCGAGAGAGGACCCGCTACTACTCACACATCACCACCCAACCCCCGCACCTCCCTCCCTCCCTCCCCTCCATCCACTCCCTCCCACCACCACCACCCCCCCTCCATCCCTCCTCCCACCCCACTCCTCCCCATCTCCCTCGTTTTCACTACCGCTGCAAAAGGTATCCTGTATTGATTTCTGGATTTTTTCAACCCTCTCTTAATAATGCCGACTATAATGATGCCAGTGGTGATCAGTGCATTACTACCGGCATGCTCAGGAAGGGATGAACACCAGACCAGAGGATCCATGGATACCTATAGGTGCTTAACACTAATACCTGGCAGGAGAGCCAGCATGCACATAATTAAGTTATCTCATCACTGCTGCTTTTAATAAGCCCTTATGAGCTGGACTGGGGAGCAACATTAGGTCATTCAGATAGAGGAGAAAGGAGATATGAAGCTGTTTTTTTTTCACCTTAAAACTGAATTTTGGTGCCTTTTATAACTGAGGTGCTTTAAAAAAATTAAAGGCAAAGTGATCAAAATGCAAAAATAAATGACCCAAGAGTCCTATTAAGCAAAAGGATAATCTCCTCCAACCTGCTCCTCTCCTTCTCCTGGATCTCCTCCCCTCCACCCAGGCCTCCCCCAGCATGCTCCTCTTCTGTCCTCTCCTCCCCTCACTCTCCTGCCCTCTCCCTCCTTGCCTCCGACATGTTACACGCTGTCAATTACAGGCCAGCATCAGTCAACGCCGCCCGCTTACACACCAGATTATTGTCGATATAGATTTTTAAATAGAAAAATCTATACCTTAAACATCGCAGTCAATACGGGCAAATCAATAGGAATGAGCGAGCTCTTTGCTCCTGCAGGGCCCTGAAAGCAGCGTCCCGCAGGACTGTTTATATCTGCTCACTTAATGCTGCAGCTCATTAGGCCTGTTTGAATGGAAGTTGCTCATAAAAACATGACTTTGCTTTCATCACAAGACTTGTGATTTTCACAGTCACCAACACACCACAGCCATTTTCTCAATAAATGTGTGCTGGACCCTAAACTGGCATATTCTTAATTATGAAAAATGTGTCATCCTCTGTAGTGGACATCTAGGTTTTATTGTCCTTCTCCCTCCGCTTCACGTATGACAGATGACATCCGCAGGTCCAGTGAGGGAGAGGAAGGGAAGGGAGCAAGAAGAGAAGGAAGAGAGTGATGAAGAGTGAGGATGAGAGAAGGACAGGAAGGAGTGAGGCAAATGAGAAAGAGGAAAGGGAAGAAGGTGAGGCAAAAGAGGAGGAGAGAGGAGAAAGAAGGAGGAAAAGGGAGAAGTGACTCGTTGTCCTTCAAAGACCCCCTTTTCTCCACAGAGGGAGCCATGCGCGCCCCCTTTCCCTCCTCCCTACACTCCTTCCAGACAAAAGCAATTATTTCTTGTAGAATGTAGTGTGGTTGTGCGCGTCTGTGGAAGAGAGGAATAGAGGGAGGGTGTGCGAGATTGAAGGAGGGGAAAATAAGATGGTGTTGGAGGGGTAGAGGGTAGGAGGATGGGGAGGTGAGGAGGAGGAGGGATGCTAACACCTATACAGCATCCACCCCTCTTCGTCCTCCACGCACTCTTCGGACCAAACTCTTCTTTTTTCCCTCCATCTGACACGAGCTCAAAGACAAGAGGACCATCACCTGGGTATTCACACATGTAAAGAGACTCTCGTACACCAGCACATGAATTTTAGATGAGTTGTTCTCAGACAAAACAACTTTTAAGGTAGAAAAAAACTCTGATTGTTTCTCTAACTGTAAAAAAAAAAACCCTTATGGAATACAAACACTGTGAAACCTGGTGATAACACCCATCTCTCTTATCTTCGATTCTGTCCATCTGTCTGTCTGTCTGTTGTCCAGCGTCGACCACCTAAATTCAGCTAATCGCCCCCCTCAGTGTGTTCTTTGCTTGGTGCCTATAGGGCCCCTGCAGCGAGGTGGTCTCTACAGTTTCTCTCTCTGGGTCTATGGGTCCCTCTTTGGTCCCCGGGGATTGAGAGAGCTCCCCTGGGGGGCCCGCTCAAGCCAATAACCCCTGCTGGACTGTTCTCATCGGGGGCCTGCTTGGTCCTGATTGTCCACCTCCCTCCCTATCAAACCTCCCAATCCGCAGAGATACAGAGCACAGGTCCCATTGTTTTCCAGGTGGTATGTTCTCTCTGCTATAGGGAAAAATACTCTGTCAAATTCTCCCTCTTTCTCTTCTGACAACCCTTTTTCTAAATTAAGAAATGCAGTAATGGGTGCAATCTTTGTAACCTGATACTGGTGGTAAGTGCTAGTGAAAATTTTATTGACTGGAATATTTTTATCATAACATAAAGATTAGAAAACATATTCGAATTGAGGCGCCCTGCTTAAATCTTCAACTTTTCCAAACAAGACAGGGAACAATGATTTCTTTACGGATTAAAGAAAACAGCTGCATCAGTTGAAAACACACTTCATTGCAAGTGCAACAGTATAAAATCATATACATACCTTGCAATCTGCAATTTTTAACTTGTTTCTCATTTTTTCACAATATTCTTTAATTCTGTCACAATTCTAATATTCATCTTTTACACAATGTACATTATTCAGTGCAGAAACTTCACTTTTTATGAAGTTTTAAATGATCATTATTGGTCATTTTTGATCCAGGAACATAAATAAACATTTTCTTTTTAGTGTTTTCCATTTTCTGTAATAATTACTCCTGAATAAAGAGTTGGCAAATAAATTCAGCTTGTCTCTGCTTTTCATTTTCTTCTTACAGGGAATGGACAATTCTTGACAGCTTTTTAAAATATTGTCGTTATTTTTTGGGGCTTTTTCTTTGATTGTAATCAGATCCAACTTAACAATATTTTCTCAGAAAAGAGAAAAAAATGTTGTAATTAAAACAGTCTGTTGAAAGGTTTTTGTCTTCTCTGTACAAACTGGCTCGTAACACTTTTTTTCCTCTACAATAGTTATAAACAAAATTATTCATTGAAAACAATTTGTTCAATTCTTCATATAATGTGTTTTCCATGTCATGTGCTGTGGGTTAGAATGTGGCATGAAATATTTATCCAATCAGAAAGAGCCAGAAGTATCCTTAGGCTATACATTAGTCATATCATAGGCCATGCATTAGTCATATACTTTATTGCACTCTTGGTAATTGCCTGTTATTCAGTTTGAATGATTGATTTGACTGGTTGAAAACACAGTGTTTGAATATTGAATATTATTTTTATTGTAAATGATGCAGAAGCAGAAAAAGCAACAGAGGGTTGTCACAGAAATAAATCTTTAGCCTTCATGAAATGCTGCATCGCAGACTATGAGTGTGTGTTTCCGGAAATCTTTGTGTTTGTGCGCACAGTTGTTCCTCTTGTTTTGTTCTCTATCTGTGTGTGTGTGTGTGTGAGACCTTGCTCATCCGCAGGTTGTTCGCACCCATGTCATGGTCGTAGTTAAATGGTGATGTCATGTTGACAAACGAGCTGGTTGAATTAAATTCTCACTCATCAATAACGGCGTCGGTCGGGAATCAATAGCAGCCAACAGTGGCGTTACTGCCTCTGTCAGCGGCCTAACAAGGACCTATTAGAATGGACAACGCTCTCTCACTGTCGCCCTGTCCCAATCTCAACCCAGCAACGCACTCTTCTCATATCCTCTCTGCACACACACACACAAGCAACACAGCAAAATGCAATATTCACATAGAGCCATGTTCTGACATGATGTATAGATTTGTCAAGATATTATGGATATGATGCATGGGTTTATATGAGGTTTGTTTGTTGGTGTCTTTGCCACTGTTTGTGTGTGTGTGTGTGTGTGTGTGTGTGTGTGTGTGTGTATAAGAAAGAGCGTCTGTTTCTGTGTGTATGTGTGGGTAAGAAGTGTGTGCATTTTGGTTAGAGCCAATGGCAAGGTTGCGCAGGCTTTGGATCCCAACCACAGAGTTCAGATCCAACCAAGATTCAATCAATCCAAGATGACACACATGCAGGTAGGACAAAGTTAGAAGCCAGTGTATGTGTGTGTTTGTGTGTATGTGAATGTGAAAGAGTGCCTATGTAGATGTCAATACCTATTCACACCCACACAAAAAAGTCAAACTTATACACCAAAAGTGATAAAACTTAAATTCTGGTACACTCTGCCATACTCGAATGTACAACAAAATAGCTTCACACAAACACAGATACACACAAACCAACACAACACTGCTATCTCCTTCTTTCCCTTCTTCAAACTTCCCCTCTCTCTCCGTTCCCTTTAGTGAACAAGCAGCTGATCCAGCTAAAGCCCTTGTTCCTGCTGTATTCCTTGTCTTTTTTATTAGTTTTTATTAACTTTGCCTCCCTCTCTCTGTCAGCACTCTCAATAATCAATGCTGATATATTGCCAATATCCAGCTTAGTCCCTTGTGCCATCTTTCACAGAGGCTCTCTTATTGGGGGAGATTGGCCCAATAATAATGATATTTATTATAGATATTTATTATCTGGGTTTGTGGCAGAGCTGTGGACGCACCCTGCTGAAGACTTACTTGCCGGCCATCTCTACCCACAGACATATAATCGTATACACACACACACACACAGGAACACATATACACACATACAATCTCTCTGGGACTCTTTAATTTACACTGGTAATATCAGGCGATTATTCCCCATACAGATAGTGTAGGGTTATCAGCAGTGTAAGCACACAGCGGCCATAACCATCCATGTATTCACTCAACGTTATGGAGTCCGCAGGACCTGCATATGTGTGTGTCTGAGAGTGTGTGTTGAGCCCAAGGTTCACCTATGGCAGCCTACCGGCGCTGAGCAGTGTTTAGAAGCCAACGGAGGGTTGATGGGAGGGGTCAAGATTCAAACAGCGCTTGGTCAGGGGAGGGGATGTAGGAGAGAGGGGACTGGACAATCTGGCCTCTCACCCTCCTCCACACACACACACACACACACACACACACACTCACACACACACTCACTCCCTCCAACCCCCCCAGGCCTCATCTACACCCCCTCCATCTCCCTCCATCCCTCCACTAGCCAGGGCCCCAGACGGTAATCCACCCCAGTGCTCCTCATCCTTTCATGTATCGATTTCCTCTCCTGCGCCACGGTTACATGTCGCACCCACGTCATTGGGTCCCGGCTGCTTCTGCTAGCCCCCCTCCACTCCTTCCCTCCCGTCCTTCTCTACCTCACCCGTCCACCCACCCTAACCCCCCCCCCTCCCCACCTCACTCACACACACACCATCCTTAACAACAACAACTAAAAGAGGAGGGTGGTATGGGGGGCATACACCCAACCCATCCAAGGGAGAGAGGGAGACAGAGAGGGGAGGAAGAGGTGTGGGAGGGGGGGCTCAAAGAGGGCAGATAAAGCACTGCAGTATTTCAGCAAAGCAACCAGCATTTTACAGGGATAGAAACAAACAGGAGAAGATGGAGAGAGAAATAGCAGGAAAAAAATCTGCCCCTGGGGGTGCAGAGGATATTGTGGAAATTATCAGAGTGCGACACACGCTGGAAGTCCATGGCGAGAGATTTATTTCGAATTTGTCTTTGACAGTGAAATTCATCACAGAGTAGGCCTGTATCTGCTCTAATTCCATAGACATATGAGGATGAATATGAGAAGACATGGTACCATTTTATGAGAAAAAAAATCTCAGTCTTATGATCAGGGATGTACAGTTTGATAAAAAAAAAAAAAAAAGTTAAATGACAGCAAGTGAATCAGAAATATTTTTCATATTATCTTCAGTCATAATCTTGTTTTTTTTTTTTTTTTGAAATGAAGGCTAACTCTTCAACTCCAAGTTCTCCCATCAGACAGTTTGTCTAATTTTGGTTATTCGAATCAGAAAAGTTTTGAATTTCTTACTGTTGGACTGACAGTACAAGGCAGCTGAGGGTATTATTCTGACATTGAGGCAATTCAACCTTTGCCAGAAACTTTTAATTTGGCAACTCATAGATCAAACAGCTTATTTTTTCTATTTTCAAAAAGGTTTCATGCCTGTAATATCATTAAATACTCTTAAAGTAATACAACATTAAAACAATCCTTTTCCAGGCACATTTGATTTAATTGTACTATAGAAATACTGTCATTCAAATCTTACAAATAAAAAAATTCATTATGAACATGAAGTGCAAAGATACATCCATGAGATCAATATGTTCTCAAAGTGTATCCCAGCGCGTGTGCGAGTGTGTGTGTGTGTGTGTCATAGCCCTGAGTGAACGGATGAAGTATGTATGAGACTGCAGGCTGGGAGCATGAGGGGTCAAGGTTATGTTTTCAGTGTGCACTGGACAAAGTGTGTGTCCATCACTGTGAGTGTGTGAGAAGTGTCTGTTAGCCCAAGGGCAGCGTAAAGGTATACAGGTGCATCTCTGATGTGATGCTGTGTGTGCACATGTCTCTTGATCATATGTGTGTATTTATGTGCATGAGCTGAGAGGGACATGTCCATGTGTCAGATGTGTGCGTGTGCTGAGTCTGCAGGTTCCTTCTTCTCACCCAAAGAAACGCTCAGTAACCGACCATCAGACAGTTAGAGGCTTATTGTCTGCTGGGACAAGCAAGTGTGTGTGTGTGTGTGTGTGTGCATGCACATGTGTGTGTTTGTTTGTGTGTGTGTGTGTTTGAACATGTGTGAACTCATATGAGCAAAACCACATTCTTTTTAACCCATGCATCCTCAAACCAGCCTGCGTGTGTGTGTGTGTGTGTGTGTGTGTGTGTGTGTGTGTGTAAGTGAGTGCACTTGCTTTGAGGCCTTCCCTATCACCAGAGCAAACACACACACCCCATCACTACAGAGCAAACAGCAGCTTGGCCCAGTGTATGCATTTTAAACACTTAACCACTCATTGTCCCAGTATTACACTGGGCTCTGAAATAATACCTTATCTGACATTTTTCTACAAATGCAATCTTTAGGCAGAAAAATGTAAAGATCATAGAAAAACAGCCTCCTCTGTCAGTGACATCATCATTATCATTATCACTGTAATTCACAGCTTTACCATCACTATAATAACGCTGCCAATATTATAAAAAAAGCAGACTTTACATCATCTTCCATTTAATGTCACTGCAGCACAGCATCACATTATCTCCAACCACAGCACTGTTATTGAAGTTTTTCCTCTCCATGCTGCTGACAATAGTTGCTTTTCCTTGCGTGCTACTTGAAAGCACTTATCTTAAGTGGATCTACGGGGAGTAAATTGTAATTGCAATACAGTTATGTTACATATGGTCCATACATTGTGGGTTGTGCAAGGCACTCAACTGCATTCTGGGGCAGAAAAGCAGCAAATGACTTTAGAAAAGGTTAGCACAATTTGGTCAAGTATGGGACCTATATAAAGACAACATTATCAACTGAGTTACTGAATTTGAGCCTCAACACTTAAGCTAGGAAAAGGTCAAATGCACAGATGGATGCAAAAACACATATATGTTCACCTGCGCAAACATAAGCGAGGCATAGTTGAGCTCACATATAGTTTAGTTCACACGCACATACACGGGCATTCAAGTGTGCATGCGTGCACAGTTACACACAGAGACTTGGATACAGCCAATTAGGTCCACCACCTTCAGAGAAACACCAGTGGGCATGTAAGATTCGGAGTCCAGCGGGCCTCTAAAGCCTAACACAGTCATAAGCCAGAAATAACACACACACGTCTCCAGTAGGCTCTGCAGACCATGTGAAATAGCAAGCCGAAGACAAAACACTCCATTCTATCTCTGACATTTCCAATATCTGTCTATCCCTCATAAACCTCTGTTCACCCATAAAGTGACTCATTCTTCACAGATGAACATGTTCCATCCGGGCGGCTACCAGGCTGGCAACTCCCAGCCAGAAAATGCCTCCTGATGCTTGTTATAATTACAAAATTATTGATTTTCCTTACATTCTACAGCTTTTTTTCAGCGGGAGTACAGCTAGGGTTTTACAGATAACAAGGCTTTGATAATGAAACTATATTCCTGATAATGATTTGAAAATAGTTTTTCTATCAGTGTTCACTCTATTGTTTTCTGTTGACTGTGTATCTACCTGCGCTGAAGCTTTTTCACAGCTCATAACTCTGTTTTTCCTCCTGCTCTTCTTCCTCCTCTCTCACTCTGTTAATTCACTGCACTGTCACCGGTCAGTGTATTTACCTAACACCAATCTCTTTCCCTTTTCCCTCTTCTTTTCCTCTCCATCCTTTTTCTCCAGCTCTGCCCCAGCGAAAACGGTGAGACTGCGTGAGTGAGTGTGCCGGAGATTTAGAGCGGGGATCAATAAGAAATTTAAAAATCAATGCACTTAGCGCCAGGAAATCAATGGGCCTAATCGGGATGCCAATCGGCCCAGTCAAAACAATTAAGAGGGAAGAAAAATGTTTAACAACCTCCTCTCTCTTGCTTACATAGACACAGGGGAGAAAGGAGGGGGAGATGGAGGAAAGGGGAGCCTAAAGAGAAATATCAGAGGCAGACAGAGAGGGATGAGATGGAGTGATATATGGGAAGGAAAGGCTCAGGAGAGAAAGCTCAAAGCTTAGATCCAAGGAAGGCGGATTGGAGGGAAGGATGGAAAAAGGCAGAAAACGAGGGACAGGAATGGAGATAAAGAACAGTAGAAAGGAGGAATATGATGCAGCAGGGTGACAGTCATGAAGGACAACAGAGGGAAGGAGGAAAAGTTGAGGGATGTTTATACACACACTGAATATTCCAGTGTCCATAAAGAAAAAGATGCATTTATCAGGGCTGAGGGCAACAAATAAGGTGACTGTTTGTGGTCAAATACACAAAAGTGATACTCTCCCTCTAGATGTGAGGATGTGTGGTTTATCAAAGACATCAGACAGAGGCTGCCACTAATGGTGTGACAGTATGGTGTAGAATCAGCCGCAGTAAACTGATAGTCAACGGACAGCGTCGTCATGACAATCAATGCTTCTGAATCATCCACATCAAAAACTCAACATTTTTCTCCACCTTCAAGCGTCCAATCCTTCCGAATGTTTGTCAGCCCTGGCTCCCAATGAGGAAGCCGCAGCTGAGCGCGGGAGCAGCAGAACGTGTTGTGGGTGGAGGGTGATGGTGGGGGGGCTAATTTGGGGTCAATCAATAGATCTCCCCTCTCTCTATCTTCTGCCTGCTCACCACGCTAAAATCAATGGGAAAGCCAATAGTTCCCCGCCCCAGTGTGGATTAGTGAACACACAACTAATCAGCCAGTCACTGAAACTGACATCTCAGCTATTAACCTATTGATACGGGAAGACACGTGTTGAACACACACACACACTTACACACATGTACAGAGGCACATTCCTATACAAACATCTGTGGCGGTGACGAGTTCCTTCAGATGAGGGTGCACACAAACAAACTGTGAAAACATCTGAAGTGTAGATGGCAGAGTTTTTATACTAAGTTTTCCTCAAATATCAGAAGTATTATTATAAATTACCTCAAAACAATATGTATTAGTAAAATACACTGCCTGGTCAAAAAAATAAAGTCACCACCTGGATTTAACTAAGTAAATAGATACAGGCCTCCTATTGGATAATTACTGCATTGGTATGTTTCAGCTAGTAATAAGTTAGTTAACCCCAGCTGATGCGATAAGTAACTTCTCATTTCTTTAACAACCATGGCAAAAGTCACATCCTGTGGTCATGGAAAAGATGTTAGTCTGTTAAAGAAGGGGTTAAATTATTGGCATGCATCAAGCAGAGAAAACATCTAAGGAGATTGCAGAAACTACTGAAATTAGGTTGAGAACTGTCCAGCATTTTATTAAAAACTGTAAGGATGGTGGGGAACCATCATCTTCCAGGACAAATGTTTGGCTGAATCAAATCAAAGAAAAACAATAGAACTAAGGAGTATGTTTAAAGGTGAATGTAAGAGCATTTCAAAATGCACTTTGTGAAAGAAACTTAAGGGATCGGGATTAATGAGTTGAGTAGCCTTAAGAAAACCACTAATCAGTAAGGCTACTTGAAAAAAAGACTTCAGTTTGCTGGGGAGCATAAAGATTGGACTATGGAGGAATGGAAGAAGGTCATGTGGTCTGATGAGTCCAGATTTTCCTTGTTCCAGAGTGATGGGTGCATCGGGGTAAGAAGAGAGGCAGGTGAAATTATGCATCCATCATGTGTAGTGCCTACTGTATGATGTGCCTGGTTGTACAGTATGTATGGAAATAAATATTTTTACATTGCAGAAGCTTGTCTCAACAGTGAATGCATGCTGTAATCCAAGCTAAAGGTGGTCCTACAAAATATTAGCGTGTAAAACCCCTTTAATTTTGGTGGCGACTTTTTTTGGGCCAGGCAGTATATATGCCTCTGCTGAATCTTGCTCCATGGTGTGAATTAAAAAAAGCACCACTCAGAGCAGCAGTGATGACAATTAGACAGACTGACGCCTTCGATTCAGCCATTGCCAGAAGCCACTTAGATTTTTTTCCAGCCTCTCTCTGCTCTCCTGTCCGACATCACATTACATCAAATCACGTGGCTCATCTTTTCTGTGGGATCCCTGGCTTAAAGGGTCAAAGGGGGGGACTTAAAATGACTCTGTGTGGACGTCAGCTTCACTCTAATTCAGGCTGCAGCCGCCGGCCAGCTAGCATCAGCAAACGCCTCTGAAAGAGTTAGTATGTGTTGAGTATGGAAAGGGTGTGTTGTGCTTGTAATACTGTGACACCGCTTGTACGGACTGAAGTAAAAATATGATAAATAAAAGAGATTACGTTTGAAAAACTGGTTGTCAAGATAGTGTGGTTATAAAGAGTGGAAGTATGCTGAAATGTCAGGATTTCATGAGGCACTTTGTAATGTGGTGATTTGAGAAACACTCCACAGTAAAGCAGATAAGTGATTTGAAATATGCCTGTCAAAATTCACATTAAGGACAAAGGATTGTGCAACTTAAAAGAAACCATTGCTGGGTTTTTTTGTGCCAAAACACCTCACCATGTCTCCTCAGGAAGATAAAATAATATGTACCTGGCTCTTAAGAGGAGCACTACACAAGGATCATTTTTCAAAAATAACAGCCTGACTAGCTTTCATCCCTTACTTTTGAAAGCCCTCTTGTTTTCTGAGATTGCCTCTCCTTCCTCTGTTCCTCCTCCCCTCCCACCCTCCCCTCTTCCCACCCCTCTCTGTCATGTTTTAGTTTTCATATGTTGGTTTTTGTTCTTCTTCATTTTCCCCTTGTGTAAAAAATGAAAGGCTGAAAATAGGATGAGTGAGGGGGGAAAAACGCAGGAGGCAAAAGCAGCGACTGCACATCGTTGAAATCACTGTCTGCCGTGCTGAGGCTGCTCTCTCCTCTCTGCACTAACAGTTACGGACTACAACACAGCCCCAAACTCCATCCATATACATCACGCTGTAAAATACGATGCAAAAGGCCGCCTTTGCCCAGTGCTGAGGTTCTGTATACCAATGTGATATTCTCATAGCATGACAAGAGGAACAGCATTGATCAGCCACAGAGAGCTGCATAGAAAAACAGCCTTTAAATCCATTCAGAGCTACAAGCCATTTGAAAAGCTAAAGCCCATCCCATGCATGTTTTTGGAATTAGTTATCAACCATGCACATTGTAGTGTGACAGGCGCAGCAAAGCAAGGCTAACTGTCTGTCTTTTCCTATCTCCTTTTCTTGCCTCTTGACATCCTTTCTGCAATCCTTTTCACGTTAAACGCACAAAGAGAATGGGAGTGAGAGGCGTGTGAGACAGAGTGGATTTTGTTTTTCTCTCCTCTTCACGGACTCTATTTCCATGGTGGACCCGGGATGTCATGGCTTGGCCGACAGGACTCTACATTTAGGCCTAATCCACACCTTTTCCTCCACACTGTTGTTGGTTATGATGGAGATGGAGAGCGAGGGACTTATTGAAAGGGAGAGAGACACTGAGGGAGAAGTGTGGGGGAGAGAGAAAGTGTGAAGTGGTATTGTTGAGTTGTCCAGGCAAGTCTGGATGCATTGGTTCCGTATAACATTCCTATTCCACTTCGACAAACGGATGCTGCCATTCTGGGCGAACGCAATCCTGATTTCTCGCTTGAGACCCAATATCTGCACCATACAAATAGGAGGATATGGAGGGAATGCGATACAGACTTGGAATATGGCTCTTTCTTCTTATCCTGCTCAGCCACATTGATGTTTTTTTGAGCCTTTCATTGCTCAGCCAAAATGAAGTCTTTCAGAACTGGAGCTATTGACAGATTAAGAAAACATATCCTATTTTGTAGGACATGACAGAAGCTTTCTTGTTATCTGAATAATATGAGCGGTGCTGAGGTGGCACGGAAACACTATTTGTGAAACATTGTGTGGTTAAACTCACTGCTGAAATTACAGCCAACTCGCACAACAAAAAAGTGAAAGCTAAAGTAGTTTCTCTCTGTGGCTGCAACATCAATTTTAAGCAATTTTTTTCTTTTATTCATCATCTTGCAAGGAAAAAACCTCATTACATCCAGTCATTTTGTTATATAATTGGTAATAGAAAACTCGGTCCATGATTATACTCCACAACTGCACCTTCATGTTTCTGAAAACAGTGAGCTATACGTGGCATCGCCGCCGAACCCCTCACATAACAGAGGTGCTGTCGGGCTGGAAATCACTGAGGCCAAATCACAGAAAATTGATCACATCCAACAAAATGGCCGCAGTGACTAAAATTGTTGTGAGCTTGAGCTTGTTCAGGGTGTGGAAAAAATCCTGAGCAAGTGCATTGTGAGTCCTGCACATCTATTGTTCCTCCTAAGAAGATAGTTTTAGAGAAGGCTTTCATTAATAAATCTGGAAGTTAATCAAGATGGTGTAAGGAAGGAGAGGGGACAGCATGAACGCAGTGAAAGGCAGAATGGGCTGTGGCAAAAAGAGGATGTGTGGATGATAACAAAAGGAACAACAGGGGGGAAACAGCAAAAAAAGTTCCATGAGATGAAGGAGAGGAAATAAGGTGTGCTGCAGTCATCTGGAGTGTGTAAAAGGGTTATGCTGAGAGGTGGCATGTTCAGATGCGATAGACAGGAAGGAGAAGAGGGAGGAGGTGGGTAACAGAGAGGTACAGTGAGAACAATTGAAAAAAAGCTGGTAGAGAGGGAAGAAGAGATTTAGGATTAAGGAACGAGTGTGGGGTAAAAGGAGGAGGATTAGGGGTTTGGGTGAGAGAAGGACAAAGTGAGCAGGCGGGATAGAGGAGCGGAAAACAGGGGAGCAAGAGACACAGAAAGAGAAACGGTACAGGGCTTTTGACGGCGAGAGCAGGGATAAAAAGATGTATTTTTCCTGCTTCCTCTGTTGTCCTCCCTCTCCTCTGGGCAACTTCCCGCTGCTCTCCCCCTCTCTGCTGCCTTCCTCCTCTGTCTGACACAGTGGGAAGATAGGTAGGAAGCCTAATCGAGCCAGACACACCAGCTGCTCTCTGCTGACACTCACAGGCGGAGGGGGGGAACTGCAGATTCTGCTGACCAGCCTGAGCAAGACCCCCTTCACCTATCGGCTGGAGCGGCCATCAATCCGGCACAATAGCCTGGAGGAGGCTGGGGGAGATGGGATGAGAGGGAAGGGAATGTGCTCCTGTGATGCTCAATAGTAGCACTCGCCACTAACAGTGTCAAATATAAGAGGTCTGATTCCTGCTGGGCATGTTAGAAAAATGCGTGTGTGCACACTGTGTCAGACATGCGTCACTATTAATGTAGGAAATATCCTGGTATCTGAGATGGTTGAAAAGGAAACTTGTGTTATGAATAATCAATCTTCTTCTGACTCTAATCAATTCACTAAACAAGCTGATTAATCTGGTGGTTCAAAAAGGGGTTTCTAAATGTGCATATTCATCAACTTCTGTAGCAAACTCAGTAAGAATAATTTTAAATATTTGTGGGTTAAATCTAGAAGAAACAAAATCACCTCAGTTCTGTTTTACTGTTTGAAAAAAGTGCCTCAGATTTTCTCACTTTTGTTATTAAAAATGAGTGGCCAACACCAACTGTAACATCACCTCGAATTCTGGTGAATTCTGAATGTTTTTCAATCAGTTTTTATATTTTTAAGTCTTGAAGTAATAATAAAGAATAAAACACTGTAAGAAAACTTAATAGAGCATTAGCCGGGTGAGTATTTTGCAGGGTGGATTCTTGAAAGCACATTTATAATTTAATCTGATGTTGCAGTGGCACTGACCCTGTTCAATCTTTTTCTGAGACACGTCGATGAACACTTTTCTAGCGACCAGATGTTTGTCCGGCTCACTTTTTTTAATATTAATTGCACATTTCTTCCAGAGCAGCTGATTAATGTTCGTATGTTTTTATTCTTGCAGTCAATATCTTTTAAAAATTCAACATGGACCATTTTGTCAGTTTGCACTGTTGAAAAAGAGACTTCTCCATCACTTTTTGTGGCACTGCAATTCAATCTCACTGCTTCCAATGAGTCTTTGGACACTTCCCCTTTGTTGCGTTTTAATGATGCTTATTTTTGTTTTATCTTTAGTTCTTTTTCTCAACAGTTCTGTTCCAGATACCATTCCTCCTCTGAGGCCTCAAATCAAATTCACATTGAAAGAAATAACAAAGTAAGCACAATAACCATATGCATATGCACTCTTTTTTTTTTTTTTGCTTTCTTTTCATCTTTCAGGTGTAAGTAAGAAAAGGGTAACTAAAATGAAATACACAAAGAGGTGCCAGGGCAGTAAGATGTTCTGGTTGCAGAGATGTTGCAGTGTAGCCGATGGCTACGTCTTGCAGGTAAAATGGATGAGGGTCAGTGTTGGGGGGGATTCTGCCTCCCTGGTCATTGTGTGAAGGGGGGAGGTAGTCATTACAGACTGACCGTTATGGTGACAAGCAGTGACACAGTGACGCTTCACTCTAGGGAATTAGAAGCTGGACAGGCAATGGGATGTGCAAAGGTTGTGTGGACATTGAACGAACGATGCATTGTTCTTTTTTTATTTTTTTACTCTCTATACATTTAGTAGTTGTGTGTGTGTGTACATGCGAGATCCTTTCTGTGTTGCTGTATGTGTGTGTGTGTGTGTGTGTGTGTGTGTGTGTGAGTATGTGTCCAGGCTAGATAGCACATATTTGCTAATCTGGAGGGGGTTGCTGGAGGAAGGGGGTAGGGTCAGAAGCCGGGGTCAGGTGTTAATTCACTGCTTCAAACCAGAGCCGAGCGCCAAAACCAGAGGAGACCACAGGAGAACACATCGACTAAAACCACAAGGATACATTCAAGGTCCACCGCGGTAACTACCTCTGTTTCCTACCCCGTTGTTTTCCTCTTTAGATTCTCCTTCACTCCTACTTTCCTCTTTTCTGTCCTAAAATTCCCCTTCTCTAATTTTGCCTCTCCTCATCCTCTCTCCTCTCTCTGGCTGGTCCAGTATGCTGCCGTCTCCTCCCCCAGCTGTTAGACCCCGAAAGGTCAGTCAGTCTGCAGGGTCATCAGTCTGGGATGAAGCTGAACTTTGACCCCCAGGCCCTTGATGTATTCAGACCACAAACCTGCAGACACATTCACATAATGGACATGTGCGGCCTCACAAGAGGCCTGTTCCATTGTGGTCATTTTTGATCAATTTATCACCTCTCTTTTGTCACTTATTGAAGTCCTGTCTGTGCTGTCTGAGCCTCGGCCTGTGCCGCGCTGCGCTGGTTGAGCAGTCAGGTTAAGAGAGATAACGCCATCGACCACGGGATCTTTTTCGGATGATTAATCCAAGAGCCGTTTATCAACTAATCGATGCAGCAATGATCGTGAACTGCCTATTGATTATATTCAATAACCACAATTGATACATGATGTGAGAAAAAACATGTTCTACCACTGGACAGGATGGAGGGGTGCAAACACGTGCACACACAGAAACGAGAAATTTAACGACTTGAAAGAGGGGCTTTTTCTTGTTCCTTTTTTCAACAAATTGACCTCTCAAAAATGTTTTTTTTTTTTAGATGACAAGCACTTCATGGACAATAAGTTTTAGTCTGTCTTTATGGTTTTGTTAAGTGACATATTTAGCAATGTAAAGTATATAAATAAAAAAGTATATATAAAACAAAAATGAAAGTAAGTTCATACCCAAACTTGAACCTCAGATTTTAAATATATTTTAAAAATATTACCCAGTGCTAAGATGTTTAAATTAATGCTCATAAAATGTAAATAAATTACTGAAACTTTGAAGCATTCTGCTCTGAGATTATTTGGGGGATAAATGCTTTCTTCAGCCAAATTCTGCATCAATATATTCCGTGCATGCCGGTTACTGCTGGCCCCATCTTGACACCTAAAGCGATGCATCGTGCAACCGCAATCTTTCCGCTTTAATTGAGGAACTGGCCGCGCGACCTTTGACCTGTGGGTCATTACCGTATTGTGCACCGGGCCGCGGAGAGCAGCCTCACCATTTGGGAGGGGAGTCGTGCGCAGAAAATGGATTAATTTTGGATGGCCTGTGGTGCTTGATACGGGCTGGAAGTGGCCAGTGACAGAAATGTATAGAAAAGCTACATCAAAGGCTACAGGAGCGATCAGGTTTTTTAACACAGAGATGATCCAATAAACGGTTTATGATATGAGTCCTTGGACAGGCTGCATAGACTTTAAAATAAACCATAAAATTGAGTGTATCGGTTGTGGTCTGTTTCAAGTCGATAAGGTGCAGGACGGACTGTCAGTGTTCTGGAAAAAAATGACTCGAGCTCATTTGATGCATGTCACTATTTTTCACTCTATTTGGATCATCTCAAATTATGCAGAATAAGCTAAATGTGCTTTTTATGAATATGGGGGTCTCATTTCATCTTTAAGTTTTATGCGTAAAATTCACGTCATCACTTGATGAACAGCTTTGTAATCCCCTTGGACCCTCGCGGGCATTACATGCATTGATTTTCTGCAGGCACTTGACAGAAAATACATAAGACTAAACTTTTTTTTCTCACTGGCTGGAAAACACTGTCTTGGAAATTTAACTACAAATTTATAATGTTTTGGTCAAGCTGGTTATTTTCTGAAACTACCCAGGTATGATTTTATGTTGGTCGAGTGTCAAGTGTATTGGGCTCTACTTGCATTGAAGGCATCAAATATACTCAGTGTTCTCTATTAAACTGTGACTCACGCTGAGTTTATTTAGTTGTTTCACATTTCCACGAAGGCAAAATTCGACCTGATTCCTTCATAAAATAAAAACAGGATAACTGAGAACTTCATAAAGGCGAACTGCATACAGAAAGTTACGGGTGCAATGAAAGGACTGCTGCTTAAAAAAAGATAATCCGACAAATTAATTATTCTTGAACTACATCTGCAAAATAATTAAATAACTTTAAATTGAAAATAAAAACAGCACTTAACTATTCTTCAGTTAAGCTACACTCTCATTTTACCCAAACACCTGATTGAATGCTACAAAAATAAATAATATGCAATCGGGATTTTATTTTTGAATATCATGCATAAATTCTTGATAAATGTATTTTTTTAAACAGAGTTCTCCAGGAAAAGCAGCTCTGGGAAAGATCGGTACTTGGAGAGGCCTGTGCATAAACGCATATGGAAAATAAATCAGCGTTCACATTTACATAATCTCGAAGGATTCACATCAGCCAGGGTATAAAAATGATGAATAAGTTTTAAAAAAATGTTTGTTATTTTCAGTTATTTTAAATCCTGCATATTTGTATTTAAATAGGCAACGACGGAGCAATCTGCAGATTTACACTCCATATGCAAAAGCGACACGGAGTTTTTCTTACAAGTAAAACACAGATCCTGCTCGCTTTGTATCCCGCGTTTTGACTAAATGTCACCAACATTTCTAATCTCTTTCAAGCATAAAAAAGAACTTACTGTTGAACAAAAATCAAAGTTATAGTTTGTAGATCATTTAAAACAATCACAACACACACCGACTCCTCCCACACACACCACTTCTCACACACACGTGTGCAGCCACACACTTTTACCTTACTGACATTCAAATTACGCCCAGGGTACTTTTCTAAATATGGGTGGGTTAATGAAAAGGAGGAGGGTGAAACCGATGAGTCTTATCAAGATTAAATTGTCTTAAAGGACACATTAAGGAAAGAGCTGCAAATAAGACATTTCCATCGTCCTGATTTCTCAGACTCATGTGAAAACTTCTTTGCATTTTTTTTATATTAAGCCGCTTGCATATTCTGTTCTTCCATATATAAAAGGGAACCTTTATTGCTTTGTGCAGCAAGTATGCATATACAAAAAAGCAGTGTTTTTTTTTAAACAAGACGTTCTTCACCCAATAAGATGTTCAAAATATTGTGGTGCATTTTATCCCAAAACATAAAAACAAAATCATTCTACAGGGCTGCTTTAGTAGAAAGACTGAACGTGTGCCACGGTCTCGTGGCTTTTTTCTGTGCAGAGATGTTCATATTGGTCTAACATGTTTGATTGATATTTAACTATAGGATTCTGAAGTATTCACATCATTTAACTGTTTCCACTTGAAGCTCGGTGAAAATAACCCTGATGAGCATGCATAAGATGAAACACACCTATTATAACACATGTAGTCCACAGTTTCAATTTGCCAAAGAACTTAGAGACAACCCTCCTAAATGAAAGATGCAACTATTGTCGTGATGTGTAATTCGAAGAAACAGATCATTAGTGCGTTGTGGTTTGGAACTAATGCAAGGCTGCAAGATTTTAAGTCAGGCATTATGTCGAGTTCCTGACTCTTGGTATGAAGAAATTAAATGGGGTGTACATTGAACGGGCTAAATGGATAAAAATGTGTTCAGGAGTTACATCTGACCCAAACCACAGCAATGATAATCCAAGACAACTCCCCCTCCCCCTGAAGTGTGTGTGCGTGTGTGTGTGTGAGTGTGTGTACGTGTGTGTGCGTGTGTGTGCGTGTACAGTGTGATTGTGTGTAAATCAAATAATCACATTGTACATGGGAAATCTGTAAGATGTCTGAGCGACATACAGCAGAGTAAAAGGCCAGGGTAGGAGGGTTGTGTTGCATGGGTGAGACAATATCAGGGTGCTGGTGTGAACGGTGATCCAGCACCCAGCCGGCGGACCGCGGACAGCGCACAGCGCGCACTCTGCGGCCAGTGAGAGGAGGAGAGCCCCGGCTGGAAGGTGTTCCTCCGCCCGCTCTCCTCTCCTGCTCCCCTCTGTCGGTGTAAACTCCCTGCTCGGCCTTATAAAGCCAACAGATCCCCTCCTTTTAATTGATTTTCTCATAATTAACTCAGTCTGTCCATCGATTTCCCTTCGGCGGCGGATCAGCCCTCACCGTGCTGAGGTGTTATTGTTGCTTTCTGCGGGCATCGGGACACCGATGAAGCAAATGTCTACCATGCTGGTGAAAACCATCGGATCAGGTGAATATAACCGTAAACTGCTGGGTTACAGTCGATATATGCACAGTCTGAGACTCAGGCTGCCTATTAACCAAAAACGACCAACGTACAGTACACGCCCACCTGTGCGTAATGAGCTCTTTAATCAGCTGCTGCATTTGAACTTCGGGATTTCACAACAAAGAGAAAGATGAATGAAGAAGAGGCATCTAAGGGATAGAGATTAAGAAGTGAGAAACGTTTTGATTGCCGTTGTTTCCACTCTTGCTGAACTAAACTTCCTGCTGTTCAGTGTGCATGCATTCAAATACGAGCGGCTTTACGCGCAAAATACGCACAACCACGCTCAACATGTCAACAACCATAATCATCCACATCATCGTTCGGATACATTGAGAGTGAGTGATATTTGCGGTTGATTAAAGGATACACTGTCTATGTAAGGCTGCAAAGTGACTTTCGCATATGCATGAGACTCAGAGCATATTCCGAATCAAATATTCCCGCGATAATACAACATGCAGAGCTAGCAAGAAGACACAACGCTATTCGTCCACGGAGCAAAGGAGCAAGGGAGGACAGGAGGGGGAAATAGAGAGAGCAGCAGAGAGAGAGAGAGAGAGAGTCAGAACACGAGGGTTGCCCCCGTGAATTAATTTCTACCTAATCAATAAAACAGAAAAAGACCATCCCCGCACAAAAAAAGAAAAAAAATCATTAGGACCGATATTTCTCCAGCCCCTCTCTCCTCTCTGCTCTGCTTTTTCCCAGGACGCAGCCACGAGGAATGTCGGTACTGAAATTTCACACGTTTTGAATTAACACAGAACGGAAGGTTGGGATTCAAGAAGAGAAAAGGGGGAGTGTATGGTACAGCTGAAGACAGGAAGGGTGAAAAGACACATGGAGGAAAAGAGGTAAAGTCCCAGTTACCCAAACGCAGCCCTTGAAATAGCCTTTTTGCGAGTGTATGTGTGTGTTTTTGTGGATGTGAAATTTACCAGTGCTTCCATCGGTGAACGTCTCCATCCCCGCCATGCGAGCAGTCTGTCTGGACAAGAGAGGGATGGAAAAGCAAAAAGATGGGGGAGAGTGGTGGGAGGGGGGCAGAGGTGCATGTAAGAGGGGCCAGTGTGTGGGGCGGTTGCTCTGGGCTGGGGGGTTCAGCATTAAAGTGAAGGGTGGAGGGGTTAGAGGTGAGGTTTGGGTGGGTGGGGTGGATGAAGGGGTGTGGGGAGGGTTTTTTTCCAGGGGGGGCATGTGGCTACACCCTAACCTTCCTTTTCTCTCTCTCCTTGTCCCTCGTTGTCCCCTTTTCTCTCTCAATCTCTCACCCTCAACGTGTGTCTCTCAGCGGTTTCCATGGCGACCTGGTGGCGGTGGTGCTGCTGCTGCTGAGGAGAAAGAGGCGCGTGCATGAGAGAGGGACGAAGGAAGGTTGCTCGTTTGAGGTGTACGGAATTAACGACAAACACATATCAGAGGTTTTTGTCATGCAGATTCAGCTGTTAAATCAAAAATATCACCGCTTTGGACTCACGTGATCTTCTCCTGAAGATGTCCACTTTCCCACGTGTTGTTTTTACTGATGCTAACTTTCCACGTGTATCAGGTTGAGCAGGTCCCGGGTTGGTGCAGCTGTTCAGATGCATAATAACAACATTAACTATGCATAAACGTGCCTGAAAGTTCTCTAAGTGAGATAAAGAAAGTCTTCACTGAGGAAAGCTGACATAGAAGCCCAGCGACTCCTCTACGTGATGCAGTGAACGGTGATAAGGAAATCAGCTGTTTTGAATATGAGGCCTTCTTAACATGGTGGTTCACTTCTCTGCTGCCACCTACAGGCCGTAAAATCCACACTCCTCCCTGGTCAGCACTAGGGAGAAACCCACAGCTCTCACTCTCACACAGACCTTATCCTCGATTACGCTCTTTCTAAACTGCTGAAAGCAGGCCCCACACTCTCGAAACTCCACACATTAAAAGAAAAGAAAAGAAAAGGAAAAAAAAAAGCAAAACCCCTCAATTCTCCTGCAAAATGAAACTTTACATTCAAGACAATGTTAATCCTTCTCAAAATGGTATTTTTTTTCAAATGACACATTCAAACCACCTTGTGAACAGATATTTGTAAGAACTAGTTGAACACTAATGCGCACAATGTCACAGTTATTTTTTACAGTTGTTGACACACTAAAATGAAAATTTTCACACAGTTAACAGAAAAAACTTTACTCTCAAGAAGCAAAACACCTGTGCATAGTTGCATGTCAATAAGCACAAACTCAGCTTTACACTTTTTCCAAAACATCACACACACAGTGATCAGCAAAACTCGACATGCATTTTCACACCTTAGACACAGAAGTGTCTGTTGAAGTGTATACAGTATATTTTGACTGAAGTGTGTCATTTTCCAATCAATCTAGGAGTTGTGCAAAATGAGTTGATTGTTGGATAACTTTTGTGAATATTTTTGGAAAAATGGAGCCCTGTTTTTAAAATCTTGTTTGAACAATTGAAAAAAAAACAAAAAACAGTAAACACTATAGTGAATGGAAAACACTTCTCCATACATTATAACATCTTAGGCCTTTCTTGTTCAATGTTACACCAACTACAGACAGTACATGAGTGTGTTGTAAAATATTTCAGAATATTGTTTTGATACTCAGAGCACAAACATACACTATAACAAGTATTTTCATATTTCCCACAAAAACAATGTCCACAGTGAACCAACCAACCAACACAAAGTTGCACATACAGTGGTCGACATACAAAACAACAGAAGAATCTACCAGGCTGTTGCCCTATTGTGCTTAAGCTCTAATTGCTAATTGTAAAACTGTGTTACAGGTGTTTGCTCATGTAATGAGTCAGTGTGCATAGTTTGGCAATTTACTTTACAATTTTGAATGACATTGTAGTTCCTGTGAACACAAGAGATTTTCTTTATGACAATTATGCCAAATGCAAAGAATTGAGTGTATAGTGTTGTGGAAAAAAAGTGTGCTTTAGAACTGCAATTTGAGCAGGACTTGTACTTGTTGTTACGCAGAACTGATTCAGGGGGTTGGTGCCTTGGTTACATGTTGTGGTCATTATGTCTACAGTTTCAGTTTTTGTGTGTGAACACTTGAGAAAAACTGTTTTATTAATTAAGCAATTCAGCCATAAAATGGAAGAGCAACAGACTGTACACAAAAGAGTAAATGGACAGATAAGTAAAGATTAATGTCTATTTTCAGAACTCTATTTTTGGTGGGATAGATTTAAATCAACTGAATGACTTGATTTCATTTCATATCTATTTATTTTGGAGGAATGTGCTCATTCAGAGTAATTTTAAATCCCATATGAAACACTGTGTATCTAGCCACTGGCTTTACACCCACACACAGTGCAGAGGTACACCAAGGAAGAAGGCGTTCGAAAAAGATCACCTTATCTAATTTTCTCTCCTCAATAAAAGCTGTAGAATTTCCCCCATCAGAGAGATGTACCATATGCTGCAGGGTATACATATAATAAATGCAGCCCCAGTGGTCCAGCAGAAGGCTGTGGTGTCTATCAGCTTTAGATGACACGTTTCGATAGGAGACTGATTTAGGCCTTAGCTACCACGAGATGACTTGAGTCTCCATCCAATCAAGGAGGTGCGGGGAACACCTGCGGACAGTGGAATAAAGTCTACAGGAGGATGATGACCAGTGTCCAGGCCCACAGCCCAACATTACATTAGCTTCTGCACACTGATACAATTTGCAGTGTCGAACACAAACCCATGTCTGATGTCTCTATAGAGTGTTTTAGGCAATAAACCCAACCGTCAGCTCACCAAGTGTTCTGTGGGGTAAAGTCTGTGAAAAAAAAAGGGCTGTTTTTTATATTTGACTCCAGGTTATTCTATCCTGCAGGTAATAGAAAGTGAAAACACATGTTAGACCTGATCGATTCATTAGAAACAAAATATGGTTTTATCATTTACAACTGTGCTTCAATCATTGTGTGACTCTAACCTCAGCCTCCTCTGCCAACTGCATCACAAGGCTGCCTCGACCCTGCCCCGGCTCCATCTCCATAGCAACGGGATCTTTGACCCCATCTGTAGAATCCTTGACCTGGATGTAGATCAGTACGGCATCATGGAGCTTCTGCTGTGCTGATGCCTGCAGAGCCAGTGGTGATGGGCTGTGGGCTCTGAGGGTCAGTAGAGGGCCGGAAAGACTGCAGAATTCTTGGGTCCTCTGTCTGTCTGTAAGTCTAGGGTGACCATAATTCTAAAGCCCAAAAAGGGAAGCCCCTACCCACCTCTAAGAGATCCTGCAAAAATACCCAATCATACTCAAAAAGAAGACAAAGTAGCTCCATAACCCATACATTTATTAAAAAGTCTTCTTTTCTGTTTGAAGGAAAAATTTGGATATGTAAACATAGAGCATTTATTTTGACTATTTCTGCAAGTTAAAAATGTAGAAAGTAAAAAACTGGCTGTCTTGAGATGTCTTTTTTGCACATCTAAATGAACACTTTTGAGATAAAATGTCAAAAATTTATTTAAAAAAATCACAACCTAAAATTCTACAATTTGATCTGAAAATACTGACTATTCATCTCATAACTTTGATCTTTACCTCAACATTTTGACTTTCTGTCTCAAGATTTCAACTTTTTATCTCAGAATTCTAATTTTAATATCTTAAAATTTTAGCTGAGTTTGACTTTTGGCTTTGATGCTGTAGTTGTGATCGTTGTATCAGTCCGCTTAATCTTGAAAAAAAAAGAAAGACAAGAAAAAAAGCATGCTCCTAAAAAGTCATATGATTGCTCTAGGCATCCTGACTGATGGGGTGACTGCGGAAAGCTTTCAGCACCACCGTGTTGTTGGAGACACATTTCTGGGAGGAGGTGAACACCTGTGAAAGCCAGGATGAATCAAGGGGCTTGGAGTAATGTAGTTTAAGAGATGGGTCCAGGGTATGGAAGTTGAGTTGTTCACGCCATTTTGCTGCCTCTCAGCGACACCTCATTGAGAACAATAGATCTGAGGATGTCAGCCTGATGGAAAAGAAAGGTGGTATAAGTCACTCTGCCTTTGTCTGTGTCTGCTTTGTCCTTGGTTATTTGTGAGCATAAAGCTCCAGAGAGCTTCAGATGTGCGTCCTGATTTCTTTGACAAACAAATCTCTCATAGTTGCACAGTGATTCAGGAGGGAGTCATTATTTAGAGGAGCACAGCAGAATCCTTAGAGTTGGATCTCTGTAGTTTTGCAGACTTCTTATACAGAGTGCCTGGGTCCCCCTGTGGGCATCACATCGCTGGTCGTGCTTTAAGGCTGGGTGTGGTGAGAACTGGGCTTTCAAAAACCTCTCTTTTCCCCAAGGCAGGCCTTCGGCAGTTTAGCTGACCATCAAACAGGGCATACTCTGAACAGGGTAGAAACGGCCCTATCAGGTTTTCCCCTAAGGGTTGGTGCTGCTTACTGCTCTCCATGATGGCAGGTCAATAATAAAACTTCATTTGTACACTTGGTGCACTATGCTTTCAAGAGGCAAAGTTTTAAAAATCAAAGATTTGTGAGAATGATCTAAGCAAAACTGAATCAACATTAATGAGCCCTAAAAACTCTACAAAGAACTCTGAGTTAAGTTTTGCTGAAAAGCATCAATGACTGCAGTTTCTGTGCACAACTCGTTGAGGTGATATATTACAGAATGACATAATATTATACAGCAAAATAATAGCTGTGAAACATATTTTAAACCATCAAAAAATCATAGTTCATAAATAATCTGTGTGGATCCACGTTTGCAACTTCAGTTTCAATGCCACATCTTTTTTAGAATCTTTGACTAGTCTATGACAGCACCATGACCTTAATAGAAAAAAAAAAGGTCAGAAAAGCAAATCACAAGAACCCAGTGTCTGAGTCAGTGAATATTGAATTCGTCGTACAGGCCTTCAAAGTGGTCAGTTTTTCATAGATCATCTTTTCTTGCTGAGAAAACCTCCAAATTTCAAGATTTAAATCTCCAGAGAAAATGTCACTGTACTGTTTCGTCTTGGCTTTAATGAAATATTTACTCAAACCTGTAAAAGTGCTTGGTTATATTTGAGGAGGATAAGAGGTGATTCTCCACAGCGCCCTTTAGCCGACATTTACATTATTTATTTATGTGCTTGTGGACTATGTTGGTCCAGAAGTTAATTACGACCAAGGAGGCCCAGAGACATAGACTCTGCTCCCTAACATGAAGAATCACATTTGAATGATAAGTAATTGCTGAATGATACAGCTAAAACAAAAAGTAGCAACCTTTGGACTCAGGTCTGTTATCTCTGTCTGACCTTAATATTGATTTAGCACTTCTGAAACCTCTTTTCTGATGTAATACAGATTTATGTGAAGAAGACACCTGATGTCACACAGAAAATTTTAAAGTTTAAAGTCTAAATATCAGCTGAATAATTTTTGTGCCACAAAATCGTACATCAAGTCTCTTGAAAATTATCTTGCAGAAAGAAAATAGTGTTTTACAAAGGTTAAGAAAGAAAGTGAAATATCATGATTGCATTCTTGTAATGATACCAAATAAATGCAAAGGGAACTTTTCTAGTTCAAAAAAAGGTCTTATATAATAATCGAAAAGCTGGACAGTGATTACTTTTTCTGTAGATGCTGGTAGAACAGTAGCTTTGAAGGAACAAAATATAAAACAGGGGCTAGTTTGAAAAGTAAGTTAGAAGCACACACTATTCCTGGGTTTTATCAGACCAACAGCTTAGCACACAGGGAAATAATTAAAGACCTGATCCACACTGACCTGCATTGGACGGTCCTCTTCTCGCCCTTTTGGAGGGGGGAGGGGGAGGGGGGCTCAGGTGTGCAGGGTGAAGAACTGAACTGAAAAATGGCAATTCAGTAAACAGAAAAATAACAAACAAGCATCATGATATGATGTGACATAGAGATTCAACAGAAGACAGGGAGAGTTGTGACAATAATATCCAGCACTTGGGTGAAGCCCTAGTGAGACTCATAAAGACTTGATTTCATATTTGAAAAATGCTCTCGCAGTATCCTGCCCCTGTGATTAAAAAGTATCCTCTTGTACTGGAAAAAAAGGTAAAAATGTTGGTGTTTTTGTTTTTAACACATTAAAAGTTGAGTTTCATATTGTAAAATAGTAAAACACAATATGAAGAAAGAGTTGAAGCCATCAAACCTTTATTCACCAGAAATAATGTCCAATATAGAAAGATTTACACATTTACACAAAAAGATTCTCCTACCAAAGCAAGTTATGAATCAACAAAAATGTTCCTCTGAATTTGTTTTTTTTCCTCTTTTAACAATTATTCTTCAAGTGCATATTAACAAAACAATATATCAAAAGCATGAAAGGAAAACATGAAAATGAGTCTGCTGTCCTTCCCTCTGCCTGGCCTTGCAGAGCTCTGCACTTCAGACAGTAGCAAGTCTGCCTGCTTAAGTCGTGCCTGTATGAAGGGACTTAGAGGAGGGGCCTTATTGATCTTCTTCTATGAGTGAAGTCCAGGCATTAGTTCCAGCAGGGTGAGTAGACAGCTGTCTGTGAGCCACTCTACTGGGCCTACATAGCAGGGCTGAGTGGAGCTGGGATGTGCACTTTTGATTTTGATCTCTCCAACATCACTTCTATTGACCGACGCACTGTCCTGTGCTTTACTTGCTGAGAGAAGTACTTGCTGGGGCCTTGCTGGAAGCCCAGTCACAAGCCACCATTGCATTATCCTGGTTGCTGTTGACAAGCTTTGGATGATGAATCTTCCATGGTCTGCTGAGGTCTAGCCCTAATCATGGCTGTCATCTACTTGCAACTGCTGTATCCACTGACCAGGGCAATCACAAGTCAGGTTATCATGGTACACAGGGCTGAGAATTCCACGGTTCGTTATCTAGGTGGAGATGGGTGGACTAGGCTCCTCAAAGTAAGACACAAAGGTCAATCGGTGCACAGACCAGTCCACTTTTTCATCTGTGCTCCCCTCTCTCAATTTTTTTTTAAAGATCAGAAACTTTTTAGCAAGGTTACACTTTCCTTTAAATTTGCTCAAAATACAGAAAGTGCTAGTTAGCATTAGTCCAGTGTTAAAACAAAACAAAATTACCAGCTGTCATTCTAAAGGTGAATTTGTACCTATGATTTCTGGAGGCCATGTTTCAATCAAAACGTTTCATATGTTCATGAGTCTGATATTCTGATAAATGAGTTCCAGTTAATTGTGGCCCAGCAAGTCAACGTACATTGATACAAAAGTACAAATATTGCTTGTCTATGGTAACATGTTTCTACCATCCGTGGAGCCCCAAATGTCTTAACATTCTTTGTTGTTTATTCTTCTTAATTTTCTGAAAGGCTCACCACTCTTTCTTGTGTTATAGGCTTGCTTCTCACTCACACTAAAAAAGAAACTCTTGCTACATCTCATCATGGCATCTTAGAAAGTAGCACCTGTGCATGAATTCAGAAGGAAAGCACCTTGATAGATGACTTTTTTCCCATTACGGGTAACAATAATGGTTACACAAAATAGAAGGACAAGAGTGAAAATGCCAGGCCTGTTATGGCATGAAGAACAGATGGTACGTGATGCCACCTAGTGGTCAATATGTAGATTGCAACTACAAAAGGAGGCCTTGAAAGAGCCTCCAAATTTACATGCAACCATGTTCTTCAACAACAGTGACTACTATTGCATTCTTTAGAGTTACTATGATACAAAATCCACAGTCCTATCAGCCTATACAGCCCAGTAAGTCCCTACACGCCCTCCATTACTGAGTGACATCATTCTCCCGGCTCGAAGCAGCCGCCGGCCCTCCTCATAGTCATCCTGATCCACACTGATCAGCAGACGGACACCCTCCATACCTGCTGCCATCCTCAGGGAGTCAGTGATGAAGACTCCCTTCAGGGCCTCCAGCAGATTTCCGCTAAGGTAGTCACCCCAGAAGGCCTCGAGGTTGTCCAGCTCTGTGAACTTGATGTCGCAGACGATAGAACCCAGGTCTCTGGCACGAAGCAGCGAGTTGGCTTGGCTGAACAACTCAAACTGCCGCTCCAGGGGCTGCTGTTTGTCTGAAGAGACACCATCACGGAGTGCAGACTCGTGCTCCAGGTACTCGGCCCGGACACGCAAGCGGATGTCTGATAATAGAGGGGGGAGGGGGAAGCAATGATGGGGAGGTAGTGAAGAAAGAACGGGTTGGAAGGGTCACATAATGGAAGGGTACAGGGCAGAGAGTGAATAATGATGGAAAGATAGTGAGGAAAGGGAAAGGAAGAGAGAAAAAAGGACAGTGGTGAAGGTTTAGGAAAAAGAAGGAGAGGTTGCAGAAAGTTAAAAAGAAAGCAAAGACAAATAGGAGGAAAGAGGGAAGGGTTAAGAGGTCAAAAGAAAGGGAAGAGAAATGGAGACAAGAAAAAGTCATTAAAGGACGGCTCATTTTGCTTATCTACATAAGAGCACTATATTAAGCAAAGGTTTTTGAAAAGGGGCTCAAGGGAACAGAGTTCCCAAAGGGAAATGCGATCCAGTGAGCTTAGTACTTAATGGACAGTGAAATACTTCAGGACCTCTGTCTAGATAAAGGAGCAAATACAGAGGTTCAGAAGGCAGAGCAAAATGTTAATTAAGTGGAGCACTTAATTAGTGCTAGGCTAACAAAAAGTTTTGCTTTTTGCACATAAATTACTGCTGTAACCCCTTCAGCGTGTTTAGGTCAAAACAAAATAGCTGGTTTAAGCATCCAGTGCAGTTCCTTTTCCTCCAAGGCAATTCCACAGCTTTAATAATTTACGGTGACTTTTGACTTTACGACTTCAAGTCTGTTGAAAGTGATGCATCAGGATTTTCAGGATTTTCAGGATGACACCCAACATTCATTGATAACTCAGCACTATGGATATATTTTCAAATTTGTTTGACAGCTGGAATTACATTGTGGTGGCAGTAAAAAGGCGATATAGCAGTGTATAGCCATGAAGGGGGTATTATTCCAGCTTGTGTTTAAAGCATGATCAACATGTTTTATGTTGAGAACAGATAGCTGCTAGAGTTCCACACTAACAGGATTGGCGGTCATGCAACAGCACAGCGAAAAAGATCAGGGGATACATACTGTACTGAGCAAAAGCACTGTTGAGATCGTCCCCCATGTCATTATTCCAGAGCTTCGAGCGGAAACCAGCTGCTGACGACTTTTGCTGCAACAAAAATCCATCTCTCCCACTCAAACCCCTTTAGTAGTAACAGTTTTCACTATTAATAACATCCATTTCACTAAAAACACTAATTCTTTTCCTTAACAGTTTACAACCTTTTTTTCTTAATGTATGCAATAGCTGACCTTGTTTGCAAAAGTTCTCTTAGGAAATCAAATGGTGAAATCTTATTACGGTTCTGTGAACTGAACATGATTCCATCTTACTCAGTCTGTGGGCTACGTAGGTAAAGCTCATAATGTGAACCAGATTTCAAGAAAAAGATCAAAGTCCCTTTAACATTGGATTAAGGCACAAGATCATTAAAAGGGAACATGATGGACTGCATCTGAACACTACATAAAAGTTATTCCATTGATAAATATTCAAACTCAAGGGTCATGTTTATCGGTCCTCTTATTCATATTTTGTTTGGGGCTTTGGGGAGAGGCCCCAGGCTCAAGGGGAATGAAGTTTTGAAAATGCCAACATTAGAAATGCAAATGTTGAATTAGGTCATTGATTTTGCATGTCTTTAACATTTGTAGGAGAGAAGTGACCAAACACTGTTTTTTGTATTCAGGCTTCGTCAGGCTGTAATTAGATTAGTGGAGAAACAAAGGACTGGATCAAAGGGGACACTTAATCAATGAGGTTTAAGAGACATGTATAATATGGACGGATGGGAATAAGATCCAAGTACTAACATGTGAACTTTCAATTTTAGCTCAAGTTTCTTGGCACAATTCTATTTTCTTCATAAGGGCATCACGTTACATGCAAATGAAAACCATTTTACATTAATGATACATTTGTTATTTAAATAAACTCATATCTGTACAACAAGTCTCATAATAAGTACTGTAGTCACTTTTCAGGTGAATCTGCCAACACAAGCAGATATAAGTTTCATACTGAAACATCTTTGTCTGCAACTTGTCAGAACCTCAGGAGAGAAGTGCCAATACAGAGTATCCATTTCCCTTTTTGGGCTCTTATATTGTTTTGTAACAGTGATAAGCAGTGGACTGTTCAGAGATAAATCTTAGGCTGTGTCTCAAAATGTGGACTTCTGTTCTTACACTCACTACTTTAAGTGCAAAAGAGCTGTCACACTGACAGTATTGGAAGAATGTGGTGCACTCTAAAATGTTTGGTCAAAATGTTGAGTTTGGAACGGTGGACACTTCTCACTCTCGATGGCCCCCATATTATACATATAGTAAGGGGGCAGGAATGGTTCAAACAGTAGTTGTAAGTAAATGAATAGTAGAAGCACACCAATGATCAGTCATGAAATGTGATCATAGTATCAAGTGGGCAAGAGGCTGTGGTGTTCGATTTGAGACAACACCCAGTAAGATTTTGAGCACCGTGCTATTAAGCGCATAGTGTATGCATTGTACTTCATGTAAGTGTACTTTCAGAAGTGTGTGATTTGAGACACAGCCTTACTCAAGCTGTGGGCACCACTACAAAAATGTGGCTAGGCAGCAGTACTTCGAATTTGAGAAGATTGACGGACAGAGAAGCAAAAACTTAAGTCTGACTGGTGAGCGACCATGCATTTTATTGTTGGGTACAGAGCAGGTTAGCCATGGTGGTCCTTTGTCTGTTAAAAGCAAATACTTACAAGTAAGCTTGTCCTCTCACTAAGGAATAAACTAATCACAGCTTGATAAAAGAAATGTGCTATACTCACTACAAAGTGTGGTGGTTGGTAGCACCATGCAACAGGGGTGCTTCTCTGCAGCAAAGCCGGTATTGCTTCAGAAGGTAGTGGGTAAATTGAATGTAGCAAAATACAGCAAAACCCTGGAGGAAAGACCTGCTGCAGCCCGCCAGAGATCTCTGACAGATTTATTTTTCAGGGCAATAACTCACTGAGGTGTGTAGACAAAGTCTTTATCTGTGATCAGCGTCAAAAAGCATCCACTGTGATTCAATGTTGCAAAACAATGGCACTTAAAAAATGTCCCAGGTGTGTAGTCAAAGACATTTTGTTGTATAATCCTTGCAAGTACATCAGCAAATCAGCAGTGACAAAGCCTTTTTCACTATTTTACTTTTGTAATACTTACAAAGAGGCAAATACATCAGCACTTTTAAAAGGGAAACAGAGAACTGGATGTCACCAAACATTTCTCTGTCTTATACAATGTTCAATAAGGACTCGGTAAAATATGGAGTCAAAGCACCGTTAACAGTCGACCTTTTGGATCATTACACTGTGTGATGGCTCTGGCTATGATAAACACCTGCCCTTCATGCAATTACAGTATTTATGGATGGCCTCCATTTTGCCTCTCTATTTCATACCGAGAGGGATGGGAGGTAGAGATAGGGGCACTGAGGAGGAGGCCATTTAAAACCAGAGGAACACAATGATAGTCATTTTGTTAGGGTTACAGAGCACTTCACGCTTCATCAGACACAGAGACATCCACTTAGACAGGACATTAGGAAGCACAGCTTTCATTTTCTCACTTTAAACACCAAGCCCGTTTGGCTTCCTCCAACTCAACCCGAAAAAAAAAAAGAAAAAGTTTAAGTACCCATTTACGAGGAGTCACTTGGCACGGAGAGCTTCAACTCTTTATCGATCCGTTTTTCTGCTGAATGACTGACCAAGAGAGTGGAGAGTTAGAGGAGTATTGAGAGTTGGCAGACAGAACTCTCTTTCCTCATGGACAAAAATCACTCTCTCTACCATTTTGCGTAGTTCGAGCATTTAATGCTCGTTTTCTCCCTCTTATTGTGTGTAAGGATACTGTTTTCCTGACACACAGGTTGGTCTGTTTAGAACTGTGAACATAGAGAAAGGAGAGAAAGAGAGAAAGAGACAAGCACAAGTGGGTTGGATATCTGTCGATTTGGTTGGTTTTCAACATCAAGCAGGCATGGCACAGCACTCACTTCTCCTGGTTGTAATAAGGTTTGAGTCAGGGCAACAGTTGTACTGACAAGGTTATCGATTCAGAAATACTTAACCTAAGTTCTTCTATACTACATTTTATAATAAAGTGTCTAAGTGGGATGCCTGGGACTTCTCTTACCACAACCATTACCCTCACCTTCACCACCCATTACTTAAAGTCCAACTCCAACATTAGTCCATTAGTCAGGTGAGTCCATTTAACCAAGTAAGAACCTTCACAAGCACCCCATTTAGATAGCAAAGAGACACTGCTAGTCTGAAGGTACAGATGCCTTATGGGCATTTGTTACAGCAGTAGCCATTGCCAGAAAGTAATTGTGACTATTCACTGAAAATGATCCAAAAGATTAATCATGGCAACAAAGAGTATTCGAAGTCTGTTTAAATGCTAGGGGCTAGCACTGGACTGAACTGCCCTATCTATCTCTGCCCCCCTTGACAAACACACCCAGGTTTCATGGGGCACAGATAAGATACAGCAGAAGCTTCCTTCAGCAGAGTGCTGTTGGGTTATTTTCCTCAGAACTGCTTTAGTTAAGGTTACAATGGCCCTTATTTTTAAAAGCTGTCTGTTGGCAGCCATTTATGGTTCTCTGAAATTGAATACAAAGCCAGTCACTGTGAAAGGATGAGAAACTTTGTCAAATTAATTAAGGATTCAGAGCTGGCTCACATTGAGTTTTAATTAGCAAGTAAGATTTGGGCCTAATCTCTATGCAGATGTAAACAACCAGTAATGAAGACACTGATGGGAGAGAGTGGACTCAAATATTTTCAAAGTGATACTTCACAGATATGTCCAACATATTGTTTTGTCATTGCAGGTAGGAGGTCAGCCTTAGTTGTGAACTGTAACTCTAAAGATAAAGATTATCTTAACCCCAACCACAAATCAATAAAACTGAACAACTGCTACTGTATATTTTGGGGGGCATTAAGTAACATATTTTTCAAATGTCTTTGCTAATAAAATACCATGTTTACCTCAAACTAAACTTTCTTATATTGTATCAATGCAGGTTACAGTGAGTACACTGGCTGATTTTTTTCATTCAAAATGCAGAGAATCAGCTTATTGTCTGTAATATCAGACAAAATAAAAGTAACTCAACTAAAACATTAGCAGAAGTCCTCAAAAATATCAACATTGTATTTAAAGTGAAGGCTAACACACTCCTGTCAAGGCAATAACAAAGCTGGCCACATTTGTGAAAATGTGTCAAGTTAACCAGGATCATAATCCACTCAGCGTCGCAGACATCCATCTCCATTACTTGGTTGCAGTGAGCTCAGAAAGACTAGAATGTTTGTTTGTTTGGCATTAGCTGAAAGTTTCTTAGAAAGTCTTACTATGACAGACTCAGTTCTGTGAAATATTCACACCAACGAAACCCTTTCAGAAAAAAACTTACTTTTGAATAAGTATATAACTCATCCACAGGACACAACACTTGAGAACATTTCAAGGTCTTTTAAGAGCAACTTAGGGGACAGGGTAGGGGGCAGCTACACTGTGATACACAAGCATCGAATACAGAGCAAAGTGACTGCAGCAACCCCTGTTGTGGCAGGAGGGGAGAGCCTCTTTTACCTTAGGCATCGGCCCAGACTTGTGAGAGAGCTCATGCCTGAGTTGATCACGCACGCAGTATGTATGGACAGAGCAGGGTGACACACTTTATTTGTTTTGTTCCTCAGTCTCCCCTGTGTCTCCATGATCCTTTGTGTCTTAGGTTACTCGATCTGAGTCACAATCCTGAGTCAACCTGGTGGAATCAAATGTGGGGTCAAGACAGTAACATGTTCATAGTCACAGGAACATCACTCATCCTGAATAGCTTGGAAAGCTGATTTTCATCATTGGATCTTTTCTGGTTGATAAATTAAGTCGAGATCATCAGCCATTGGTAGTAGAACGTGATTTCAATGTGGAAGTTATGATGAAATTTCAGCAGAAATGTGTGAGTAGGTCTGCATGAATAACAATGCTTACTTCACACAAAGACCAAGTGATGAGTTATCTCAAACTTGTTTTGAAGGGTAATTAGCCTGAATTGATTAAAGGCAGGCAACACTTTAAATGTTGAACAAAGAACCAATTCTATAGTGCATTGTTTGGGGAGTTGGACTATTTTGAAAAACTGCTCAAAAAGATATGCAAGGCTCAACTGTCATGAAAACTTTGTATCAACACTGAGCAGGGAAAGGGCTAATTTTAGATTCAACTGGACAGCTTCCTTCAGTAAATAGTAAAATAGTAGCAGGAGAAAACCTACCAGTCTGAGTTTTGAACAAAGTTCAGTAGGTTAGATGAAGGTGAAATGAGGGGCAAAGAATGCAGAGAAAGCCACAAACATATATATAAAAAGGGAAACAAGCTCTCCGTGATGCTGTTATATGAAGACAGTTAAGGAGATATTTCAAGTCTTAACCCAGAGGGTGTGTCAATACAACATCTTGAGTAATCAGGAGATGCCAGTAAACTAAAAGGGAAGGGCAGGTAATTTCTAAAGGCGTGGTACGTTTTGTGTACCGCAGCTGATTTGATTGTCGGAGAAGAACTTTTTGCATGAGTTGTTATTTAAGCGAGATGGGAAATCAGAGCCAGGGTGGAGACAGTAAAACAGGGCTGACACCACAAAAAGAGGGTTATCTCAAGAATTTCAAATTGTGATGCTGGACAAAAGGACAAGATCCAGGATTTTTTGAGTGGTAGTATTAAAAAAAAAATGTAACTGTTAGACTTGGTTTGCAAACTCCTTAACTTGATCTGAAGTTCAGCCTCAATGAACAATGGAGACAAAGCAGGAAAGGTGGTGATGTTGAACAAAATGTTGATGTACTGAAACTGAAATGCATCGATGGTCAATGGAAAGAAGTGAACATTGTGTGAAGGAAAATGGCTTAATTAAAGTTATAAGACAAGAGATGGGAAACTAAAAGGAAAGTCCAGTAAAGAATGTGTGGATTTACTTACCACAGGATGCTTTTTGTGGCAGTGGTGTTGGTGGAGAAGGCAGCGGTTGGTCTTGTCTGTGTGTCTTCTTTGGCCTGCGAGTCCAGCCATTCCCCTTCTTCCTCCTCCTCCTCCTAGCAGGTGCTCCAGGCATCGGAGGGTGGACACCTAACAGGACATGAACTGAGTCAGTTTTTAGGAGTTGGAAGACACACACTTCATAGCTCTCCATAGACATGGTTCCTTTGTCAGGATTTTCTCAGTCTTTACAGTTCTTGTTCTTACTTTCGTTACTTGTGTTTATTGTTCTCTGTTTATCCGTTGATGAAAATACTACCCACAAAACGTTCACCATCAGCCCCCACACGCAAGAATTCTCCCCACTTTTTACCCCCATTTCATTTCAACTAATGCAGCTCTAAGCACAACAGAGAGACAGAACAATTAAAATGTGTACTCAATTACACCTACCAGTTCTTACTTGCTGCGTGAAAGATGGAAGACGTACATCTGTCTGTCTGCAGCTGTGTTGCATCCCAGAAATACACATCAATTCCCTGTTGTGTACTCCATACCTCTGTCCACCTCTATCTGGAGATACTGAAACATAGTTCGGACATAGAGATAGTTCAATCATCATTGGGCAGGAACTGTTGGAAAGGGAATGCCGTTTCAGTTGACAAATCTTGGAATACGGTCACAGAGAAAGGCAAGGGGACAAGCACCAAACACAATCTCAAAATCTTTTAAATTGAGAGCAACCTGTGGTTCACCCTTACCTGTCCTTCTTTTCTTGTGTGACACTAAAGGCAGCAGATCATGGCGAGTTAGGACTCTCAGTAGTTGTAGTAGCGGCTCTAGATTGCCATCACTGAGGTATCCGTGCTTCTCCAGTTCTAACAACAGCTCAAGGCCACTCTTGGGCTTAAAAGAGGCTAGTAGTGGACTTTTAGAGTTCTGGGGCTTTATCCTACTCCAGGCATTTAGCAGTGCAGGACTTGGGGCAACATCCAAGACCTCTGGATCACCCTCACAGGGTTCAACTGTCCAGCCTGCTGGGTCAAGAGGGTTTGAGGCATGACAGGTTTCATTCAGGAGGAATGACAAGACTTCAACATCAGTCTCTGTCAACTGAGAACCAACTATTTCAAACACCTCATGCAGGGACAACATCCCATAGTAGTTGAGACACTCTGACTCGTCCCAGTAAAATGAGTCCCTGAGTGAGTATCCTGGGTGATGCATTACTGCCTCTCTCCACTTTTCCACCTGTTACAAAACTGTTCAAGAGAAAAAAAAAACATTAACAAATGCAATTTGTTTGACATGTTGAGCTAAAAATCAATAAATGTGGAGCTGAAAAATTCAAACATATTTTCATAACGCAAAATGAGACAAACTGTTATATATTTTTTAGAACAGATTAAGTTATGACACAATTTCAAGGTGACATAAAACAGGAACGTCAATGCAGTGGGATTTTATTTGATTTACTTGCTTACCTCCTTGTTTCTTTCATGTTACCGAGATTTAAAGTTATCGTTCTTCATTGTTATGAATTGTAATTCTAACTTTCTAAATCTATTACTTTGGAGCTTATCTGAAGGTCTTAAATTTGCATGTTTGCCTGTTTCACAAAAGTTAGCCACATCCGTAGCAGTAGCACAAACAGCAATGTTGACGTTTGAACGTCGGGCACATTATCACAGCCTATCCCTTCATGGTTAAAACGAAACTTTTATCAAATTCAACAGTCGTACCTTTTCAGTGTCGGGTCGACGGTAACCTGAAACATGCAAGAAGACTCAGAAGTCGAAGCTGCGAATGAACTATTTCCCTGTCGTTGTTTAAAGCCTCAAAGCGCAGGCGTTTCTTCCGTTGAGCAAATAAACACCTTGGTGCGTTACGTAACGACGTATGTCTGAGGAAACAACACAAACACAACGAGCATAAAGCATCTGCAATTCAAACATCTTTCGCAGTTATCTCAGTCATTTCATGCAAAAACCAGGCACAATATTTTACACGTCGTCTCGTAATCTATTGCATGTTAACGTTACAAGACTGTCTGAGCCTTCGAAAGCAGATTTACCGAAACCTGACCTGTTAATGCTAGTTTAAAATGTCAGTTGGTGACAGCGGCGAGTCATTCAGGAAAAACAAAGCCCGAAGCCGAAACACAACGTTTTGAAGGTTTAAATTCGTCTTGCAAGCGTACCAAATGTATGAAACGTACCTTACTAGTCACGTTTCTTGTTGGGTGATATGGTAACTCTCACGACTGTGCAACACAAACAGATTCACAATAACACAAAGAAACCAACCAATCAGATCCCTCCGCCTGCTCGGTGACGTCAGGTCACGTTTTTACTGTCACTGAAATCACTGAAAGTGTTGTTTTGCTTAAGAACAAACGCCTTTGTCTATCTTCATAGGTTGTATCGTAATTGGAATAGAATCAAGCAATGGCATGTACCAGAAGAACTGAAAAATTAGAAAATAAGGATTGGGATTGTTGTTTGCCTTCGAAACATATCTATAATATTATATTAAGAGGAGCAAAATAAGAATGAGAAATACGGGGACATTCAATCAACAGGGTATGCAATTTTAGTGCAAAGCATTTGTGAGTAAGTCGTGATTCAAGAAATTCTTAAATTAAAAAAAACAAACCCAAAAAACAAACAAAAAAACTATTACTAACTATACACAAGGAAGGTAATGTAATACTAAAATAATAATAATACTAAAAATAAAATAATAATGTTTTTTTCTTTTTGGCCCATGCTAAGTCAATATTTTGGGATACGACTGTTTATCTCAAAATTTCAACATTTTATCTCAAAATTATGATGTTTTAATCTCATTATTTTGACTTTATTATCTCAAGATTTAAACTTTATTATTTTAAAATTTTGAGTTTATTTTCTCGAAATTTGGACTTTAATGTCTCAAAATTTTGACCTTTTGTGTCTCACAAATCAAAGTGATCTTTTTTTTTTTTTTTTTTCAAACAGCTTGAAATGGGCTTCCATAAATTTTTTACAAGACCAGGTATCTGAAACGGAGACTTTTGCTCATTATTTTTTACCTTTAACAGTTTTCTTGTTACAAGTCTAAATCCTCTGCTACCACATCAGATCCTCTACATATTCAGTTTTATAGAACAGAACCAGTATAGTTTGAACCAGAGTTAGAGTAAGCCTCCAAGTATCTGAGGCAGCTTTCTGCTTTCTACCCCTTCGCTCTCACTTTTTTTATTTTTTACTAACTGATTAATTATTTAAAAACATTCTTTGACAGTACACGAGTTCTATAAACGTGAACAGTGGTAGATATTTGATTGAGGCAATATGTTGTCTAACTGTGCAAAGTGTCCCCTATAGCTTTTAGAAATGTCATTTGAATTCCCCAGTAGAGAGACATGGATGGATTTATTCAAGTGTTAATAGGTGCATTTGGTTCCACCTTTGAATTTTGTCTTCCTTTTTTTTAATTCAAACAAAAACTTAATACAGAATACTCTATTCCAGTTGATAGTGATTCCTCTCTTCAGTCAGTGGGTGGCGGTGTTTTTCCCTCAGACAGGAAGTCAGGAGCATCCACATGATCCACATCACATCCGTGAACCAGAACAGCAACAAAACATCCGAGACAGTCCCATCAAAGTTTGACTGTGAGTATGTTTCCCACTCGTATTTTATCGTCTTTATATCTTATATGATTTTAACATTATACAACAGTCTATAAGTGAGGGATGTAGATCTTCCTGGGTTTATGAGTAAACAGGGACGTTAGCAGAGAAGCTAACTGGGACAGTTTTCTAAACAACCTGTTAAGTTATATTAAAATATATTATTAAAAAGAAATACCTAAAACGAATACAGAAAAGACATAAAACTTATGTGTAGTACGTAATCGAAAACAAACCGGAGCCACCAGCTTCAGGAAAATCCAGTTTGTTTGCTGATGTGGCAGCGACCAAGCCTAAAATTTTCCATTACATAAAATCCAGCCTGTGACTGAGACTGAGACATGCGGACAAGGTGTTTCCTGCCTGTTAAAACCTGACATTTAATTCCCAGTATTGTTTTTTTTTTATACACAAAAAGGTGTAAACAACTGCTGGAAGAATTGGCTGCAATACTGTGTTTTCTTGTAAAAGCGTTGCATCTCTTTTTATTACACCAAAAGTTATGATGTATTATCAAATTAATAGAGCAATGAAAACATTGATGAGTAGAGTATTTTTATTTCAAGAAGTTTGTATTCTTACTAAAATATTTTGGATTACTAAGTGATGAATTTTTATTGTATTTGGTTTTGTAATTTATTACTTGTGCTAACAATGACAACAACAACAACAACAACAACAACAAACTAATAATAATATTATTATTATGATTATTATTATTATTATTATTATTAACAAGAACATATTTTGTTATGAAACTACCCTATTTTTTCCTTCAGGTCCATTTGACCCGATTTCAAAAGTTATTTTGTTTTAACTTTGGTTTTCTTTCATAGAGTTGAGTGAAAATTAACTGGATAGTTCCATGCAATGCTATTTGGAAGTAAAATTTGTCATGACTATTATTGTTCAAATATGTATTTATGTTCAGTATAGATTCAAACCATCTTCCTGCCATCAAAGACATTTAAATGATTAATTTAAATGGAAAAATTGGGGGAAATTTATTAAATTTAAGGTTATTCAGATCAGCTATATTTGAAATCTGTTTGACCGTGTTATGTGTCCTGTTTTTTAATGCAGTTACGATATTAATGTAGGATGTTAACATGCAGTGTTTATCTGGAGCCGTAGATGATGACACCACGTGTTAAAATTTGAATCTAAAGACCCAGAAAACCCATTTAGTTTTCACAACTAGTTTTGTAATCGTTGATTTAACTCTACGTTGACCCCCGTGTTTCATCAGTGTCTCAGTATTTCTTACAAATCCTGCATAATAATGCTTACCAGTGCAAACTTTGACGATAAGAATGAGAGAATGAAACAGCTTATTAGATTACTTCATTCAGGCTGAACTAAAAGAGGACGAACTGGCAGGAACTCAGGCTTTGCTTCACAGGATATGTGCCCAAAGGAACTAGTATTTTTTAAATTACTGAAAGATCCAAAACCCAAAGTTTCCACATCCCAGGATTAACTCAGTCTCTTAAATATGGCCCTGGTGTTTTAGTAAGTTTTGTGCCACACACAGTGCTAGAGTAATGAAATTATGTTTAAGAGAAGATTTCAGTTTTGCACAGTCAGGGGAGCAGGCACCGCATGGACATAATCGATGTCCCCAACAAATCAGCCTCTGGCCGGATTCCTGGCCATGGCTCTTTGATGCATGGCATCTCACTCTGTCCTATCCACAGTTACCTATAGTAAAGGCAGAAATGCCAAAATAAATGGATAAATAGAATTTTTCTCAAGAATATTTCATTTTGCTGACATATTGAGAGTTAGTTTGCTCCACTATAATTATCAGGTTACTTTGTTTGTGCATTATTAAATATCTGTTACGTGCCCACCAAGCTCTGATTTCCAATAGAAATTATTGTCTTGACTTAAAAGAAAAGTTTTTAGCTGTGAAAATTTTATATATTTTTTATGGTTGCTCTGTTTACTCTTGCCTCACTGCAGACAGTCTGTAGATGCCATCTGGAGCTCCAAAGGGGGAGAACTGTGCTGTAGACATGGACAGCAAGGCCGGAGATCTGTTCAGTGCTGAGGATGCCCATCCAACTGTAACAGGTGGAGCTGGAATATTGGCCAAGTAAGCATAGTTTCATAATTCATTTTATTATGTAATGGAAGAAGCACTTCTGTGCCAAAGTTATAAAGATGAAGTTTTCGAGAGTAATTGTGGCAGAACTGCTCGAGTATCTGTCTTCTAAAGAGGATGTGTTTAGTATCTTCTATTGCTGCTTAGCTGTCTACAAATATTTATTAAAAAAAGAGAAGCCCCTCAAGTGGCATATTTGGGCATATGAAGTGCTTGCACAGTACAGCAAACATGCAAGTGAAGGTTAAGTTTGTGTTGACATATTTTCATTGGTAATTTCTAAATTTCTCTGCAAACTTTCTAGGTTCGGGCTCCCAAAAGGCTTCTCAGCCGCCATGGCCAAAGAGTGGATCGACAAACGCCGCGTGTCCATTAGACCCTGGGCCAGCTTTGTAGATCAACGCAAGTTCTCAAAACCTCGCAACTTTGGAGAGTTGTGTCAGAGGGTGGTGAAAAATGTGGAGACTTACAACAGCAACTACACATTCATCTTCATGGGTCTCATTCTCTACTGCATGTAAGTCTGACAAAGTGAATTTCACATGATGTCGTTGTGTCAGTGGGGTTGTTAATACTCCCTGCAGTCTAGATTTTGCCCACAATTTTTTTTACCAAAGAGGGTTTCACCACTTTAACAAGAGGGACAGACATTTGATTGGAATTTTTAACATATCATAATTCAAACTTTAAATTCTTATATTGATTAACTCGGTATTGTATGGATTGTTGCTCTCTACAGTATCAGCTCGCCCATGTTGCTGATTGCCTTAGCTGTGTTCATCGGTGCCTTCTACATAATTCACCTAAAATCCCAGGAGTCCAAGCTGATGATTCTCGGTGAGTAAAACGGTTGGGTATGCCCTGCAGTTCAGTTCATTATATCCTTTTATATTCACCATAAACAGGGAATCCTGATAATCACCAAGCATACTCTAAACCATTTGAAGATAAGATAATAAAAGAAGAAAAGCTATACTTTTTTTACTCCACATGGAGAAATTTGAAATTTTTAATGATAATATATTTGAAGATGTAATTGTTCTTATACTTTTTGCATGTATGATGATTGAATGACATGCCTGCTTTTAATTTTAAAAGAACGCCAAATTGTCTCATTGCCACCCTTTATTTTTTGTCATGTTATACTAGCAGCTTGGTTGAAGCACAAAATAAAATACGGGCCTGAGACCAAAAACAAATGAATAAATGACATAAAATGACTGAGTCAAAGATTAAGGAAGAAGTCTGAATGTTTTGGGTAAAACTGGTTGTTTGTAGTAGTTGAAAACTTACTTGTGATATATTTCTTTCATCACATAAAAGTCACTCACCAAACTAAACTTGGAACTTTCTTGTTCTCATACACAGCCTGCTATGAACAAAAACAATGACCTCTGACCTTAGTTTTGTGTATTTAGAGTAAAGTGATTGTCTTTTTTTGTCAATCAGGGAAAGAGCTGACAACTCCTCACCAGATGAGTTTAGCTGGAGCTGTTTCTCTACCTGTTTTCTGGTTGGCTGGAGCTGGAGCTGCAGTCTTTTGGGTTCTGGGTAGGTCACTGGAATTCATTCTCATCATTCATTATTATTCAGTACATGTAGACTAATGTTGTTTCAGTACTTATTAGGATGCTTCTAATGACATTCAGATATGAGAGTCCAATCTGCAGAGTATGGGAGAAATCCCTTTAGTGTAGTTTCAATCAGACTTTCTGTTCACAAACCCTGTTGTCTCATTCTTTTTCTCCTCACATTCCCCTTTTTCATTTGTCACGTCTCCTCTCAGGAGCGACCCTGTTTGTGATTGGCACTCATGCTGCTTTCCGTGAGCTTGAGGGATCTGACATGGAAGAGCTCCTCATGGAGCCGGTGTGAAGAACAGGCTGTACTCTCAGCAGGTGCTGCTCAGCGACCAGTCGTCACTTTGACCCTGTAATAATATTGGCCCAGAGGGGTTGAGGGAAAACTGCTTGTAGATCTGTTTCTTATCTATCCGTGCATCCTGTATTCCTTGTATCCAAACTTCACCAGTGTACGAAGATTGCAACTTGTCTTGCCTCTGAAGTTGTTGCTGTTACAGACCTTATAATCTAAACTGCAGAATTTGCTGATGTGTTGTTAAAGGGTATTTAAGTACCCTCTCATTCAGACTAAAACCTTTCCGTAACACCATCTCTTCTTTAGACACTCATAACTCTAATTCTGTGCTTTGGGTTTATGTTGCTGTACATTTCTTCAGCTTCCGTGTTGGAATCGTCAGATTTCTTCTTTTCTAATAATCCAAACAAATCCATTCTTGCTATCCTTAACTGCTAAAAATAAGTCGCCAAAGAAAAAGTGCCATATACAACTCTGAAAATAATTTATCTCTGTAAGTGATTAAGGACACATAATACTGCTTATTCACAAAAAAAGGAGAAAAAACACTTTGCTCTATGTGAGAGGGTCATTATAATAGATAACCCTTGATGAGGGGACATCTTAAAAGGTCAGTATACTGTAATGGGATTTTGTATTTGGGGATTATGCTGTACTTTACTGACTATGTTTGCATATTTATCAGCTCTGCTCATTGAAGCCTTTTGATTTCATTTACTTTTGGGTGTTTTGTATTTATATTCAATTATGTATAAGTGCAATAAAACACTGATGTAAAGTTACCCGTCTTGGAGTCTTTTCATGAGCATGTCTTCAGTATTTTGCCTTATTAATTCAGGAAACTGTTTCTTATAAGGTGGGAGCAAAGTGGTGTACTGAACTTTGTGGTTCTCAGCATTTAGTCTGTACATTTCTCATTATTTGGTGTAAATCCACAGTGGAGTTGGACAGTTGCAGCCCTCATGGCTCCTCTTTTCTACCTCCAGCACACCAAACACTGCAGTACTCACCAACCCCCTCTTGTCCCCCCTGTTGTCCCCCTTCTCATGTGACCCCTGTGACCTCTTGCTCTGTGACAGCACAGCAAGAGGACCCCATGCTCGTGTTGCCATGGCGATGACCTTGGAGGGCCCCAGTCAGACACAAACTCGTCCACAGACACACTGCGGCAAAGGCGAGCGATCGATATTCTATTATACGGAGGGTGGCGAGGTGGGGGTGTGGGTGTGGGTGGGTGGGGGGAGTCGCACTGCAGTGAGCTCACTGCAGAGACACAGGGGAAATTAGAGAGAGGGTGAGAGTGTGTGTGTGTGTGAGATAGTGTGTGTTTGTTGGTGTGAGTGTGACAGAAAGTAGTAGTGCATGCGTGTATATGTGTGTGTGTATGTATAAGTCAGAGACACTGCGTTTGTCATTGAACATGGTAAAGTGGTGAAAGTTTTCCTCAATTAAAGGGACATGTCCTAAATTTACACAGCGAGTAAAGGTTCCCTTCTCGGCTGCATAATCCTTATTACAGTGCTGTATTTTTTAGTAATAATATATTTGATTTGTGTAGAAGGTGGGCAATAAGAGGCTCATTTAAAATAGATGACCCTTGTGGTACAGAGAGGTAGCACAATTACAGTCTGCTCCCTTAAGATTCAAGATATACTGCCTTGCTTTACTTCAAGTTATATTACCTTCTGGAAATAATGTTTACGAATCAAAAATCTGCTTCTGCTTAAGGTACATCTGATTTATATACATAGTCTATTTTTTATTTCCTTGAAGGATGACTGTGGGGCATCTTGTTCTATTCTCAGTGATTCTAACATGTCGAACAGGGCTGACACATGTTCAGGGTGGTTTGGTGCATCACCCTGGACGGCTGCCAACTCTTCCTTTAAGGCAGTTTAATACTGTGCAGGTTGGAGTGCAAATGAAGCCAACACTAGGTGGCATCCCATCCTCATGTTTCCAGATTGAGTGTGCTGCATGCAACCACTCTCGGCCATGAGTAACCTGTGGGCCTCACATATTCACCCTCAAAGTGCATCCAGAGTTTAATCCCAAAGGCAACAAGAGTTAATTGATATTCAACTTCTTTGTCTTTTAGCCTTTAGTCTAGTAGTCTTTTTGAATCATTTTTGAATTACTAAGCTCTGAGTGACTGGGAACCTTAAACAGTTCTGCCAGTTATATCTTATTCTTGAATATGTGATTAAATTATAGCCTAACTGCAAACAATGGTAAATAAAGCTATGCTATTTACATGAGCTGAGATAGGGCTCTGTATTGTATGTGAAACATTAAAATTTGCAACAGAGATCAATTAACACCAGTTGTGCTGTCCTCAAAACCTAGCAAAGGTTGATTTTGATGGAGCTGTATGTTAAGAAAAAGCTTTCATGCTTTCAATTTTAAGGGCATATTCAAATTAAATGGAAAAGGCATCTGTTTTATCAATCATGTTTAAGAAAGTCAAAGAAAAGTAGGACTAAGCAAAGATAAAATACAACACTTTTGTGTTCTCCAAAAATGGGGGTATGTTGTGGTTTGACAGAGAAAGAAAGACACAGACTGTTCTAGGTTGTATTAAATGTTCTAGATGTTTTATTGGTGTTGGTTTCATTTATTTGACACACATGTTCTACTAGTCGTGGTTTTTTTTTTTCCTCATGAATTTCGACTTTTGCAGCCATCTGAGACAGACTCAGCAGGAGACCGCTGGCCCTTCACTGGTCTCCAACACATACATGCACACAGACCCGGGCTGGACCAGGCTAAGACCAGGACCTGGATTCAAACCAGAGCTGGACCCCAATCCGGTTATAGACTCCCAGGCACGTGGACTCATCATCACCACTCACCACATCACAGCACACTGCACCACATCATACCGGCACACCTGCAGTGACAGGAACCTGAAAGCCTTGGTTGGTTTCTTGTGTCTTAAAGTAAAACCCAACCAAAAACCCTGCTCTGCTTTTACAGTTCAGAGTAGCCTCCTGAAAAACCAGCAAAAATAACTGAAACCAAATGAAAAACAAAAAGAGAGACACATTTATCTTGCTTTTTTCCTATCTCACAAATATTGTTGATGTTTTCATGAATGTCTCTCTCGAGCTGTTTTTCCAACATGTGTTTTTTTATTGTTTCATTTAAATTCAGTATAGAATTATATAGATTTCCTAGAGCACACAGAAAGATTGAGTTGTATTTACCAACTTTGGGGAAGGGGGTTGGGGGTGTACTGTAATAGTTATTAACAAGGACAATGGTTCACACAGTGCACACAAACAGAGACAAACGGGGCAGGAGGGCAGGGAGGGGAGGTGTGTGAGAGACAGACAGACAGGGGGAGAGAGGGGGCACAGGACGCCATGGGGTGTGCTTTGTCAGGCCTAAATGAGGGAAAAGCAGCTCTCACATCCCCCCCTCTCATCTTAGAAATAAAAAAGACAAGTAAAATCATCCAAACCCCCCCTGTACCCCACATATTAAAAAACAACAACACTGTGGCCGTCGAGAACGTAAGAGAAGGAAAAATGGACGCAGTGAGAACAACAGGGAAATGACCACTCCACTGGTCCTCCACAGACAGGAGATTGAGGCGAGAGGTGGCAGTTGAAGTGGTGTCGGCGGTGTGATCTCACTGTGTGATCTTTATATCTGTGTGTGATTGGAGGACAAGCAAAGGGTTGGCAAGGAGGGGGAAAAGAGAGAGGAACAAAGGTAAGGAGGAAGACGAGGGGGAGAGAGCAGGAAAGGAACAGGGACGGGAAAGGAGCTGGATGGCCCTTTTTTGCAGAGCATAGACACTCCCTTTGTATCCTTAGCTCATTCAAATCTACATACACAATATGCAGCTGCCGTTTGGTAGATATATTGGTTTATGTACACAGCAGTGAGAGAACACATGCAAAGAGTATCATAGGAGATGGGGAAAGGAGGGCGGGTCAATGTAGAAAGTTGTCAAGGTGCTTTTGCTGTTTTTAATCTTTGGGGCAGTTGTGATGAAAATTGCTTCAAAGCGTTTTTTGTCTTTAAGGGGGCGGGGCATCTGGAGTGTGTCTTGCCAGGGATGGAGTGACGGGGGGTGAGAAATAAGTGGAAGATGGAGGGGGAGTGAGCAAAGATGCTCCATTGATCAATAGTATGTCTCTTTCTCCACCCAACCTGTAGTGCAAAAGAGAAAAAAGAGGAGAAAAGAGAGCTCACTGTTAATTTACAAGTCATGTTTGAAAAGGTAATTAGCGTTTAAATATACAATCTGTAAAGGTGCAACAGATGGGCTCAAATATCAGGCATTATCGTGAAAGAAAAAAGGTTAATTTTAGATTTTGTTTAGTGGAAAATGACAAACCTCCAGGGTTCCGACGAATGAGGAGTTTTCGGATTTCATCATAAACAAAGATAAGGAAACTGTATGGGAATGCACAGAACCACCAGGTAGGCCTGTGAACAAGAACAAGTAGAAGACAAGGATTAAAATTTATAAGATGAACACGTATGATCATAATAACTGGATGTGGTATATGTGGTAGCATCACTCACTTTAGAGGATACATCCTGAGTGCCACATCCATGCCTGGGCAGTATGACAGGAAGGCAGCAAGGGCTGTCTCTTCAAACAGGCCAAAGATCAGGATCTTGTTCCTGGGTTGAGGAAGAAAGGAATGGAGGTACAAGAATTTAATTTCACGTAAGTGTTTCCATCATGCTTGGCAAATAACTTCCGGAAAATTATGAATTATCGACCATATCTTGGTGTTTTTGGACTCACTTCATTCCCTGCTGGAACACAGAGTTACGTCGTGTCTTGCAAATGATGACATCAGCCCACTGCACGACCACAATACTGACGAAGAAAGCTGTATGGCATGTGAACTCCACTATCTTCCTCTGCTCATATGTCTAAGATACAGGAGATGACAGACATATGGTTAGATTAAAAAAGAATCAAAAACCAAAAGATCCCCTACTGGTACACAAGAACGCCACACATACCCATTGCTGGCCATAACTGTCTTCCAGGTCATTGACTGAGCGGTCGTCCCAGTTCAGCCTGATGCCCACCAGTAAACTGGGGAGGAAACCATTTTCAGCCAAGATGACAAAGTAGGAGAAAAATCCTCCCAGAGCCTGGATCATACCTAAAGGAAATCATATAAACCAACAGATTAAGACAACGTTTCTTTAGTTTATCTCTCCAAAAACTTTTTTTCCCCCTACAAGTCACATATTAGTTAAAGTATAACTCTGCTTTTGTTGTTTGCAAACATCTGGGGGTCATCAGTTCATTTAACACAAAATTACTTTTAGCCAAGATTAAACTTTAATCTAGAGCAGACACACGTCACGGACTGGATTAGAGGAAGAAATCTTTATTCATTTACCAATTTGTCCATAGGCAATGCTGATAAGCCTCTCATTCACCAGCTTATCCCTGAATGGGTTCCTGGGCTGACGCTTCATGATGTCACTCTCAGCTGCTTCATAGGCCAAGGAGATAGCTGGCACCTAAAGGGAAAAGAGGGAAATGTGGCATGTTAAATCCACAGAGGCTTTATTCAGTGAGTGGTGTAAAGTTATTTGATGTAAGGAGTCAGAGAGTGTTGAAACAGCTCTCACCATGTCAGTTCCCAGGTCAATACAAAGGATGGTGATGGTTCCCAGTGGCAGAGGGATGTTGACGATAATGAACAACAGGAAGGGTGTGATCTCTGGGATGTTACTGGTCAGGGTGTAAGCAATGGACTTCTTCAGGTTATCAAAGATCAAACGGCCTGTTGGGATGAAACAGACAAGTTCAATGGACGACTGGGTAGATCATACCTAAACTTTTCCTTTTGTCCTGAGCTCTGCTTTTTGGTCAGAATATTGGTTGATCTGCGGAAAAATCTTTCTTTCCTTTGAATAATATGAATCTTCTTATCTCTTGTTTTAATGCTATCAGTGTCATACTTTTGTCCTCTGGGTCCTCTCACCTTCTTCTACTCCTGTCACAATGGAGGCAAAGTTGTCATCCAACAAGATCATGTCAGCAGCCTGCTTGGACACATCAGAGCCTGAGATTCCCATGGCAACACCGATGTCGGCCTTTTTCAGGGCAGGGGAGTCATTCACACCATCACCTGTCACAGCTACGATGGCACCCTGGGAGAGAACAAATGAAAAGGGTGAGTTTTATCAAGTGAGGCAGAACAGAGAAATGTTTTTATCCTTTATCCAACCAACAATCATGATTTCAGAGACCATTTCATGTATAAAAAAACACAAATAATTATTTAAACAATATATCTAGTCAAGTCTGATTTAATATATCAAGTTTTATTTTAGTGCCGCAAACTGTCATATATTGTGAAACGACTGTTCTTGCATAAAGGCTTTAATACAAAATGTACAAAATATTTATTCATTTATTTAGACATATTTGAGACAGTACTACAGTTTTGCCGAGAAGAAAATTATGAAATTAAATTGAATTCCAGTTGTATGTTATTCTAAATACACTGCTCAAGGAGAACAACGGAGGTTTCTATACAGGACTGTTGTCTTTTTACAGACATCTAGTGCCATCTACTGGTAGAAATGGAAAACAACACTCCAGAGTCCGCCCCTTGAATTTAATTTCCACTACAGAGTATGTTGACAACTTTTCTTGGATTAGAGTCTCTCAGTTCTCAAGGCATTTCATTCAAACAGCTTGAAAATGCTCGTACCAGACGCTGGCAGCCCTCCACAATGATGAGCTTCTGCTGTGGGGAGGTCCTGGCGAACACAATTTCTGTGTGATTCCTCAGGATGTCGTCCATCTGGTCCTGTGACAGATCTTTCAGGTCTGTACCATGGATCACACAGGCCTTGGCGTCTCTGGACACAGATATTACAATGTTGATGCTCATTTTATAATTTGGTGTGATTTGTTTGTGACTGTGGCTTGTTTTCCTGTTTGTTTGTAGGTGAATGTTCTGTACCTGGGGTTGACCTGGCTGACAGGGATGTTAAGACGAGCAGCAATGTCCTCAACTGTCTCGTTGCCCTCTGAAATGATACCCACTCCCTTGGCAATGGCCTTGGCTGTGATAGGGTGATCACCAGTGACCATAATAACCTAAAGACAAGAGGAAAAAACCCAAATATTATATATTGTTATCTAGCACATTACAGATCCCAAGTTTTAAACACCAAAAGAGATCCTAATTCAGGCGTGTTAAAAAAACTCACCTTGATACCAGCTGATCGGCATTTGCCTACAGCATCAGGCACAGCAGCACGGGGAGGGTCAATCATGGACATGAGGCCAACAAAGCACAGATTGTCTGTCTGGAAGTTCACATCATCTGTGTCAAAGGCAAAACCCTTGGGGTACTGATCCTCTGGCAGCAGCAGGTGGCAGAAACCTGGTAGAGAAAGAAACGTGTGACTTAGCATTGCATAATTTCTAATGCATAAATAACATGTCTAATTATTTGATTTTTTTAGGTTACTTTTTGGGCTTTTCATGCTTTTAATGGATAGAGGAGGACAGTGGATAAAGTTGGAAAGGGCGAGAGTTTTGTGGAGTGACATACAGGAAACAGGTCAAGGGCTGGACTCAAACCCAGGCCACCTGTGACCATCATGGAGCGCGACCTTAACCACTAGGTCATCTGCACTCCTAATCATTCAAATAAGAGGGATTGTGTTGTTTGGGTGGATTACTGTACAAGTTGATAATTTTATTTTCCCTGATTTGTTGGAGAAATGTCTTAAATCTTATGGTGCAGGTGCTGGATTGTCTTTAGGGTTCAGACCTATTGCTTTCCCAAGACAGCAGAGGCACACTGGGTTATGATTCAATGAAATGAAATCATATAAACAAGTTAAAGTTTTTTTTTCCCCATCTAGCTAAACCTCTCTCTCCACTTTTATATCTTCTTACCCAGTACTCGCTCTCCCAGTCCTCCCAGCTCCATGTAAGCGTTCTGGAAAGCTTCCTTCATCTCCTCGTCCATGGGCTGCTCCTTGCCCTGCAGCAGAATGGTGGTACAGCGGTCCAGGATCCTCTCAGGTGCTCCCTTCATTACCAGCAGATAGCGGTTGTCATTGGGGTCCTCTGTCTCGTGCACTGAGAGCTACAAAGGGAAACAGGAATGAAAGTTAAGAGGATTCAGCATATGGGTGGGTGTTATTCATGTTTCTATGATGTGTAACCCAACCTATTTCTTACCTGGTATTTGTTGGTGGAGTTAAAGGGAATTTCAGCAACCTTCTTGTTTTTATCCCTCATGACTCTGACTGAACCACAAGACAGCTCGATACACTTCAGCAGGGCAGATTCTGAGGCATCACCCGCCACGTCTCGCTTCAGGATGGGCAGTGAGTCTTGTCCTGCTTTGAACTGAGCGCGATTACACAGAGCAGCAACACGAGCCAGAGACAGCCAGGTCACTGAGCTCTTGTCAAAAGAAGCACCTGCAGAAGGAGCACAAGTTTGTGAATTAGTAACCCATGTCATGTAGTAAAAGCATCTCTTCTTTCACAGTAGTTACAGCAGCTGTGCCTCGTCTGCTCACTCACCAGACTGGTCCTCTGTGGTGTCTGCCTCGTGAATCTGGTTGTCAAACCACATGTGGGCCACAGTCATCCTGTTCTGGGTCAGGGTTCCTGTCTTGTCAGAGCAGATGGTGGAGGTGGAGCCCAGGGTTTCCACAGCCTCCAAGTTCTTCACCAGGCAGTTCTTCTTAGCCATACGTTTGGCAGTCAGGGTAAGACATACCTGTAGACAATCACATTTATGATGTCAGCAGAGTCAACGCTCATTGTGTGGTGATGCAGCAATGATGCTATGACACAGATTCTCTTTCTTGAGGCTGAAAAAACCCAGCTCATGGTGAAATTATGTCGAAATCACTTTAAATAACCAAATTAGCTCAAATAAATGTATGTACTTGATAAAAATAATAATCTGGGACAAAAGCTTGCCATAGAAGATACCAAATAAGACCAGAGTATGCTATTTATGAGCGAGTGAGGTATCTAATTATGTGAGCACTTACAGTGACAGTGGCCAGCAGCCCCTCAGGCACGTTAGCCACAATGATACCAATGAGGAAGATGACAGCCTCCAGCCAAGAGTAACCCAGGATGATGGCCAGGATGAAGAAGGTGACACCCAGGAAGACAGCCACACCTGTGATGATATGGATGAAATGCTCGATCTCTTTGGCGATGGGGGTTTTGCCAGTCTCCAGGCCAGAGGTCAGAGTAGCAATGCGGCCCATGACTGTGCGGTCACCAGTGCAGATAACAATGCCACGAGCAGTACCTGTTGTGTAAAACACAAACGCATGTTTTCAATAAAAGGTTTTCTCTTAAAAAAAAAGCTTTTAGTTTAAACAAATAGTAATGAATGAATTCTTTGATTTTTAATTTCTCAAATTGTGTCATTTGAACTAAGACATTGTCACCATACAACAAAGTTGAGGACAGCATGTATTACCAACACCTTGGCGACCATACCTTCAACACAATTGGTGGAGAAGAAAGCGATGTTACGGGTCTCCAGGGGATTGTCATGAGTACAGTCAGGTGATCTGCTCTGAGGCTCTGATTCGCCTGTTAGGGAGGAGTTATCGACCTGAAGGGGCATAGGAAAAAAGAAAAATGCAGTGTGTTAAAACAAGAGGAAAGCCTTTGGGTGTGTGTGCATAAAAGCCTTTTGTGTGTGCTTGTACCTTGCAGCCATGAGCAGAAACCACCCTGATGTCAGCAGGGATCCTGTCTCCACCCTTCACTTCAATCAGGTCTCCAGCTACGACTTCTTCAGCATTGATCTGTACCTTCTCGCCCTCACGGATCACCAACGCTTGCTGCAGGAAAACATAGGCTACAGTTAGAACAATCGCTCGGCTATGAGTTTAGTGAGGTCAGTAACTGAGCATTTTACTGCCTTTAATTCTTGAGTGCATCATTTTTATAATTTTTTTACGTATTCACTTTTAACACTTTATGGATTTCATGAGGAGGTTCAAATACACTAAAGCTGCAGGTTGGTTTCTTTACAGAAAAATATTTTTACCTGAGGCACCATGTTCTTGAAGGACTCCATGATTTTGGAGCTCTTGGCCTCTTGAAAGTATGAGAAGCAACCAGTAATGATGACGACAGCTGTGAGCACAATACCCAGGTACAACTACAGACAGAGATAGGTGGACAAAGTACATCATCATTAGTGTGTGGGCTGTGGAAAAGAGCATAGTGCTATTTTTGTCTTGCGTGGTCTTGTGTATTTGTTATAGTCAACAAGGTGTTAATGACTCAGCTGTGCGTATGTGAGTGTGGATGCTTACATTGTCCCCAGCAGGATCATCCTCAGTGGCTGCCTGGATGGCATAGGCCAGGAAGCAGAGGATGGCTCCAATCCACAGCAGGATGGAGAATCCACCAAACAGCTGGCGACAGAATTTGACCCACTCAGGGGTGGTGGGAGGAGGGGTGAGAGCATTGGGACCGTCCCTGATCAGAAACTCGGCAGCCTTGGCATTAGTCAGTCCCTGAGGGAAGAGAGAGGGGGGAAATTTGTGAAACTGACAAAGGTGAGTCTCACCAAGCAACAGGCAATTGTTTTTAGTCCATAATAGGATTGCACTGTCAACGCCTGCTGTGAGCATGACAGTGCTCTTCTGCCATCTAGCGGCTAAATGGAAACACCCATGGAAAAACTAGATGAGTCATGAGCTCACCTGGACAATGTCAGTCTGGTATTTCCTGCATACTTCTTCTACGGACATCTTATGTTCCGTCTGAAAAGAAAGGAAATGTAGAAGAGTGAGCATTCTGCATGGTCAGAAGTGTCTTATGCTGCCAAGTTTTGCATGCATGGGAAAAAGAATAGAAGTAGTTCAAAAGTAAAGAATAATAAGTCTCATTAGAGATTAAAAGAATCTAAGAATCTAAATAACTCTATGAAATTCATAAGAGTTTTAGTCCATGCATGCAGTTCACCTGAGAGATACGAGTTTCAAGCCAGCCAGATTTGGCGACCCAGGTGTCTGTTTCTTGCGCTGGGATGTGCGATCAAGGTGACGTCCTTTTGATATCAAGTCACCGCTCTTACCAGCAAAACTATAATTTTGTGGCCTGTAGGAGACAGACTTTTCTTCTCTCCAACAGAGTCTGTGGCATTTCACTGGATTTGTCATTGAGTGTATAAATTTGTAATCTACATCTTTTACTGATTTTTTACCCTGGTTATTCTCCTGTCTCTTGGTTTAAGCTGCTGTTGCAAAAGAATTTGAATGGGTGATGGCTTAAGTATATCTCGTCTTCTTTTCTAAATCTCAAAGAAGATGCTCTCCAAATACTGAATTTAGAATATGATGTATCATCAAATGCATGGATGGTAGGTTTTAGTTTTAAAAATGCAGTAACTGCATATTTCAAATCAGTCAGCTTTGATTGACTGGATCCAAAGTGATTGGCCTCAACCATTTTATATTCCAACATTCAGCTCCACAAGTATTTCCATAAATAGAAGAAGAGTTTGACTTACAATGGGCACTTCCTTCTTCAGGTCATCCATGTCCTTGGTTGCCGTCGCCCCCTTCTTCTTCTTGGGGGATCGGTCATCTTTGTCCTGTGTGGTGGCAACGCGGTAACTGTCTGATCGCCCATACTATAGACACACACACATGTTTTATACATGCCTTGGGACTAGGGGGTAGTAGCCTGTGGGCCCAGGTCTGTAATTCTTAATGTTATCTGGACTTGTAGATGTATGGTTATAACAAAAAATGACTTTCCCTCATTTTTTCAGTATTTTCCTGACACTGATTGAGACTGAAATAAAGTCAGATAGCTACAGTGAGTTACCATAGAGGCTGCTCTCTTCACTATACCGTAAACAATGTTGTAACCTTGTGAAGTGGCCTTGTGAGGTAGCCTGTGTTTCTCAGAAAGTAAAAGCATCTAGTATTTTCAGATTATGACAAATATAACAGATGAAAAGCATTCACAAGTATCTATCTTTGTAAAAACGTGATCAGAGGCTCACGAGTTAAATGCAATGCCCTGGCAGCTCTGTTTTTCTCCTAAACAAAACCACACACACCAAGAGCGCAACATTAAAGCATGCCTTGCTGTCTGCTCTGATCTCCATTGATCAAATAAAGCTGGCCCTGTAGTCTGCATGTGCCTGAGAGAAACATCAAAAGATCATCCAGTGTAAAAGGTTCAACCAATAGGTTTTCACTAATGGCTTTGTGGTCTTTTTGTAATTATCAAGCAGGCAGCACTGATGATACAAGAGTGGTAAAAGAAGCAGCCAAACTGAGTTTAGACCCATCAAAGGCTTTCTAATTAGATCTGAGTATGTCCCTTACTTTTAAAGCAGACACTTTGATGATAACACTATTAAAAAAATCACGGGTCAATAACATGTATACAAAGATGCTTAGAAACACCAAACACCACGACCAACTGGCCTCTTTACTATAACTGTCGCCCCACAAATTGACTCATGTCATTAAACCACGAGTGATTGGGCCCTGAATGACCTCAAAGCTGCACTTTCCTCTTACATGTAACCCTAGCTTTGACAGCAGAAAAAAGAGAGCACTGTGACTGCTGGGTCTCATCAACGCAAATGTCCCTCATCAAAGGTCAGATGTTGCAAACAAAGGCAAGAATCCCTCCCAAGGGGTGTGAGCTGCTCCCAGTGGACTCAACCAAGTCATCGCGGAAACTGTATGAGATAGTAGATCAATAAAGTCAGATATACTCTGATGACACGAAGAGGAAAAGAGTCCAGCTGATATGAAGGCTCCATAATTTCTTTTGAATGAGCCAGAGATGTCAATACCCATCATCTGATACTCAATTACAACAATATGGTCAAAGAGGGCAACGAGAGGGCCTGGCTGTTCTTAAAATTCAAAATCTCTGCTGTCACTGACATAAAGCAGCACCCTCTAGTGGTGAAGAGATGGCTTCACTTTAAGGAGTTGCACAGGTAATTGCTGCTGGACAACAGTGCTGGAATCAGACATTAAATTGTGGATGCAGGTATAAACATGAATGAGGAGAATGTGTCTAAGTGTATGTCAAATAAAGCTACATTTAATTTGTCAAAGAAGAAAAATATGGTTTCACAAAGGGAAAACCATAGTGTCCCTGCGTGTTTCTTGTTTGACAAAGCCTCACAGGTTACCACACCAGAACATACACCTGCAGTGCGTCAAAAGGCTACCCTAGATTTTGTCACCACATTTTCCACCCAAGCAATGCATTACTATTGCGAAATCAGCCCTCTCTACCCGCTAAATTTTTTATGTCGAAACAAGGACCTGTGTTTCTGGTTTTGTCATCACTGAAGAGGAAAAAAGTGTCTTCGTGAAACGACATGTAGAAGTTAACCCTCCCTTACATAATTAAGTGCCGAGTGCTCAACGACCACTTCTGAATTCAAAGCAAACAACCAAACTGTTTGTTCAATCATGTCAGGCACACAAATGGTATGTCGACGTGAGGGAGGAACTGCAAATACGCACACGTGAGCACGCCTACACACACAGTTCTGCAACAAAAGAGCAGGTGAGCAAATCTCTCACTGACAGCAAGACCAGGCAGGCCTGGTGAGGTAGAGGCTGCATGAAGGAGAGACTGATGCAGTGGAAAACTACTGCAGCTTATCTCCTCTGAGACTGTCCCAGGATCTGTGTGTGTGTGTGTGTGTGTGTGTGTGTGTGTGTGTGTGTGTGTGTGTGTGTGTGTGTGTGACACTGAGTGAGAGATGATAATATACATTTCAAAATCAATATTTGCATCATCAATTTAAGATTAAAAGAGTGGATGGCTGCCCCATATCTATCACATATCTACAACAATCTCACAGATGACAGACTAGCAGCTGTGTGAGCTTGCATTTGTTGGTTTCATTTTGTTGTTGTGGCTACTTTCTCCCACAGACAATGAAAAAAAGCTGTTCTTCTGAGCATATGCTTCCTGAATGATAAAAAAAAAATATGGACACAAACAAGTCTGGCTCATTCTTCTCTTATCACACACATATATGGCCAGACAATAGAAGTGGTTGGCAGGGAGATTGAGAGGAGTGCCAAACAAAGCGATAATAGGCCATGTGGTGAAAAGTAGAGTCACACTGAGATGGACTTCAAGGGGGCGGATGACAGACAGGACTGGGCACATGGAAAGAGAGACAGCAGTGGGAGGTGAGAAGCAGGGACAGATAAAGAGCGAGAGAGGGAGGTGCAGAAAGGGACAGAGAGAGATAGAGATAGAGAGAGAGTGAGAGAGAGCTGCTGTCACCCCCTCTCTCATGCTTCTAATTAGATATTGACCAGCGGTTTTTGTCTGCTGGCTCTGTGTCAGTGTTTGACCTGCAGTGACCCCACTCTAATACATTACACAACTACACACATGTTGTGTTTGTGTGGGTGTGTGTCACCTTGAGTATGTGTTGTCATGTGCTACTAGATTATGTTCTCACTTTGGCTCGTCTGTGTGCGTGAGTGTGACCCTTAGTGCGTGTAGGTTTGTGGATATGAATGAGAAGTAATCAGTATGACTCAAAGAAAAAACAGAGAGTGCTGTTTATCATGCGTTTGCGCTTTTACAGTATGTCAAATATGTTAAGTGCATTTCTGTTTTGGTCTTTTGGCGGAAGAGTGTTTGCTCCATGCACACCCTGCTACATGTCTAACTCACCTACAGTATGTAGTCTGCACAAACACAAACAAGCCTTTTATGTTGTCTATTTATCTGCCTTTTAGTCTGTTTTGATGGCAGCTAATGTTTGCACTTCTTCTCTATGTTTCCTTCATTCTGATCATTACATTTTTCAGAAAAACAAATGATCCATATTGCATACATGTACTCTTTTCTTTCTCAGAGCACATCAATATGTCCCTGTCTGACTGTTCAGTGTGTGTGTGTTTGTCTGTCTCACAGCTCTAGGTAATATAATGAGCCCACTCTATTCTGAGGAAGGAAACAGAGACTTGTGGCTGGAATTACAGCCGCTTGCTCCCCCATGAGCGCGCAGACAAACTGACTAATGGAGAGACAACTCTGACATCAACAGGAAATGGAAACATCGGATGCTCCTCTATGGATTACATAGTTCAATCAATCAGGTTCTTAAAATCTCATTAACGTGTCAATGATTCAGAGAATAAATGCTTCATGTGTCTGGTTGTGCGTTTGGTTCTGTCATTAATTACTTTGCAGGGCTGCCACGGTTAACCGAAATGAACCTCACTTTTTGTCCTCCTGATGAGCTAGTGTGTTTGGAGGGCAAGTAACCATGGTGACCAGCACAGCCATTGGCATGACGACGGAGCACAGCAGTGGCCCGGTGCTCAGAGGATCCCCTGATGTGATCTGTGCAAGCAATAATTGATGCATCTGTAACTGGACACTGTATTCACTGCTGTATAACACAAACAGGCAACTGACTCAACGAATAAGAGTGTGTGTGTGTTGAACGCTGTGTGTCTGTGTGTGCAGAGGTGAGTCACTGTGTTGGCTACAGTCTGTATGTGCAGCGGCTACACGCATTGCGGCAGAAAGAGTGAAGCAGTGAATGGGGGAGAGACCTGTGATTCTGGATAATAAGAAAAGGCAATTCAAACAGTTGAGGTTATCTGAGAGGAAAACAAGATAGGAGTGGCAGCTGAGGAAGGCATGTCGGAGGGAGCAGGTCGAGGCGTGTCTTCAGAGCGATTTTTCTTCCTTTTTATTAGCATACACAGGGAACTAGCTTACACTCAAAAACAAACTGCCAGGGTATTGTTGCTCCACCCCTATACACGAAAATCCTGGGAGAGGAAGTGACTTTTGGGTGGAAGAAATACCAGAGCACACCACAAATGTTTCTTATTTTGTCTGTTAGCCAACACCTCACCAACTACAGTTCCTCTTTCCTCAGAGGATCACATTGACTCCTGAGCATTGACCATGTGAGAGCTGCATCATGGCCTAAAATATGTACAGCTTAATGAACAATGTTTCCTGTATTTTCAGCTAACTGGGCATTTAACTTGCTAACTTGAAAGAAAACTTTGTCAAATAAACACCATTTAACGCAAACTTTAAGAAAAAATTAAGTGAAGATTGCTGAAGAAAAAAAAACACACCCCTGCTCCATTTAATCATTTCCAAATGTGCTCAATTCAATATGGTGTTTGTATTTGTTTCTGACATGCACGAGTATGTGTGTGACCTTGCAAGGTTATTGGGCCATCTGGTGTTCCTTGCAGCATGATGATAGGCCTTGAGGCTGCAGGGGGTGGTTGGAGGACAAAGGGGGGGCTGAGGCCAGGGGACCAAGGGACATTACTCCTGAGATTAGCTCGTCTGATTACTACACTGGATTAGCCCACTGTGCGCCTTTTCCTATTTGTCTTTCTGCTCCTCTATCGCTACTGTTAACTCTTAACAGAAATCCATCGATGCAAACTGCACACTTAACTTTCGATCCAGCTTGTGCAACATAATTTGGAATACCTTTGAGCAGGCCAGTGTAGGTAAACAAATCATTAGCCCTGTAGAAAAGATTAGTTTCAGTAATCTGGGGCAGCCTTGGAGTGATATGGAGGGATCTTATCTTTCTTTGTAACAAAATGAACTGATGTCAAAACAGCAGACTACAGGTATCAATATATGAAGAAAGGAAAAATGTGGATAAGTGTTCTTTGGAAGAATAAACAGTGCCGACAGCATTGTCTAACTATCATGTGTCAGCTATAATTAAACTACAGATACAGACACACGTAACAGATTGATCTGCTGGAATAGAGTGTGCGTAAATAGATCATTGTACTGTAAAAAGATTGCATCTACTTAAGAGCACTAATCTCTAAACCACATAAACACAAAGAGACAGAGAGAGAGAGAGATTAACTCTCTTTAGCTCTCAAATAATCTGTGCTGTGCTCTTGCAAAAAAATAGAAATGAAAATAAATCTGAGCAAGTAAAAGACCAAACTGGAATTCCCAATTTTAGTAGTAACTCCCCCATGACTAGCTCTATCCATCTGTCCACCCCTAGATCATCTGTTTGTTAGGGAGACTTTAGAGTAACAGTGCATCGTCTCTTATTCATAATGCACTGTTAACCCCTGTGAGTTTTATTGGCACTGAAGTTAGTACATTCTTCTATGTTCGTGTCTATGTGCGTGTGAGTAAGCATAGCCTGGTTCCCATTAGCATTGTAAATCGTGGCTTCTTTGGTGCTTGTAGCCAACATGGCGTCTTGCCATGGCGTGAGAGAGGGCATCTCAGGACTCCTCCACTGGCAGCTGGTCACACAGAGCTGTGCAGATGTGCATGCAAGCACACACATTTACACACACACAAGCCAAAAATGAAAATACTTAAGGATTTTTTAAGCATGTGTGACACTCCCAAATAAGTATTTGTGTTGTTGAAAATATCCAAATGGACATGATTCATAATTATTTTAGCTCTACTTGAAAACTGTGGTCACTTTGTCACTTTCACTTTGAAAGCAGAAGAGGGTTTGGTTTTTGGAAAGCCTTTGTTCTCTGTGGCTATCCATTGTTACACTCTGTGCTCTGGTGTATTCACACAGGCACACACATTTACAGTCACACACACTTCACAAAATACACACATCTCCAGGACAACACCCTGAATTAGTCATGTCGTTGTAGTCGGGCAACCTAACCCCTCTGAATCGTTCTCATTATGGGAGTCCAACACATAAATGTCGGAAAATTGCTCAGAATCCATCACTGTGTCTGGCATGATCGTGGTTTAAGCGATGTATGAAGGAGACAGCTCTGACCTTTACATTTTATTAGCATTACACAAGCTGCTACTGAGCTTACTGCACAGGCCTTCTCTTGTAGTCTCACAGTAGCATGACGGCTAACTCCAGAGACATCTGCACTCTGCCCTTCATCAGAGTTCCTTCTAAGGACAGAGTCCTCATTACACTGGATATCTATTGATCAGAGACGCTGACACAGCTTGAGGAGAAACAATGGAGAAGCATTTGAATGGTCATCATATTGACCTCTATTGACCCCTAAAGGCCATAGGACCATCAGATCCCAGAAGGCAGTGCGGTCAGAGAGATCATGTGGTGGATCTGTTCATATAAGGATGTGCTTCTTTATTGGTTCCTACGGAGCCTGGGACAGATGAGTTGTGGTACAGTGCAGCCTATCAGCATCAGGCAGCAGGTGCAGTGGGGAGGGATGTGCAGCACTCTGCACCAAAGTGAGGGCTGGGCCTCTGCAGAGGCCACACATATCCAAACTCAGGAACTAGCTTCTACAAATATTGTCTCGCTTCCACAGCACTCACTCATGAGCAGGAAAATAAAAGCACAAACTCTTCTTGAACCTTTACAACATAAGGTAGTTCACCTGGTCTTCTCTGCAGCCATACGGGATTCAAAGCAGCTCAACCACACCCCTGCTACTCGCCTGCATGACCTTGTTACAAAGCCTGCTACTACTACTATACCTTTATCTCTCTTTAATCCACAAATCTCTCCTGAATCACTGGTCCACCCACACCACACCTCACCCCACTACCACCCTCACCACTTAGTCAATATTCCACAAAGATCATCCACCCAGCCACATCTCCCCTCTCTATCCCACCTGCCTCCTCTCCTTCAGATAACCAATCCCACTAGGCACACAGGAGGAAAGAGGAGCCATGGTAATGTGAGCCTCAGGTCATTATCCTGTAACAGGATATACAACCAGGCTGCCCTCCCCCTTCATACGCCTTATCCTTTGCTTTAAATCCCTCTCTCTTTCCCTCTCCGAACCTGCACACCAGTCTATATTTCTCTGCCCTTCTCCCCTCTCTCTCCTCTCACTGTGTCTCTCCTGCTCTTTCAGCAGTGGCACCATCCCCCCATTAGTGTCACGTGTCTGAAGGTGAAAACCAGCAGTGGATCCATGTGTGCAGCCCTTCATCAGCATCTCGGTTTGAATTCCACCTAAAGTCTCATCAGCACCACACATTGCAGAGCGCAGCTGCATCAATGCAGAGAAAGCAAAACTGAGCAAGCACTGGGGTGTGTGAGACACCTCAGACAATTCTTCAGTGATGCCAAATTAAGGGTACCTATCCAAGTGACAGACTGTGTCTGCCAGTTAGTCTCTGATGTTCTTGGCACTTAGACAAGCTTCTCTCTATAGCATCACTGCTGCCTCTTAACTCAGTTCTTTCTGCGTAGCTCGTCTCGCCAGCCTATCACAGCTCTTCACAGGGAATTTCCACATTGGAGGCCCCGCCCTCAGTTTGACGCAGGAAACACGTCGCCAGCGATGCCCCTGCGGCCTTGGGAAAGGACAGCTGGCTGTGCCATTGCAAAGTGTACCAGTCCGAAATTTGCCGGAGAAAGGTAGAAAGATGAAGAAGGTGGGGTGATCGATCATCGTAGCGTAATAACAAGATAATCGGCAAACTGCTTCCATCCATCTCTCCACTTGTTCCTTCACCTATCTGTCCTTCCCTTTCAGGGTGACCTCAGCTCTCACCGGATGAATTCTTAAGCAACACCCTTTACAGCTCTCAAGGGACTTGTCTTTTCAACACAGAATCCCCTGGGGGCTTTGGCATGAACTGTAAGGACAAAACATAGTCCGCATCTCTCCCTCACATCGCTTTCCCAAACTTCCCCACAGCAGCAGTATATGCGTAAGCACTTTCCACACTCCCATCCCTTTTGACGCAGTGCCCACGAAAGCTGCCATGGCTCGGACCGGTTGTTCCTTTTCCCCTCTCTGAATCCCTCACCCTCATCCTCTCTCCCTTTGAAGGGAGATGTCAGATGCTGCGTAGGCCACATCAGCTGGTGTCACTGCGATGACACCGGCTTGCACTGCCGCATGCTCCACCGTCTGCAGAGTCACGCCACCGCATAACTCAGCAGACAGTCCGCGGATGGGGATTAAATATTACAACTGTTTTCCGCAGGATGATGATGGACCAAAAATTGCGCAATAGCTCACACAACACATCTGCACTGGCAGCTCTGTGTTTTTCCACTCGTCTGCTCTGATTCATTTCCATGTGTGCATGTTTGATGTGTTTTTTTTTAACGCTGCGCCAGCACATGAAAACTCTCCAAAGTCATTCTGACAAATTTAAACACATCGTCGCGTCTTGAAGAAGCGCACGCATCGCTTCTTTAATCCGTAGTGTGTGTAAATGTGTTCACTGTTAGCGATTATCGGGTCCCTGTTATGTCACAAATTAAAGGGGAAATAAGCTGGTGAGGCGCTTATTCCCGGTAACCGCATTATGACGCATGGGTCATCGAGGGTGCTGAGAATGAGACTCCTCTGCCGCTATAGCGTCCACTGAAGGACACAGAGGGGCTCAGCATCTCCCCGGATCCCCAACAGATGCTTTTCCCTGTGCGATAACAGACCGCAGAGAGGGCAGTGCCAGCGGGGTTTAAGGCACAAGAGGACAGCAGGGGGATGGGGAGGCAGCTTGGGCATGGGGGAGCAAATTGCATCCATCCATCACTGAGAAAGTCACAGATGATCAGCATCTATTTCTAAATCCTCAAATGTAAAAAAGGAAACATATTTCTTTAAACGACAGGTCAATGATGGGGTGACAGATTCGGTTTCTATCACACATGCCCCCCCCCCCCCCTCCCTCCCTCTCCTCTCCTCACCACAGCTCTCGGTAAGAATAAACCGATTAGGCCTACCACGACTGGCAAGGTTATAGTCAAAGTAAGGCCTGACAGGACCTGCAGTGCATTTGACACACAGACAACCTCTAAAACACAGACTGCTCTTCTAATGGAAGAGTGAGCATCACTTTCCATTCATATTCCAGCTCAGAATTCAATTAATTTGACGAGTGAGTCAGAGGAAAGGACACGAGCCAGTGAGACTCTCTTGAAGGCAGGACGAGGCTAAAGTCAAATCAAAGTGAGTCGCTCAATGCCGCTATTTCCTACAGCCGCATTAGACAGAAGCTAGTGGCTACATCAATTTGTCGCAGTCTGGAGAGCAGACTAAAAACACGGTTCCGCATTAGAGTCAATGCCACTCACACAAGCGGAATTTCCAGGCAGGAAATAAAATGACATCATGCCTCATTTTGAGCCTCTTCATCATCTAGAGAGAAACTTTTAAAGGCTACTGCTTTACTTTACAGGCCACTTCAGGAGGGCTACAACGCAGTTAAAAAAGTTGAAATCGTCAATCTTACCCCCATGTTGGCGCAGTCACTCTTCTCCTCTCAGGTGATGCACGGCTTGAGAGGTGTCAGCCCCTCACGTTGAAATATATCAAAATGCCTTTGCCTTGAAGGATAAAAGAGAATATGCTCAGTGTTTCAGATTGTCTTAAATGAAAAATGAGGAAAAAAGGCGTCAGGGAAGTTATCACTTCGTCTGACAGATGATTTTTCTTTGAATTTAGTAAACTGTCTTCCAAACCTTCAAAAAGTTTAGGCTACAATCTCTCCCCTCCGTGAGACGTCTTTTCAAATGAAATGTTGCGGTCTCAAGCGGAGCATCACGCGGGGATGCGCTTCCTTCCTTTGCTCTCTGATACTTGCGGAGAAAGACCGGCGATACTAACGAGCCGCACTGCTACTTTTCACCGCTAAGTCTCCCTCCGCGGCTCTGTCAGCTGCCGCAGTACTCCGCTCCTGAAGCTACACCACTCCGCCGGTGGAACAAGCGCCGCCTCAAGCAAATGAGTGAGCAGGGGAGCAAGTAACACCCGCCCACCGCCAACAAAGCTGACCAATCACACCTCGGAGCGTCTCACCGGTGATGGGATCGCTGACCAATTGCATTTATCTCACTCTTCAAGTGAGCCAATAGCAGGCCTATTCTGCCCCTCCTGTTTTACTGCAGATTTCCGAGGCTTGCAGCCAGCAGCATCGAGAGTCTCTAGGCTGAAATTTTATTTAAATGGACGAACAAGGTTAGATTCTAGTCGTCGTGGTTGTGTTTGTTCATCTTGTAATGTATCTATGTAACGTAAAAAAGTGGATTTGTGTGCATTATTGCATGAAATAAGCACCCATGGATGTGTCATCATCGGTCGTGTTGGTCCTGTCATGAGCATGTTGTGCACCTCCTTATGTCACTTCTGGGCCTGGGCAAAGCAGAAAGCCACGCAGCCATACTGTGTGCGTGCGTGTGTTTATGTGTGTGCGCGCGCGCGAGTGTGAATGTGGATGTGGATGAGAGGAAAAATCACATATAAATACATAGAGTGAAATAAGAATAAATTCACATAATAGCCATCAGTCTATCTCCTCACATTGGTCAGCTGCACACCTGCAACCTGACACTATTAAGACAATGCAGAATCAGCTGTTTCAGCTGATATTTAGGGGAGACACTCAGTTGCAAAAGTCACACACTGACATGGGTGTTCCTCTTTGGAAGTAAAAATCAAACCTGGCTTGTTTCAGCACTATAATTTGGGGTCCTGTAGCTGTATCTCAGCTTGACATTTACGCAGACAGTTGTAAAACTACCTGCGTCTACTGTGTCATTAGCAGCTGCAGCAAGTATCTACACACAAGGACAGGAATGAAGGAGTCAAACAAATCAGACTACATTCTTCAGCACTGGACTGTTGAAAAGTGAGAGTCAGAAAGCAAAGAAGAAGAACTAAGGACACCAGACACATGCCATTCTCAAACCAGATATGTCTGTAAGTGCACTTACATTAAGTATACTATGTACATGCACTTATAAGAGAACTGTACTCATTTTTTCAGGGTAGTGTTGTCCCAAAACAAACACGGTCGCTTCACATCTACTGGAAATGCGCCTTTCAAAAACATTCACAGGTGTTTACTATTCATTCATCCCAACCATCATCCATCATTTAACCCTCCCCAGCCCCTTTTACAATGTAGTCATGGAGTCATGATGGCAGCTTTGGAGGGTGAGAAATGTCCAATGTTACACGTTTAAGCCTTCGGTTATTTAGGGCTCCACCTGAGAAATCAAAGTGAACGACATTTTTCCACACTGTCAGTTTGGATGCACTTATGCACTCAAAATAGTGAGTATTAGTACATCAGTACACAGCTTGAGACAGCCATAATGCATTCAAATATATTCAGAGACTGAGTGTGAAAAAGTAACGGGCAGAGGACATGAAGGAGTAAGAGGACTTTAGCTCATATTCAGCAGTGAGCTGCCATTGCAGGCCTTTTGGTCACGTTTTCCCCTCTGTGCCGCTGTTCACTGAGGGGACAGTGCAGCAGAAGGGTGAGCATACACACTCACAGTCACTGAGTTACACACACACACACACACACACACACACACACACACACACACACACACACAGATGCACACATACACAAATACATGCAAAGCCATGCCTTATTTGCAAGGGAAAGCTGGTGCCCCTGCAGCAGATTGTTGCTGTCGTGCCTCAGTGCCTTCTTCACTGTGGGCCCAGACGATGACCACGCAGCCCCACGAGACCCTCGAGCATCAGATCAGGGCTAGCTCACGGTGAACAGACAGCCAGATCAGAAAAAGTTTACAATTTAGTTTATAATTTTGCCACGATTTATCTTATAATTGTTTATTTATGGCGACCTTCTCAAACTACCTGGAGGAAAGTTTCAATTGCACGTCCTGTCTTGAGATGGACCTAAAGTAATCTCCCCGTTCATATATTCCATTACTCTGCATTTCTAAATAGTTTTTAAGTCTGTTTACGACCAAAGTATAAAGCAGACCTTACCAGTGCTTTCATTGGGAAATAAAACAAGAGCCATGGAGTTTTCTGGAATGTTGATTACCCTGCTGCCAGCTGCCTCCCATTTATGAAGTGCCATAGTTAAGTTGTTTTTTTTTTAAATCTTACCCACAAGTCTGAGGCACTTACACTTTGTAAAATAGTGCTCCGCCAGCTTTTTTGCTGGGATTGGTTGAAATAAGGAAATCATCATCTTAATATTTTTCTAAATTCATTACTCCTTCAGCATTAAGAGTAGTAATGTTGGGCTATGTTTAACAGAGTTATGTTTAAAGGGGCTTCCTCAATGGAAATTCCTTGATTCCTTTGAAGTGAAGCACATTTGTTGTAGCACAATGCAATGCAATATCTATCCCCCCTTGATGTTGACAGGGTGACTCTTTCTCATTAAAGACTGAATCTTCAAGCATTAAGATTTATATACCCCTGCTTTACAGAGATTATGAGGCATGTCAACCATATCAAAAAAGCAGCAGGATTTACAGATGCAATCCGATCCAGAAGCCCACAGGGTGACTTTGTCACTGTGGTGTTGCTAATAAAGTTATTTTCAATCTCATTTCAACCAAAATGGCTGCCATTAGTATCCTTTCTTAACCTTTGTTGTACCCTCATGTTCTGTACTCCCTCCTCCCCTTCATCCCCACACAGCTCCCCACCTTGCAGTACAAGAACAGAGGGGAGAGAAATATCCCCCAATTCCTGGTCTCCACAGCAACAGCAGCCAGATGACCTTGTCTCTGACTTGTTCTGCTGAGTCAGAAATGGAGGGATGGGTGAGGGGGATGTGATGAGGAGAGAACAGGAGAAAGAGAGAGGGAGAGAGAGAGGGAAGACACAGAAAGAAAGGTGGTACTTATTGTTATTCTGCTAGATTCAAGCTGGTATAATTGCTCATGGAGGGAGTGCTGTGTCATACTCATTTACATGAAGCTGATTTCTATTAAAGATAAGCCATCCATATAAAACTCAGCTTAGGAAGACAGGCTCCTGTGTGTTTATGTGTGTTATAGTGTAGCCAGTGGTTTTGCATAGTATGACTTAAAGGTGTCGTGTATGATTCATAGCAGCAGATGGATATTACACATCCTTAGGTTTTAGTGTCATTGCCCATATGTGGTTAGTTGGGAAAATGTGTGAAATAAGTGTGTCAGCAAGACAAAAATAGTGTGAGTGTGTGGGGTTTATGTTATAATATTCTTCTATAAAAACATACAGTATTAAGACAAAAGTATTTGGATAACTGTACTTTGCATTCATAAATGACTGCTGAACAACTTATTCCAAAATTTTGGGCATTAACATGCTGTTGGAAAAGCTTCAACTCTACCAGTGAGGCTTTCAAAAAGATTTTGGACCCCGGTTGCAGGGATTTGGACTTGCAGTGATGCTTTGTGATAATGCTTGGCTTGCAATCACCACTGTAGTTCATCCAAAGGTTTCTGACGGGGTTGAAGTTATGGCTCAATGTGGGGACTGAACTTTTCCCGACCAACTTCCAAAGAGACCTTTGCTTTATGCACCATGCTTTGTGCTGCAATATTTCATGTTCTAAAACAGATAGAGCTTTATTTGACAACTGATATACAAAGCTGGGATCACTAGGTGCTAATATCTGTTGACATAAAAGTATGTAAACAGTCAATATTGTGCACAGACAGTCAAAATTAGGCTTAGAGTGGGTGTGTTGTTAGTATTTTTGGGCTTGCATGCACGTAAAAGCGTGTGTGTGAAGGTGATCCTGGCTAATCCGGTTTTATAAATGTCTGACATAATCTGTGTTCCACTCACAGTGTCCAGAACAGACAGAAGGGAGAAAAAGAGATGGAGAGAAGATGGGAGTGAAAAGGGGACAAGCGGGGGGGGGAACAGGGGACAAATGATAGAGAGGCAAATGAGGTAAAAGAGGATGATAGAAGTGAGGCGTGAGAAGAGAGGGGAGTAAAGAGAGAAATAAATAGGCCAATAAGTAAAAGAGATAAATGAGGAGAGAGCTAGGTGAGTGGTGGAAAATTCCTCCAGTATGTGGTAAGAAAAGAGTGACAGAGGACCATCAGTCAAGTTATATGCATTGTGGGATGGTAGATGTTTGATAAAGGCAGAGAAGAAAGAATGTAGATGACCTTTATTTTGTTTTGGGTTTTTTTCCACTTCCAATACATTAATTTCATAGTACTGCATTTGATCTCGGCATACACACTGTTCTGTATCAAAATTTGTGCTCATTATTTTCTTTTTTCTGATTTGACAATGTGACTGTTTCATGTGTTTTTGTGATTTGGTTATTTTGAACTTGGAAGTATTTGTTTCCTCAACATGGGCTGATTCAAATGAGAAAAGAAATCCTTGGCTCAGGTCAACCTCATCAGTTAGTTTCTTAATTCTTGGCTTTCTCTACCTCAAAGTGTAGCAATGGTTTGAAAAAGCCTTCAGACTTTAAGACACAGTATGAGTTGCCAAATGTTTCATATTTTAAACTTAGAGCAAAGAAGACCTTTATTCTTGCCTGATACAAGTGATTTACTGATGTGATTGATGAGAATCCAGGAAGAATGTTTTGCCACAATTAAAGAATTTAACGACTGTTTCATCAAACTCAGCCGTAATTTCAACAAAACCCATGTGCCAACATAGACTCCACAAAAACATGTAAAATCCTCAGAATTACTTTTGAAAACTGCTACCTTCAACAAGAAAACTTGTTAAGGGGTCAACATGAGCAGGGTATTTAGTTTAACACTGAGCTTTGTTTGGTTTTGACCACTTGCACACTGCAAAAGGTCACGACTTCCAGACCATATAGTTATGTTCATTGACACCAAGTAAATCTAGTTTGCTGTCCTGCTAATGTTGGAACTAGCTGCTTGAATGGAGATGCTAAGTTGGTCAGCTTGGTCAATTAGGCTGCATCACCAATTTAAGTTAATTCAAGAGTTATGGTACACTCATGAAAATGGATAAAAAATTAAAATAAACCAGTTTTAAATTACTTTTCTTTCTGGGTTATTGTACTGACAAGCATTAAATCCGGATAACAGCCTGACAAAAGTCTGCAAAGACCCTTTTGACATCAGGTTTTTTTTCAGAGTCTCAAAACAGAATGAAACATAATAACATTAATACCATAAAATAGATTTATGCCAGTAAGACGTTGCCAGTATAACATGCCAACATGTTAAACACAAAGCCTCCTGATCTTGTTTTGCTAATGTAGCTTTGAATCATGTTATTGATCACACCTGAGCTTTTTCCAGCTATGATAAGGTAAAATGCACCAATGGAAAAAAGACCATTTTCAGTTTGACCTTGAAAAACAGAAAGAATAGAAAATAAAAGAAACATTTGAAAAGTGCAAGAGTTATTTTCTTTGTGAACCCTTTTTTGATTTGTATGGTAAAGTAGACGTATACGTGCAGAAGTGTAGATGTATGTAGGTTATGTCATATTCAATAGAAATGCACAAATGACTTTAATTTACATCTCTATAACAAATTATTTTCAGACACTCCTCTCTCATTTCATCAGCACAGCTGCTTCTGAAGCCTTTCCTCTCCCCATGCTGACCCTCCCCCTCTTTCTCCCCCTCCCCCTCCTTTTCCTCCTCCTCCTCCTCCTCCTCTTCCCCCTCCTCTGGTAGCTGTCCTTTCAGCACCACCGCCACTGCAGCAAAACTCTGCTCCACTCTACCTTTTTACAGCATGTTTTCTTTTTCAAATACACCTACATCTTTGCTACATAATACCACTTACATGACAGTCTGAGTAATCTCTACAAACACTGAACAACTGGGAACACCATGTTTCTCATGTCAAATTGCAGCTTGTCAGCTTGCTTTTAGAAGTGTTTCAGGGGGTTTTAATTGTTGGAATATTGATTGCTTCTGAGTAATTCTGTTGACACGCAGCAAAAGATCATCAGCTGGTTATTTCTTGTTCTCATGTTACTGATTTCAGTTTGTCACCTTTTTTTCCTCTAAACACAGGAAGATGACTGAAAGGCATATGAAAGAATTTTAAAAGCATCTAATGACATCTCTCAGTAAGTCAGTCCATTAGAACGCAAACATCCATCCACTTGTTTTTCATTTTATGTAACAGTCTTTCAAAAGGTACTCATTCTCAGTGTGCACTTAAGACCACTTAAACTTCCATTAAGCAGTCTAATATCATAACAATGCAGTATTCTGTCACTAAATCTTCAAATTGTTCCTGTATCACTCTTTCTGATCCTGACAAATACGTGGGAATGTATTTTGACAGCAGACAAAAAAGTCAGAAGTCAGCTCTCTGTAAAAAATTAAACGTTGTCAATCTGTCTTGACTTTGAAACTATTGTTCAGTTAATGTCTGTACTTTCTATGATGGAGATTCTGTTTTTTTTCATCCTGCTTTCTATAGCAGAGGAACTCTTTGTCAGGTGGTGTTGTATAACCAATTGTGTGCTCATCAATCTCTGTGTTTGCAAAGTAATTTTCATCCATAACTTTTTGCTGGTAGAGCTGCCAAACAGTGGGAGAGCCAGACCGTTCTGACTAGGGGCCAAACTGTAGCACTGAATTTCACGAGGGTGGCTTTAGATACACACGCACAATGAAAGGGCTTACTTTTATTTTCCCTCTGTCTCTGATGATACTTTGATACTCACACTTGAGCCCTCATATTTGATTTCTACCTAAGTTCAGTCCCTGATAAGGCCACATCATCAATCATGGTTCAGGACTTCAGGTTGACAAAATGGTGGCTCTAGGATTTCAGCAGAGGGTCGTGGCCAACCCCTGGATCTGCCTCCGCTGCCTCACCTCTCATCTCTCACATTAAAATCCTGTGACCATATATGATTAAGAATGGCGTAGCTTTAACTGTTGTCCTTTAAGTAGATTTGGTTGTTACATACATTTTAGGTTTAACTGTTCTCTAATGAAAACTTAAAACTTCAATATCTCACTTTTTGTGTCCTTTAATTGTCTTTCAATTTTTTATATCAGGCCTTTTGTGTGATGCTTTTGACTTCTGGTTTTCTCACCATAAATGTTCCCTTTTCCATTTCTCCAAAACAGATCTCAATCCCAGCATGTCTTCCTGATGAAATAAAGAGTATATGAAGACGTTCATTCTTCGCAAAAAGATTACTTTAGTGACGTCTTTTACTGAGGTCCCTGAGCAAGAAAGCACACATGAAAAATAAAACTTCATGGCTTTATCTGCAGAAGATATTCTCAGCTAGTTTACACACTCTTTAGATAACTGCCCTGTCACTAGTTTTTCAGCATCTTCTGATGGTAAAATTTTGATCATTTCATTACAGATCCTTCACAATTTATTTAAAGGCCCTCTCAAAAAAATAGCACAACATTTTCTAAGCCTTTTGTAAGCACAAAGAAGTATTTAAATTCTGACAGCTACTACTTAAAGCTCAATCAATATTAGTTGCTTATTTTGCACAAGTTGAATTTTGCATACTGTCATTTGATGCATAAGTTTAATGCACTTGCACTGATGTCTTTAGTTAGTCACATTGTTCTGTAAAAGAAAAACTGAATATTGTGATACAGATTTCTTCAAATATGTCATTTGTACTGGTGTCCTACTGTCTGATTGTTCTATAAATGAGAGGAAATGGCTTATGATTATTCAGCAGATTAGCAGAAGAGCTTTTTTTAACTGACACAGGGACTGAAACACAATAGGCGGTCCTCCAATATTTAAGGTTGCTTTCAGAAATGTTCTGCTCTTGCATTTCATCAACCATGCTTAATTCCATTTCCTGTTGAAGAAAGCACAAGAAGCTAAATTTGTCCACTCTTGAGGCTGTTTTGCTGACTGTATCTGCTTTGAAGCTGTATGCTTTGTGTTTTTCAGGTCTGCTGAGCTTGTAGAGTGTCACGCTCACTTATCTTTAAGGAAAAGGTTTGCTCGGTTCAGACGGTGCTAGCGGACTGCTTTCAAGGGTCAAGTGTTTTCATTTCTTTTTCATGGCGCTTGTGCGTTGGCATATTTGCGAGCAAGCATCCTTTTTTATCCTGATAAGTGACCTGTCATATGGAATACAACATGAAGCACCAACCTAATTTAAGAGACAGGATAGCAAATATGAATGTGTGTATATCAGATAATTTGTCAGCATCTTGTGTTAGCTGAGTGTGTCTTTATATCCTCCGCTGCATGCACATATGAGCTTCTTTATGTGCAGTGTGTGTGTGTGTGTGTGTGTGTGTGTGTAGTCAGTACAGTAAGCAGCCCAGAGTGTGGTGGAAACGGTGACTGTGTAGAAGCAGAGCTGGAGTGGAGCCATGTGCTTGGCGGGGGTACTGGCCCTTTAATACCTATCAGCCAATCAGGAAGGGGATGCTGGGAGCAGGCCGTCCTTGGGAACGACCTTGCAGGGGGGCCGAGGGATGGAGAGAGAGGAACGAACAGAAGGGGGCAGATAAAGGAGAGTAGAAAATGGTTGGTATAGAGAGTGCAGAGCGGTTGGAGGAACACAAGTGTTATGAAACATGAGAAAATTCAGAGATGTAAAACATATTTGTCTCACCCAAAGGGGGTAAACTGTTTGCAACAAGAAACAGACAGGACGCAGCAAATAGGTGGGTAGTTTGCTGCAGACGGATAGTAGACAGATGAATGAGAGATAGTTGAGTACACTAAGAGGATTAAAAGTTCAGCTGTGTTGTTCTGCCCCACTCCTCATCTGTCTCTCTCTCTCGCTGTTACTCTCTGACAGACTTGCAGACGTCATGCAGTCCAGATTAAACAGACAGCGTGCCATGCTTCCACTCTTGCATAAGAATTTCTCTGAAAAGGATGAAAGTGAGGAATAAGAATAGGGCCCTGATTTAAATTTGTAGTTGAAGTTCAGAGAGGAAGATAAAGAAGTGTATCTGTGATTGCCTGAGAGCCTTTTCTCGACCAGGAAGACTGGAACACTCCTTTGAAAAGCTTATAAATCTTAGTTATTCTTTGTCACCATTTTTCTAAGACTTAAATAATAATGCTAATACCACTCTAATGTCTGTACATGTACTATCAAGTCAGAGTCAGGGATTACTTTAGCCTAGCATTAAGAGAGGAAACAGGAGGAAGCAGCTAGTCTGACTCAGCCAAAAGGTAGAAAAAAAAACCCCTCTGGCAGTTCTTAAACTCACTTTAAATAGCAACATCTCAATTGTAGCATCCATAAGAGCAAAAATACAAAAGCCAGCTTGATTTTGAGGCTGTCTTTGTCACTTGTTCTTAATGAATTTATAGGTATGACATCCTATTAACTTCATATTTTTAATAATTGTTTATGCGACTGGTTGCTTTGCAGATTCAAACCTCAGTTTACACATCGCACCACCCACCGTCAAAAGTTATCAACTGAACAACTTTCATTCCAACCTTTTTGTCCAATATGAAAATATTATCAAGACTTCACAAATGAATAATCTGATAATAATAATCAGCACTCAAAAAATGTTAGCCAGTTTCCTGATGGTTCCTCTTTAAGTTAAGTACGTTGAATGCTCCAAGCTCCAGCTTCATGTTGACAAAAGATTTCAAAGTGGCACAAAACGATTTAATTATATGTATAAAAAAATTGATAAGAAAGAGAAAAAGACTGACTTTATCATCCCAGAAGAGGATTCATTTTTTCATCTGTCGTTGAATATGTTACACACACATATAGACCTGGGCCTGTGTGCACGTCCAGCCATGAACAATGAAACAAACTTTTATCAACTTTAAAAGTGGTAGATCCCACGACACAACAACAGGATTAGCACACCTGGCAAGCTGTTTTAAAGATGGTGAATGTCATGCTCATGCGTTTAAGATATTCAGGGATGGAATAAATCTTTTGGAAAAGTATGAAATTGTGTGATAAACAGCAAATTTAGATTTGGGAGACATTTTTTCCATTTCCAATGTGTTTATGTGGGATCTGGATAAGAATTTCTGAGGAATTTCCTCAGACATATGACTTTCTGTACCTGCCTCACTCTCATGAAGCAATTAGTTAATTGTCAATTTTTGGCAGTCGTCTATGCAGCTACTACTGCAGCCAAATTGGCTGTTCCATAACCGTACGTTATGACTAATGGTCCCATTTGTGTCATGACTGGACGAGCATAGGCCCAGAATATGCACTTGGCTATTAATGAAGAGATGTCATATGTGGGCCAGTACACAGCGATATCCCAAAGCAGTTTAAGAGTTCAGTGCCCTGCTAGAGGGGACCTTGGCACCTTACCATGAAGATAAAGTGGCACCTTCAAACCAAAGAAATTTGGTCTCTTTTTGAAACTTGAACTACGAACCGAGTCCCTCCAGATTGAACTACAGCTTCCCACCACACATTCAGGCATCATTTGCTAAAGTACAGAAAAGGATTTTATATAGAATGTTGATTTTAAATGAGTAAATCACAACAGTAGCCTAATGATTCGTTCACTTGCTCAAAGTAAAGTCTCAACACCTCCTCCATATGTGGCGTCAGCAGCAGGAGGCACAGCGCTGCTGTGACCGCACCAGATGTGTGGAAGTGTTTGGCCCCATTCTGTTCCTGATGACAAATGACAGTGTGTTTGCAGGTGTGTGTCTACTTTTCTTTGCATATGGGAAAGAACTTGACAAACTAAGACTTATTATGTTGCTGCCTGTTTGAGTCAGCGCGCACAATACACAGTATATGCCATGTGTTATCGTATCCTAGAACACATGTGTGTGTCTGTGTTGGGGACTGTGTTAGTCCTCTGTGCCAAATAAGTCAGTGCAATAGAGTGATGACGCTATTCCAGCAAGGCAAGCTCAGCAATGCTGTCATTACGGCTGAACCCAGTTACCTTAGACATGGGACCTCACACGAGCCCACAATTCCCTCTGAGGGACCATTGAAATAAAGAGGAAATGAACACACACATCTCTGAAAGGTAAAGAATTAAGTGTGCATTTGTTCTGCTAACCAAGACTGGTAGTTTAGTCTTATCAGTGCACAGTTTGTGTATGTACGAGCAGAGTGAGTGTGTGTGTGTGTGAGTGTGTGTGTGTGTGTGTTTGTGTGTTTCAGTGACTTCTTTGCCCTAGGCTTGTCCACTTCATGGGTATTCTCGCCTTTATCCAGAGCTCTGTTCTGACAGAAAGAGGCTGCTGTGTGCTTGTTACTGGACGACTCACAGACACTGCTCCCTCTGTGGGTGTGTGGAGTGTGTAAGTGTGTGTGGGTAATCAGCTCTCTAGTGGACACTGCTCTGTCCCCTTTATGTGCACTCACTTGTGCAATTACAATCTGCAGCTCAAACGTTAGCCCATGGTGAAGGAGAGCCACCAGAGTCATGCTGTGCAGATGGCATCGACTATGACTCAAGCTCTCTTCATTTAGCAGTAAAAGAAGGATTTGTATTTGTCATATTCACATGGAGGCTGCACCTCTGTGATGAAATACTCTAGGAGAAGAGCTAAAATTATGGTTTGCTTTAGTGATGCATTGCTGGTTTAGATATATGTATATGTATATATACAGTAACAATAATAGGTTAATGATGAGATTCAGTTTGTTAAAACCTGAAAGAATAGTCGTCCACATATCAGGTAAAACCTTTAGTGCCAACTCCTTTAGCTCATGTGCTCCCAGAAACTGTTGTGTGTAATGTCAGGAGAAGATGGCTGCTGTGTCAATATGATCTACTGAATAGTGAGGGGAATGCTGGCTGCCAGGGTCACCCCCTGTCAAACGACCCTGGAGACTGAAAGAGGCTGTCCTAGCAGCTACCAGCCCCCCTCCCATTTCACTCCTCATCACATTACTCATCTGTCACGCATGCTGCTCACACACAGCCAGGCAAGATGCTAAGTGTGCAGAAGCAGCTAAGATAGGAGTAATAAATTAAACATTCGGTGAAACTGGCAGGTTAGAGACAAAACTGTAACTCCCCCTGCAGGGGTAAACAAGGGAAAAGAGAGGAAGGGTAAAGGTTAAGGTAAAGGTGTTTTTTTATGCAGTCCACATCAAAAATTTACATACAACCTTCCTGTAGCATCTGAAGACCATAAAGCATATCCTGTCTTATCCTTCCCTGAAGTAACTTGGTGGTCCATTCATCTCCTCAACTCCTCAAGGTTGAACTACAATTCAAGATTTCTGCCTGAAGCCTGCACACTACTGCATGGATACTAATTACAGTGGGAGAGAGAGAGAGGTTACATGTGTAATCCCCCTTTGCCAACTTCACTGTCTATGTACCTGGCCTTTAAGACAAGTATTCTTTTAAAGCAGTGCATTTCATATACCTGTTTGCAAAAATTCAAAGCGAAAGAGAGGGTTGACCCTTCACACATCCATTGATAATCTATGAATCAAAAATGCTTTGAAATCATTCATGTTATTTATGGTAAGGTCTCTTAAACATCTTGCATGTCCTTTCATAAAAGCTGTTGGGTTTGACTATGTTTTTTTTCTTCTTGACTTATTACTACTTGTCCTAAAAAAAACCACCCATAAATATTCTATCATATCAAACATACTGTTATCATAATTGTGATTGCTACTATGACCGTTGCTGCTTATCATTTGGTCCATCCCTAAAGGCCCAAGGAACGTTAACCCAGCTTCAACTTTAAGTGCTTGTTGAGAAAAATAGCTTAAGTTGCAATTTTCACTCTCGTATCACCCATTTGCGTGTCCTTGACAGACTTCTATTTGTCTCCTACATTCTCACCGCTCTATTGCTCAGTCCTTCTCTTCCTCTCTTCCTTTTTCTGTCTCGTGAGTGAGACTCTGTGCTGAGTCTAATTTTAGCCATAATATGACAGTTAAACTTGACTCTTTTCGCCCCGGAAATATCTTCAACATGCATTTCCAAGTCCAACATCTTGTGTATCTGTGTGCGGTGCATGTGAACAGTTGTGTTATGCAATGAAAAGTGTGATAAAAAGGGGGGATGTTGCCAGTCTCCAGGGTCATTTGACCAGGGTGACCCTAACGGCTGATTGGCTAATTCCCTGCTCTCTGAGCCATCCCATGATGCTTAGAGGAAGGATCACTCAAGGTTATGTATGCTAACACATGGGGGAACATACAGCTAGCTGCACAGCTGCACTAACTCACACACATACACGCTTATAGACAAGTGGAGCAGAGCCTTATCCTTGACAAAGCCTGGGGGATTGTCACATTTCCATTTAAACTGCTGCAGATATGTTATTGAAGTAAATCTCAGGTCATCCACATCTTCAGTAAAGGAAGGTGAGAGACAGGCAGAGGACACAGTGAATGCTATAAATAGATGCTCTGGGAAGCAAACGTAGGAGGAAATACTCTTACATTTTTAGCAAAATCAGATCTAAAAATGCAGCTAACAGAAAAAAATAGTGATTCCTTGAAAAATAAATCATGTTGATCATAGTTTCTAACAGGAACTTAAACTGACTGATCCAATGATGACATCAGGAAATAGCTCAGGTGCTGGGGTTGAAATGAAGACTGAAGCGTTTTATATTTTTTAATTGGAAGAAATGAAATAATGGATCCATGCAGTCAGCCAATATTGAATAACTACAGACTATTTCTTCAGTCAGATTACCCAACATGCAGCACTGCTGCTGTGTCCAGCTGTTTGAGTAATGCTGATGTATTAGCCACATTATTCAGCCTGAGGACTCTGGTAGTAGCAAAGGTCAATGAGGATTAAATCCTGCCACATTAAATACTGATGACCTGCATAGACAACTGATGTTAGGAGGTCACGCTAAATCTGTGTGACTGTAAAACTGAGGAAGAGACATGAGTTTAATTAGGGCAGATATCTCTGCATTCCTGTGACATCCGCTGACTCTGCATGCAGGTTTTATTGATAGATTTAAACCTTGGCTTTCTGTTTCCCTGAGAATTATGGGAGCTCTGCGGGTGTGGTTGTGGGCTTGATCAAATTGAAACGAACATCTGGACACACCCCGACAGGATAGCAGGCACACACACACACACACACACACACACACACAAACACACACGCACACGCACACACATACATGTAGTCACACAACTCATTTAGTTGAGTAGCTGTAACCCACAAATAAGTCTTGATTCATTAGATTATGTCATGTTAGCACATGCTAAAATCTGTGCTACTAAATCAAAGCTTGTTTACTCTGATTGAATGATCAGTCAGACTGTTCATCACTCTGCAAAAAAATCTTATCCAAGCATTTCCCTGGCAGCCATCTGTATGTACTGCTGCGTCTGTGTCAGACTGTGTGTTTGTTTATGAGACAGCAAGGTTGCACGTGTGCCCAGAAAATGTGATGTTTGGGATTGAATGAAATGAGGGATGATGAAGGGGAGGGAGCCTGGATGAGTACCCGAGAGGCACTCAGTCGTTCAAATGTTGTGTCATCACTGGGGAAAGAAACATCTGGTACCATGCAGGGCTGTGCTGGCCTTGTCTGACTGGTTTTACTCATTTATTTATTCAGAAAACAGAGTCAAAAGGGAGAAAAAAACAGACTGTGTGGGAAGCCTGTCTCTCGAGTCAGGCAGAAAAATTATAGGTAAATGTCATCAGCAGTTCATTTGAACAAACAGCTCTTACTTAGTTGGTAGAAAGTGGTGTAAATGTTGATTTTTTTTTCTGTCTGGTTGGAGGAGCGTTTCAGAACAGAATCTATTAGCCAGAGAAACCATGGTTATGGATTGGTTCACAGAAATGAATATGATTTAATTCAAACCATATGTGAATATTTTCAGTTATCATAAAATGTCTGAATATCCACTTAAATGGGCTACTCAGCATTCAACATAGTTTTTTTCTTGTGAGGTAAGGAGGCTGTGTGATATTTTTTGGGTGTACAGAGTCTAAATTTAAAAAGGGGGTATTATACTGACATTTTAAAGATGGATACAAAGTAACGTCATATTTTACATCTCTGAAACAAACTAAACCTGTGCAAATTTTGAAGTTTCTATTCTACAAATCCTTGAATTTGTCCACAAACTACTTCAAAATGGTCCATTCCAAAAGAAAGAAGACCCACAGGAGACTTGCTGAATTGATATCATTGCATTGGGACACAGTGGAAGGGGTGGGCCTCAAACATCAAGGTCTGCTGGTAGCTCTGCCCTGACAGGCCTCTAGAGGTCTAGCTTATCAGATAGAAGTGGATTTGCAGAGTGGTAAGCCAAAATGAAGAATTTCAGACAGAGGCTGACATAGTTTTTTCTCCCCAATACAATATTTTGAGAAAAACAGAGATGTCATTTTATTTCGGTTGTGTAAAGCTGCTTTTGGGATACTAGAATGACAGTTCAAAGCCTTAAAGGACCTAAACCTTCCTTTGATCAAAAACTGAGAAAAGAGAACACATCTAATGTTGATACTGAAAAAATTTGCAATTTATGAAAAAAGTGCTTATTTTGAATGTTGAATGGACTGTTAATGAAGTGTTCTTTCTTGTCTACAGATCAAAGAGCTTCAAACTCAAAAAATACAATATTACACACATTCACCCACTCACACCACATTCATACATGAATGGCAGAGGCTGCAATGTAAAGAGCTCATCAGTATTAATTAGTTCCATTCACACCACAGCGGCAAGCACTGGGCGGTTCAGGGTTGAGTGTCATGCGAAAGGAAGATTCTGTTTTTGGTATGAACTTCCATTTAAAGGATGACCAACTCTACCACCGAGCCACAGTCACTCCACATTTTAATCGATGATAGCAGAATGTCTCTAAAAAGGTTGGACAGATTATCAACCAATAATATTTTCGTTACAGATTCACAGAAGTAAGTAATTTATTCCAAGAAGCATTGAGTCTGTTCTTGCAGCATATGGTAGTCCAACATCTGACATGTCTCTCCCAGCTGGACTCCCTGTACCCTAATAACACTCTCCTTTCATTTGTATGCATTAGGTTGGCAGATAATGTCCAGCACTCAAAGCATCACATGTAGGATGTACGTGAACAGAGCACATATGATGTTAATGATCTAAATAAACTTTAAACCCAGAAGTGCAAGCAAACTCTGTGCACTATTTTTTCCTAGAATAATTTTTAGGTCTCAAAAGCCTAAAAGTCATACTTGAGGTTGGTTAAAAGCATCAATCAGATTGGAGTTGCCTTTTTTTCATTTAATGATTTGACTGTTGACCACCCCGATTGTGTAAAACAGCTGCAGAGCATCTGGAACAACATCCATTATTAATAACTTTCAGGGACACAGGAAACATGTTTGGAGAGGGGAGCATGACATGTAAAATTGTCACACAGCCAGAAACAAACCAGATGTTACAGTTATGTGATATGCATCTCAACTATTCAGAGAGTGGAGGACACTTAGGTTACATATTTAGATCATCATTTGCCTCCCGACAGTCAGTCAGCTGACTGAAGCTTTGTGAATGCTCTGTTTATTGGATTAGTTTGGAGTCCTGTCACTTTTTACTGCATATGGCTGATATTCATCATCCAAGCATGAGTAACTTCAGAGTAAATGAAAACCCAGAGCTTTTCTTTGATGACCGCCATCCTTTTCCATCTCATGCTGCAGACTGAAGCATATTTCTCCTCTGCTGTTACAAGTGTTATGGGACCATACTTCATTATGAATTAAGGTCAAGTAACCCTGATTCCTCTCTGCCTCTCTATCTCATCCTGTTCAGGTGGAGCACCTTTATAACGGCATGACAAGAGCATTCACATCTGTGCACTGCCTGTATCTGCAGTGCAGGCCTGATGGCTGTGCATGAGGAGGGAGAAGACGACACACCCAAGTATGACTGGACGAGAGCTGAGACACAGCACTGTGCAATAGCATTATGAAGACTCCAATGTTGAAAATGAGGGTCATTATCATGCAACACAAGCAAACAGAGAGAAAATAAAAGAGAAAATTCCATCGACACATTATATTACAGATCATCAGAGGAGTGAGTCAAAGAATGTGTAATGTCACAGCCACCTCACACTCTCCCTCTCTTTCTGTCACACTATCCTCTTACACACTTACATTTCGACACAGGAAGTATATTTTCCTGCACAAGTCGGCAGTCAGTCCTCTCCTGATATTAACAGGATAAGTTACAGTCACGTACGACAGAATATGGGGAGTTATCTGAGAGTTCGGGGGGATTTCAGCCCACCAAGGAAGACATTCAAAGGCCATGTTTGACATCCCATCTCCCTGAATGAGAATATGAGGAGACACTTAAAGGGAGTCACTCAGCAGGTACAGAAAAATGATGCAACCTGAGCTGATGGCATTAAAAATTAACCACCATTTTAAACCAACTGGCAGCTTCACTGCCCCAGGGAAAGCAGTTGCAAATGTCAGACACCCATAAACTCACAAGGATGCTCCAAGGCAAACAGTCACTAAAAAACACAATACTGAGCTTCATCTATCTTTGACTTGCTAAACTATCAGCCTTTACGCCCTTGTTTTGTGTTAAAAAGTACATGTTCTTGACTTTTATCTTCTTTATAAAAATGACAAACACAAAACTTAAAAAAAATAAAAAGTCAGACTCTACTTTTTACAAATGCATTTTAAATTCATGAACTATAATCCCATTCATTCTTTATTTTGCTCAGAAGTTGGTTTTAACCATTCAACCAAGGCCAACAGGCAGCCTGTGGTGGCTAATACTTGCAAAACTTACCAGACTGAAAAAAGGTGTTTGTTACAGATATCTCTTATCAGATATGACCAAGTCCGTTCCCTGTCAGTGACTCAGCTATTAAAAAAATGCAAAAGATGGCTACTGCTGATGTGGAACATTCTCCACCTGTTTACAGATTAATAGAATTTGACACTCATAGCTACTTGTAGGTAGTAGAAAGTTATCCTAAAAATGAGAATTATATGCAGAAATGACTCATAAGTCAAGCAGCAAGTCATTAACTGGAAAAATGAGCAAGCTAACACAACTAACTACTTCATGTTTATTTGCCCTTATTTGTCGATGCTTCTGAAGAAATTTGTGTGACTGTTGATATTGTGAAACTGGTTTCAACTTATTTTCTGGAGATGCTAGGAGTGATTTCTTTTCACAACACTTCAAATAACACTTTTGCCTAAAAATGAAGTGTTTGGCTGATTCTTTAGTGGGTAGCTTTGACAGGAAATCACCAATCCTCATTGCTGAGTTTAAGATACAGAAATTATTATACTTTTTAATATTGTAAATCAACATAACCAAGCCTAAGTATTGTTTTGTGATCAGAAAGTTTGTAATTGTGTTTTAATATTGGCTAGCACTGTAGAAGTGTAATCACATCTGGCTTTGTGATGGATGTAACTATTTGTCTCAGGCATTTGGTCCTGACTTGGTCCACATTTAACTACCATTTTCAGCTGCATTACGTTGCAAAGAAATCATCTAACAAGTACTGTTAATATGTTGCGAACAAGTTTTCATATTAAAGAGCTGATTTTCTTATGCTGTAAAGAATATTTGAGGAAAAATGTATAGCAGTCTTGTATCTTGAACTTTAAAATGATAGTTGAGTCTCTGTTGTTGAAACACTCACATCTCTAATGGTTGTTTATATAATTTTCTCAAATACATTTAAAGGGGTTGTTCGGGTTTCCCAATATTTTGTATGTTCCCTTTCTGTCATTTGGCATTTAACAAACAGATTTGAAGGACCTGATGCCTAAGTTTTCAAAGAACATTTGGAAACATGTTACCAACAAATTTGAACCAATCCCAGCTGAGCCAGACCTCCCCCAGCTGTCCACTGGCCTTGCTTGCCCTCCACCTTCATCTCCTCTTTAATCCCCAAAGCCTCTCTCCCTCTCTCTCACAGCCTGGGCCCCTTATCTTCTCCACCCGCTCTCTCAGTTTCTCTCTTTCCATTCCTCCACACTCTCAGTTGCTTTGCCCAATTGCGAGGGCGTCTCGACAGTGTCACTCACCATGGTGCCCGTGTTCGTGCCTGTCTCATCCTCTTGCTCTCCTCTCGCACAGTGTGTCCTGGCCTGGTGATTGCAGATTTGGCCCATCACCATCATTGAGACATGATGGCAGGCAGCAGGAATAACATATTTAAAAAGAGAGATGGAGAGAAATAAAGGTGAGAAAAGGGAAGCCTTGAAAGAGAAAAATGTGACAGTTATGGAAATTGTAATCTCAAAAACATTGTCTATTCCAGTGTCAGTACTTGAACTATGTGAAGACAAACTGTCACCATGATCCAGCCATGTGTCCATCTCCTGCTCTGATAGGCTGCAGGAGATTCAGATGTAAATAAGCTCTAAACCAAATTTGTTCCCTTTGATGAGAATGAGAGCCAAATGTGTCATATTTCTTCTTAATCTCCACTCTTTACTTTAATCTGTGTCTTTCCATCTCCTAAAATAGACATCCATGGCCATTACAGGCCTGTCTAAGTCCCGTCAGGGTGAAACAGGCCTGTACTTACAAACATGCGTGTGTCTGTGTGTACTCACCAACCAAGCTAGCAGCATGCAGCCAAACATGCTCATCATTGTCATACACATGATGAGACGGGCGGTCCATCAGGTCGAGTAGCTGGTGGCTCAGGACGTACTCAGGATGAACGTGGATGTGTGTTCCTCCATGTTTCTTTTGTGTGCCTTTACAAAGCTCACAATGCCACACTATTGTTCTACTGACAGTTAAGGTCACCTGCTGTAATCCCTCCTCACCTACTTTACCCAGAGTCAAATTAGTTATTTCCTCCATCCCCCCTCCTTGTCTGTACACCATGGTTCTCTGAATCCTTCTCCTCCTGCCTCTATTTTTATCCAGCTTAGCAGCACTGAAGGCATGAGAGGTTTATTCTCTGCCTTCTCCCTGACTCGTTACCTGACGGCCGATTCACAAAGTCTGTTAATCCCATAATTCTGCCAATGAACAGAGCACTGCTCAGGGTAGTTTGCAGAAACATAGCACTTGAAGGTGTGACATATGTCTGCTTTCTAGAATTTATTCTTCCCCCTCAAATTTTTTTCTGGACCTTCAGGGGTCATGAGGTTAGTTTATTGAATTGTAATGTCTCCTCTTCATTTATCTTTACATCCAAGTACTCCACTGACACACCCATATAAGCCCTCCTCAATCAATACACACTGAGCAATTAGAGAGAGTTACAACTCCAGATTGATTCCCAGATCATATTTATTGATCCAGACGCTTATATAGTAGGCTCCTTAATGTACATCACAAAGTTAGGGAAGGCATCTTAGCTATTATTATAAGGCCTACATCAATGGATAACTATGTCCACAACAGCTATCTGCAACTGTGGGTGAAACTGTGAGAATTAGACAATCTGTTTTTTGGTGCTTCTGCAGTGAGCCGACCTTGGTGTTACTCTCAAGATGGCCTTCAAGTAAGGATCACACAACATCAGCAATAAAACCCTCACACACTCACGACTGCTGAGAATCCCCCATGTGTCTGTGTGATCAGAATATACAGGCAGAGGACAGACTGCAGAGTCACGGTGAGCCTTCATTCAGGCCTCACCTTCATCTGCAGTCGCAGGTTCATCCAGGACACTGCCGCACACCACATACCCAGGAAAAAGGCACAATCTGTGAGAACTGAGTGCTTTAAAACATGTCAGTCAGTGTTGCAGCAAGGTGATGCATACCTAATCCTCATTTTCTGCATCTTTCCAGCCTTCACATTCTGGCCCCTCTGCTGCAGTCTCAGAGCTGGAAATGAATCACGCTGATCTAAAAAAAGACCCTCTTCTTGTGCCAGTAGACTTTTCGTGGACTGTGAGTACGGGATTGGAGGAAATGCAGCTTAAGATAGAAAGAGATGAGTCAGACTAGAGAAGAGGAGGCAGAGAACAAGCGCCTGGCTCTGTATGGAGCACATCATGCAGCGCAGGCTTTAAAATCTAGAGCCCTCACCTGGACATTTTTGGGAACTGCAGCTGCAGACAAACAGCACGAACTTGCTTCTTTTCCCTTTCTTCTTATGCGTAGATTTTAGACTGATTCTTCTATGTGGTGGTAACACTAATTTAAATCTGTAACATAAAAATGTACAAAGTATTCTATTTTAAGGGTGTTAAATTTCAGGACGTGTGTGAGTCACGGCATTGCTAAACCCTTCAATGCTTTTAGTCCATACTGCTACCATATGGTGAAATGGTGGAAATACAGCGTGGGAGAAATATCTCTGCAAAAACTAGAGAAAACAATACATCAAATTTATCATATTTAGGAAGTTCATGATGTAAATGTTTATTGATTCAAAATTTCAGAATTATAATTAAAGAAGAGTAAAACAGACAAAAACCCAAATACATCAATGAAAAAAACAGCTGGATCACATTTCTCCCAGGAATATTCTTAAAAAATAAAAAAATGGATGGCACTAACACAGAGAGATAACCTTTGGGTTATTTAAGAGCAGACAAAAATCAAACCTTTCTAACCTTTGACCCTGATACTGGACAGACAAATCAGTCTACTAGCAGGCTCTGTGTCAACCCCTTTCTGAGGTCCTGAAACAACTATTTAATCCCCCACCAGGGAGATGAATTGAAACAGATTTCATGGACCTAATCCAGATTTATCCTAATCCATCTGAGCATGCTGGAAGGACAACATGAATAATAAAAAAGAAATAAAAAAATAGGCACACGAGTTTGCATTCTTTAAGTAACAGATAACCACCCAAAACTAAAGCACTGTGAGTACTCATGTTCAAGCAAAGCAGGTCGGTTTTACTATGGCTTAAATGTTGGATGGAATATTACAAGTAAAAAAAAGAAACAATCTATGATTACAGCTAAAAAACAGCATGTTTGATCAGTTTGCATCCATCCCTGAGCTCAGCTATATGCAGATTTCTCCCCATTTACAAAGAAGGCAGATGTAGAGGACATGGGGAATAAAGATGATGAAAAACTAAATCTAAATCAAACATTATCATAAATAAAGAATTGCCCCAGTAGTTAACCCCCCCTGGCTGCAGTTTTACACTCTGATGTCGTCACGGTCTGCAAGTCTCATCTCTGCGCTGCCTGATTAACTGCTGCTAATAGCTTCTCCACAGGGCGCCGGTTTTACACCGACTCCATGCCAGCTGGGTTGGGGAACCAACAGCAGCCATCAGATGCGACTAGACAGAGGTAACATGCGATGTCACATTGTGCTTGTGTTAACCAAACATGTCAGTAACCACAGAGTTCAACAGCTCAATATTCAATAATGCAAGGCAGAAACATCTGCTTCCACATTGCAATAGTGTATTTAAAAATGTGCTCAATTCCTGACTATGATGTAACATTCAACAGCAGCCATATGGTACTTTAAACAACATCAGTTTGTTCTAGTTTCAGAATGATGATTGAATTATGTTCCTGTTGCTGTAAGAATGCAGTATGTCAGCAACATTCATGCCTCTCTGTCTCTGGCTGATTGGGTTTAAATAGCAACACACATTTAAACCTGATTGCTTACAGACTTCTACCAACCTCTTCATGGATAAATATTCTTCAATAAAAAGAACAGCACATACTTGGAAATCAGAGCAAAGCATTCAACATTCACATTACATCCACACAATTTCCATCCTCAGAGCTTGAGCTATTTGAATCTGCTTTAAGCCTCCAGAAATGTCCGCTCACCCAGCCACACACATGTATTTTCACACACACACACACACACACACACATTACCACACACACGCACATCTCCTCCTCCTTCTCACACAAACATGGCGGGCGACACAAAGCTGTCCCCACGGTTGACATTGGGGCCCTGGTGATAGTCTTGGGGGTCGCTGTCTGTGCGCATGTAAGGAGGCGGGATCTCGTTGTCCCTGGGATCATCCCAGCCAGAGGGGGCAGCAGAGTAGTAATGTTCCCTGTCATCCACATGGTCCTCCACACCATAATCCTCGTCATCATGGTAGGCATCCAGGTCCTGACAGAAACAGTGTCATAGTTAACTTATATTTGAGTCAGAAACAAATCATTGGTATCTTTCTGAGCAAGAAGCATAAATCACCAAACATGAGTCGGTATATCCTCTGGATCATATGGTGCCTTTATTAAGGTATCTTTAAATCAGTTTTTGAAAATCTAGAAAGTTATTCAACAACTTTCTGTCAATACACTCAGTAAAAATGTCAACAGTTTCAGATTTTCGAACTTTAAAAGTCATGATACTGACAAAAAACCCCAAAATAATAATAATAATATCTTGATTTACCAAAATACACACACCGTGAACTCATTCCTGCCTCTGGCTATCAGATTTTCACAGCCCCGTTTGAGGTTCAGACACCTCCATAAGCCTTACTGTGAGATTTTCTATGCAGTGGCTTAATGCAAAACTCAGTCATGATACCTTTTCTGTTCATTTCAACAATGTTGATTTTCAATCTTATTTACACAATCCTTACATTTATTTTTAAAGCCTCTGACTGAAGGTCTTAGCTGTTTGTGACACACACGGGTGTTATTATTGATAACATTTGAGACACATAAAAGTACCAAGACCACTGTCATGAACATTTAGTTTTTCTATACAGTTATTTTTTAAGTCTAAGACTGCTAGGGGTGAAGATATTTGCCACACACTGCCTATACAGTCTTTTTTTAATAATTAACAACACAAAGATTTCAGATGTGTCAGACGTGAGTGCTAAAATGAAGCAGGAGTGGGATTATTCATTGAGAACACCATTTATCTTATTCAGAAAGAAATATAAGGAATGGTTTTGTCCATTAGGTGGCAATACCAACCTTCTTCTTTATTAGATGCACATGTCTGTACTAATCATTCTAAGGTTCCTACTCTTCCTCTCTGTTTTATGAATTATGTTGCATTGTGCATTTAAGTGATTTACCTATTTGCTCTCGGTCATAAGTCAGGTTTTATCAGTGAGAAAAAAGTCGTCCAAATATGGAGACCATCACTTTATTGTGGAAGACTATTATCATCTATCCAATATTTGTTGATTCCCTTTAAGTTTATTTACTGCAGCTAGACACCGTTATCAAACTCCATTCGTTGGTGTCTGAGATTTGTTTATTGTCAGTCTTCTGACTGACTCCCAACAAACAGATCAGTAATTAAATAGCTATTTGTTATTCTGAAAAACAATGATATTACAACTCCTTCACAGTCTCTCTCATTCCCATTCCAACTGATGAAATAATGACATGGTGAAATGCATAAACAACAGACCCATCCTGAATTATCTGAGAACTCACAAAACAACCACTGTGAACTGTCAGAGTTTTGAATCTCATTATGCAACAAGCATGGGTGTTAATTAAACTCTACATAATGTTTACCACTGCTGGTTATGGGTGGACTTTTGTGAAACTTATATTTGTAAGTTACATTAAACTTATATAACTTGTATTTATGTGAATGTTATTGCCTCAACCATGAAACATTTCTAGCTATTAGATCCTGCCTGGTTTTAGAGGTTACTTTTATCTTTCTTGCAATAAGAGAGCTGGGACTTGTGAAATACTAAATGGTTGCTTTCCAGCTTTGTTTCATGTCTACTTAAAAAGAAAAACAGAAACAACCCCAGATACTAGCCCCGTGGCCTTATAAAGGTAAGACAGCTGAAAATGTTGGTAAAATGAAGCACAGTGAGCTGAACAGTAGCGGTGTGACTCACACTGCTCCACTTCTGAGTTCTTGGTTCTCATAGTCATACAAAACCCCCACAGTAAATAAAATACATCTTGCTTGCAGTGTTGTGGCTCTGCATCTTTAACCAACAATTCCTTACCGTGACTGGCTCAGGACTCTGGGTAGAGTAGTATTGATTCTGCAGAGGTCTGTCATCAGCCACGGGGGCAGGAGGACCTGTGTTTAGCTGCTAAATACACACACACACACACGCACAAAGACACACACCAGTGAGCGCATTTCAGCAGATTTAATCCAAACTGTTTGCCTTTCGATGTGTACAGGACCGTGGAACAATTGTGTGATTAATAACACTATCCCCCTGATGCTGACTCACCCTGTTAGCAGAGCTGTTGGTCTTCTTTGGGGGAGGAGGTTTGTATTTAGGTGGGCCACTGAAACACAGACACACACACAGGGATTGCACTGAGTCACAAAAATGTTATATAGACTGAGACATATTGTACAAAACTTTTCTCCAAGGACCAATTTGAAAACAGTTTGTCAAACAAATACTTACTCCTTGTTTTTGTGTTTACGGTACATTGCTATGGCTGTTCCAATGATGGCCAAGAGTAAAATGACTCCAATAAGAACGCCAATAATGGTGCCTGTTGTTGCTCCTTTCTCTGGGAGACGAGTGCCTGAATCAATACAAAAGAGGGAGAAATTTAAAAATAATACTGTCGAAAAGACCAGTTTTAAAGAGTTGGTTCACTTCACACTTCACACTTTGTGGAAATATTGATTTAGCCACGTCTGCTCCAACAGGCCTATTGCTGGTGTACAAGTTATCATTTTGAAGTCAGTTTCAAAAGGGTTTCAGTTTAAATCCATTGCAAAAACAAAACAGGACATAATTAAAGGGTAGGCTTTGTGGAAAACATTTCCTCAAAAGAAACTGGTGCTTGGAAAATGCATTAAAACCACAGTAACCAACTCACTCATCTCATCTTGTGTTCAAAGCGCCCCTTGTGGAAAAAGCATTACCTGTGCTTTTACGTGTTGTCTTTTTTGTTTTGTCTCATATGTAAGCTTTATTGAAATTATAATGTTAATCTTCCCATGCCTCATTCTAACAATCAAATGGAAGTCTCAGTGAAAATCTTTGAAAAAAGAGTTTGTTTCAACAGTATGTAGTCAACAACTACAGCTGATGCCTACCCTTGTCCGCAAAAAAGACAGGATAATAGTTTAAAGTTCTCATGGGAGCTTTAGTTTACAATGTACGTTTACAGAACACAAAATGAAACAGGTCAAGTTCCTAAGGACGGTATCCACAACTTCCTGTAATCTTTGCAAGCTTCCTAAGTAGCCATCTTGGAATCGATCAGCAATAAAAGAAAGCAGTGCAAGTAATAAAGGACTTTCTGAAGATATTATGATATATATATATATATATATATATAATGACAGTCTGACAGGTCCAGTGAAACGAGGACGAGTTAAGAAAATGTTTGTCCCAGAGCAGGTCTTAGCACTTGGATGCAAATACCTAATTGTAGAGATTAAGAGAGCTAAACTTCAATATCTGCGAAAGGAAGTCAGAGACAGTGGTTTACTCAGGAGAGCAACTTATTTTACAAACATCTGGAGAAGTCAATTTAGTCTGCAGGTAGGATAAATGTCACCTCACACTGTCAGACTGATAACTAAGGGGTGGCCTAGTAACAAGTGTGTGCGTGTGCATGTGTGTATGTGTGTGTGTGTTAACACGGTGGGGTACATAGAGGTTCTTGATTAGAGCATTGAGTCACACGGGTGATTAAGACGAACCAGAGGAATCATGCAGAGGTTTCACTAATGAACCATGACCACACCGAACATGAATTGACGCGCACACACACACACACACACACACACACACACACACACACACACACACACACACACACACATACATAATGTACGCTTGCATGCTTGCACGTGAACACACACTGTGTGTTTACTGGAGGTGCAGCCCGGCTCATTATCCCCCTGTATTCCCAGGGGATTATGCTAATGAGGGGGCGGTAAAGGGCAGTGAGGATCTGAAGCTCATTTGATGAGAACAAACTATAGTCGCAGTAATTGGACGGGTCATGATTGAATGTTGTTAGTCCCCTAATTACAATTCTCCTCTAACAATAGACTACTTTGAATCCATCCCAAAATAATTTCTATTCTACCACACATACAAAAGTGTCCTAATGATCATCTCTTTCTATCACTTGTAATAACTCAGCACATCGCCTCTCAACGATGACCCATCATGTTCTCTCGTTTACAATAGCTTTGGTTTTTCTCTTCTCTTTGATGCCTTTTTAACAAACCCAGTGTTGCAAAAAAGAACTGCATTTCTGCCATCACAATGGGCTCAGACACTCATTTGAGGTCATGTTATTATAATTTGGGCTCGTTGCTGTTTTTGATTGAAGACACTGAAAAGTAAAACCCGAGAGTGGTAAAATCAAACACAAGAAATAGAAAAATTAAGGTAACAAAAAGACTCAGAGCTAAAAGCACAGTGTGAACCTAAATCTGCACAGTCACAACAATAATCACTAAGCTTCCAGCTCTTTAAAGATGAAAAAAAAGAGTTCCCTAGAAATGCTAACAGAAAATCCTCTTTTGATGGGGTGAACTGAGTTAATTATGTTGTTTGGATGTATTCTTCGGGGTACAAATAAGTTCTACATTGTTTTTTTCCCCTGACGCTAAACTTAATTTTGCTTCTGTCTGGGGACTCGAACCAACATGTGGTGCCCTCATTGCATTTTAAGTAGTTTCTGGGTCCAAAGGGACACAAGATGTAAGATCACTCGTACATGGAGCAGAATATGGGTTTAATGTCTGGATTACGACATCAATTACATTTTTCTAGATTAACCTGCTTAGTATTTTAAAACAGCAACAAAAAGTATGCTTTATCATCCAAACATCATATCAATGAACACATTGAATTACTGTCAAAAAGTCAGACACCTGAAAGAATTATAGCCAGATTAAAAGGACAAATGTAAAAAGTACAGACAAAAGGATGTGTTTTAAAAACAAGTTTGCAAAATGAAGAATATACAGAGAAATAACAACTATGTATAGGCTGCAATAATGTCTGCTTCACTGGAAACTGGAGTTTTAGTAGATGCTGGTGATTGTGTCCTTAGACTCAAAAAAGATTATTTTGGTATGATCCTGGCAATCCCTGAGGACTTTAAAGTGGATTTCAGACTGCGTTTAACATCTTTACTTGTAGGTATAATTCATTGTTGCCTGTATCTTTCTGTGATGTCTTTGTAAAAGCTGCTTTGAGGGGAATTAACAAAGTTGTTTGAAATGAATTGAATTAAATTGGTACAGTAAAGGAGAAAGACTGAGCCAGTGGGCACCACCATCCACTCTCATCAAAATTTGTCTCTTTTTCAAGCATGTATTTGTTGGAGCTGCAAAATAGACCCTGTTTCAATACATTTCTTCATTCTACCCAGCTTTTTACAGGATGCTTTGTCATGATTTGTAGCTATGGAATTATTAATTGCAAAGAAACTATGCAAAAACACAGATTTATCACTGTAGGTTAACTCACAGGCATAGTGTCATGATATTTGCTGTGGTGTCTCAATAAAAGTCTGAAAAATATAAATATGCACACATTTTTGCTCTATCCCAAAAGTAGTGATACATTTGTGTGCTGGTCTCTGGTCATGGCATTTTATGTTTTTGATAAACGCATCCCTGATTGTTCGGGTCCTCTGTCTAATAAAAATGTACAGAGTTTTTTTTTTTATTGCTAATCCTGCTGTATTGAATGTGCAAATATTTTATACAGAAATCTTGGATATATTACATGAACAGCCCACTGACTCATTTGCACTGCTAAACTTTACCAGCTGAGTTGCACACATCAACACACTCAGTTCTGGATATAAATAAACATTTTTTGTTGTTTTCTGTGAAAATCTGACCATAACATGGACGCTTATCCTCAGAATAAAGAAATAACCTATGATGCAGGTGATAATCTTATTTCACTGTCACAAATAGGCATCAGTGTTTCAAGATCATTTTAAAACTCCTTGCAGTGATTTTCTAATGGATAATAATACTCTGTTATATTACCAGCTTGTTACTCTCACTGAAGCTTGCGTCCAACAAAACTGAGTTTTGTCTAAATTACTCACAACTATCTCCAAACCATGAGTTGTTTTGTTTGAATATCTCTGTGTCACTAACGGCAGACATGCTGTCAGGCTTTGGGATAGTTCTTCATAACTTCTGTAATGGAGACATGAGGACAAGTTGTTACAACGCTGGAGGGAGAACCGAGGCAATGCTGCAGGAAATGAAAACTAATTATTCATTCAACAATCTTAAAAGTGTCTAACGGGGAGCGTGTAAAACACACTTTTGTTTCAGCTCACTCGTAAAAGGCTGTCTTTTATATTTATGACTCTGGGTGATAAAAGGACAAAAAAAGGAACTTCAAATGGAGCGCTTCTGAATAATTAGTCAGATATTTTACAAGCACTGCCATGGAGGACGTTGGAGGATATTTTACTTATGCATTTGAAGTCAAGTCACGCTGGTTCTGTGGAGGGAGAGTTTTGCATGGAAGAATTTAAAGGTTATGAAGGGAATTATTTGTGCAGAAAAGCACACACGAAAAAATAAATAAAAGACCTGGGCTTCTTCACAAAAACTCAAGCAACTGCGACGGACTGGATGTGAAATACAAGCTGGCGTTCAGGCTCTGTTACACTTCCAACTGTTGCGACTGAAATTTGGCATCACACACATCACATCTAAATCACATTTTACATCTATGTTGTGTCAACCGTTTTCCACATGGTGGTGCTGTGTCTCTTTAAAAACCAACACGCTGAACAGCTGCTGGACGCGTTCATTCACACGATAACACTGAGACTTGTCTTGTCTTTCTTGTGCTGTTTGGTTTTGCTTCCTCATTCCAGTGCCGTGTCTGTTTATCTTCACACCATCCACCTCCTGTTTTCCCTCTTAGGTTTTCTTCTAAAAGCCCCTTAAAAGGCCTCCCCCTACCCTTTCTTATCTCACAGTGTCATTATCCAACCAGAGTGAGTCTCACTCAGCTGGTTTCAGGTATAGAGCTGCTCTCTCCGCTCTGATAACCTCTGATACAGAAGAAGAGGGGAAAAAAAGAGGCCAATTTCAAGGATTGAGGTGGGGTGCGTTTGTGTGAATGACTTGACTCGAGAGCGTGCCCTCTGTGTTGGCCCTGGATGGCAGCCATGTCTTGCGCTAATGAAATATCCCAGACAGAGAAAGACAGAGAGAGAGAGAGAGAGAGAGAGAGAGAAAAGGAGATGGGACGTGTACTGTAAGTCTGCTGGACACGCTTAAATCTCTGAAGCTATTTGCCGCCGAAGACATAAAACAAGACATGTACTCACCAGCAGACAGTGTTACATAAATCCCAAACACTAATACAAACAGAACACACACTCTCATGTGTTCACATGCAGTGTTGTATTAAGAAGCAGATGGCAACCACTGCTGAAGCCTCACTGCACAGTCTGACACATGAAGACATGTAACTCAACCTTTGCCCTGCAGCCTCTCTCCTTCAAGAAAAACACCACATGTACACAGGCATATATCTATTTACACACTTAACATCCATATTGACACAAACTGAGAACACAAACATAATAATATAATCCAGCGCAGCCCCAAAGGCAGAGGAGTTATGTATCTCTGTCTGTGCTGTTGTATTTATCTTTCACCAGAATGAGGAGGTGGTCAAACTTAGTTAAAGGTCAACTGGAAATCTGTCAGCAGATCAATGCAGGGACCATCCAGCTCCATACGCATCCATCACGTATCTATCTTATCCCTATATGGACGCCTTCTTCTGCCCACCCTTGCCTGCTCGTTCAGTCAACCATAGACCGGCACATTCCCATGAGGCCCTGAGGAGGCGGAGGAAGAGGAGATGAGCCTGGATGGTTGGCTGAAACTGTCTTGAAATTACCACAGAACTACTTCAGCGAGGTCGAAAATATCACCAGAATCTCTGAAGCGTTGGTAGGAATGGTTGAGTACAGACCAGTGGCGAGTTTTTTTTTAATATTCTTTGAATTTTACCTTTTATTGCTAGATTTTCTGTCCACTTTCAGAGGAGGAGGAAAAGCATTCAGCAGACAGATCAGCACTCTTTCAAAAACTTCATGTGAGTCACTGACAGGAAAGAGCTAAAATGAGGAGAGTGCTCAGCAAAAGAGGATTCCTTGAGAGATGAGTCAAGTTGCGGAGACAAACAGCGGAGTTGGGGAGGGGATGACATTGAGGGTGAGAAAGAAGAGGTGAAAGGGATCAGAAAAGGGGAAGAAAAAGAGGGTGAGGCAGTAGGAAGAGCCCAGTAAGATGAAGGCTGTGATTAAGACGCTGGCCTCTGAGGGATTTCCCGGCTGCTGCTGCCTGAAACTGGCTGATCACACACTGAGGGGGATGAAGGAGTGAGGGCTGAGACAAAGATCTTCCATCCCTCTCTTTTCCACTCAATACCTTGTTCTCTTCCTGTGTGTCTACGCCGTTCCCCGAAGGGATTAAGGTTAACATGCTTGCCTATCCTCAGCTTCCCCACGCACAGCCACAGCTTTTGCTGCATTTATCTCTGCCTCCTCCCGTCTTCTTTTTCTCCCATCCATCTATCCATCCATCTTTTTTCACTCCCGTCATCCCTCCTTCCTGTCATCCCCGCTCCATTGCCAGTGTAATTTGGTATTCGCTTGTTTTGCCCGGTAATACGACAGCACAAATCTGCAGCGTCTCCCTCCGCATCCCTTATCTGCTGTGCCTAACGAGAGAAGATAAGCCTGTTTTTATTACCCTCTCTGACCTCTACCCCAAATCTCACACAAATACACACACAACATGTAAACACACACATGCACATACACACACAGACAAACACAAACACACCTGCAAAAGTTCCAACTATCCTGAATGCCTTCTATCCAACCTCAAAACAAACACAATCATCTACAATAGGTCCAGTAGGAGAAGAGACTGAGATCTACATGTGGCTGGTCTTGGCTTAAGAGATTAGAGAGCCACTGGTCACTAGGAACACAATCCCGCTGCAGCGGCTGATCAAATTCATTCCTAATGGGTTAGCTTGACTCTCTTAAAAAGGGACAGTTGACCAAAAATATCCGAGCTAGAGGCATTGGGTCGACTCAGTGGGCAACGGCCTTAGCCATGTGGTGCTGACGTGGGATTGACCCTCTTGTGAATTTCTCTGCGTGTTATCTTCTGCTTCTTTCCCCCCTCGCTCTTTCAAGTCACTCTAGAGTATGCTTTCCAGCAAGAAAAGTAAGAAATGTCTACTTAATTATATACACCCACACTGTTTGATCACCCCAACACCATTAATGTCTTTGAAGGAGCAAACATATTTCTGATTTAGTATTCCCTTTTAGTATTGGCGAGTTTGTCTTTGTTGTTTTTGAGATGTCACAAGAAGTTTCGGAGAGGTTTTGCTGGAAAAGTTACAAGAAAAACCGGTTTCGGCTGAAATTCGAGCCTTTTCCTCTCAGCTGGGACTCAGGATGCAGAAACTGCTCCTGTGCAGAAAAACACACACAAAGCTAGCAGAGTTGCAGCAGAGTGCCTGGAGATGAGATTAGGACCGAATGAATTGATGGCCTCTGAAAGAGATTAAGATAAAACACAGGACATGTAATCTCATTGCTCACTAAGAGAAAAGAAAAAGCTCAGCCTTTAGGTTCTGAGGTTAAACACACACCGTATCCATCCATCTATTGACGCTTTCGCTCAGGTTGATGCGCATCCACCTGCCGAAGTCTGCGGTAACACGGTAACCCAATAATCAACGTGACAATAACGACATACAATGAAGTGAGGAGGGGGAGAGAGGAGAGAGGAGGGGAGCAAAGGAAGGCAGAAAGGAAGAAAAAAAGTAGCAAAATTAGAACAAAGTAAAGCTGGTGGCTTTACTTAGAAGGTACATATACGAGCTGTGGGCCTGAAAACACACTTTCGAGTACACGTACATTATTCACAACCAATTCAAGTGCCACAGTGTGAAGTGCTGCAGCTACCTCAAACATTAATTTTAAGGCACCCACTGCCTCCATCACCTCTTTCTTCACTGTCATTTACTTTCACTGCACTCATGAGAATGTTACAACTCATTTATAAACAAAACAAATCAAATCTCATTGATTGTGCTTGTTCGAACAACATGACCAGCTGAACAGCTCAGAGAGGACGAGCTCTTTGGGTTTGTCTGGAGGAAGAGCAGACGTGTGTGTGCATACGTGTGTGTATATGTGTGAGTGTGTGTGCGTGTGATGCTGGTCATTTCTAATCTACTGTGATTCTGGTGCTTCAACCCTGTGCGTTTCAACCATCTGAGGATTAAGTCCGTGTCACTTGTCTGAATGTGCACAGTGTGAGCAGGGGTGCCTTCAAATGCAGTGGTGTGTGTATGTATGTATGTGTGTGTGTGTGTGTGTGTGTGTGTGTGTGTGGATTTTGACATTTTTAAAAGCTGTGTGATGGTTATAGTGAAAACCCTCCATGGTGCATGTACGCGTGTGTGCGTGTGTGTGTGTGTGTGTGTGTGTGTGACTCTGCTCTCCTTCTCTGGGGAGACAGTGTGTTCCCTGCCACAGTGCATCAAAGCACACTCAGTTGCCTTGGGAGAAGGCAGGAACTCTTTCCCTCTCCACCCCTCCTCCCTCCTTCTCTCTCCCCCATCACCCCCTATCCTCTCCCCCATCTCCCTCTCTTTCTTTCCCTCTCTGACAAGGTCGCGGTTTGCCTCTTGCTGTCTCCCTTGTCAATATTTACAGTCCACTCTGCACTGGCACTGAGGTGGTTGGCTGCAGCCAGCGGAGAAAGCAGGGTTGCATTAGCCAAATGTAGCTGTCCACTCAGGACATGAGTGATCTGTTGTACTACAACAAGAACTCTGGTTCTGCTCCTCTCACACTCAAACACACTCACACTCTTACACAAACGGGGAGAGAAGGACAGCAGTTAACAGGTAGAGCAGGAAAACTGAGCAGGTGCTTAGCAGAGGAGTAACAGGTCCTCAAAAAAACAAAAAAACAAATGAGACAACAAGCACCACATTCATCCAAAAACCATGTTAGCACTTTAAATTATAATACACTGAACTAATTATGACACTTTGCAGGGTTGTCTCAAAATTGAAGTGATGATACGAAAAAGTAACTTGTATATTAATCAAAACAAAATCAATAAATCATACGAGAGAGGAAAAAACAAAAAGCTGTTTTAATTAAAAGAGGAACTCTTGAGAAAGTGCTGGAAGGAATTAATCATTTACACAATATTGTGTTTCCAATATTAATGCAGTAGCCTTTTATCATGATATATGTAATGTTTTCCGAATCCCAAAACAACTGTTTTCCACTGAAGAACTGTGTTTTCCTGTTTTTATCATAAATACATGCAAACATGCATTCATAATTTAATCAAGCAGTGTGATACATTTTTAATCACGATTGACTTCAGATTGTGATTTGAATTTTAAATTCCAACAGAAAAACAAAATCATCGCAGAATCAAAATGCTGCTTTTTGGAGAGTGAAGACAAATGTAGACCTGAGAAAGCAAATAATGTGAAAAGGTAAAAACACCTGAGCAGCCACTCATCACACACAACCACTCACTGTGAATGGCACCAGAGTTAACCTGGCTTTGACCCTGATGATGCTCAAATTAACATCTGATTCACAGCTTACAATCCTGCTATTGAGAGTCAGTCACAGGAAACTTGGTCTTGCACTTACTACAAACCACTGTCACAAGGAATGTGTTTCGACTTTGATTTATACAACTGCTGTGCACGCACCACAACTCTCAGAGGTGATCATGTTTTCTGCTGTACAGCTTTGTCAAAAACAACAGCAGCACCGCTGTTATAACTAAACCTGTCAGATCCAGACCAGATTATCCCTCAGAGGCTGCAGACTTTCTCAAACAGAGTCACTGAGACCTTGATTTATTTTGTGAAAATGTAACAAACTGAGGTTTCACTGCAGTTTTTCTTTGCAAGCATTAAAGTCCAGGTCTTACCAGTCAAAGTTCAGTGTTTTGAGGTCAGGACCTGGATTAATCTGGGAAAAAGCAGTAAAATCTCACCTTTGGTGCATTTTCACAAATAGAATAAAGGTGTTTGAAATCTGAAACTTTTTTTTTTTTTAAAGAAAAAACTCTTTTGCCTTTCAAAGATAATTCTGTGTATCTTGGCAGTCTAGGTAAATGCTTTTGGATTTAGACCTGATTTTATTTTGTTGTTTGTTTTTTTAATCTATTACCTTTAACAGCTGAAATGAAAGCTGCAAAATCGGATGCAAACTTCAGTGCAGCTCTTCTCTCAGAGATGTTGCGAGCTGTGGAGGATGACTACTATCTCTAAAGAGAAAAACTTCACAAACGGTCTTTTCACTCTTGCATTTTGTCAAGATTAAACAAACAATATAAATAACTTGTTTACTGCAGAGCTTAAGATGGATTCTTTAAGTCTGAAGAAGAGCCTGTTTCTCACTGCTACACTACAATAAGCCAAGATAACCACATCCTGTATCTGAAGCTTCATGCTGCACACTGACTTGAAATGAGGTTTGATCTTCTTATCCATGTACTATTCCTGTAAGAGTAAGAAAGTGAGGCTTTCAAAGGGCCTTTCAAACAGCAGCAGGTGTCCTACATTTTGAATAAGTGTAACACACACACACACACAAACAGGAAAACAGGTTTGTATGCAAGCTGGAGAGTAATCAGGTTATTACTGTCGGCTTAGATCACATTTACAGATTAAAATGAGGTAAGGAGCAGCTGTAATAGGAGCTGACTTAAGAGGGTAAGCTACCCACCAGGGTAAATACTGTAAATTACACCAAACATTGCAATCTGGTAATATCCAGCCACCTATTTTACCTCTAAATGCCCCTGGGCTTCTCATCCATCTTCCCGCCCTGCTTTTTCTCCTCTCACTCTCTCCTCTCTTCCTCTGCTCCCTCATCCTCTCTCTCCTCCTCCTCCAGTGTCACCATGGCCTTCAGGCCAGCCAGTCAGGAGCAGCTGGCGTGTTTACCTGCCCTCCTAACCACCGCTAACCTCTGGCAAGAAAGGACTCTCACCTCATTACCCACCACATTCAACCTGAAACTCTGCTATCCTCCTAGATTTCTCCCCTACAGCCAGGATGCTACAGTGTAATAGCCTCTGCGTACTGCACCACTACAATCTCTTCAGAAGCATGCTGTGCGAAAATGTTGCATATAATGAAGGAAAAAACCAACGTCTCAGACTTGGAAGCGGCTTTTTAAGTGAGGGGGAGTCTCTCTACCCTCGCCTGAGAGTACTCTTCGTGTCGCCCTCTCACAAAGTTCCTCACACTGTTGCCAGAAAACTAACGATGTAGAGGGGAAGACACAGAACTGCTGAAAGAAAGTGAGGAGTGTAGAGCACATGAGAACATAGGGAACTGAGAGAATTGAAGATTGAAGCTGGAGGGTGGGGAGATATACGAGGAGGAGGGAGAGGAATCAAGAAAAAGGAGACAAAGTTCTGTTTGTGACAGAAAAGCTGAAGCCTAATGACGCATCAAGTTAATGCCCCTTGTTCGAATTACGCGGTGTTCTTTTGTTGAGATAATGATTCCCTTTCAAGTGTTGTTTACTGTGTTTGTACCTGCTTTTTTGTTGACCACAAAGCAGGCAGCGTTAAAGAGCCTCATACTGTGTCCTCAGAGTGCCGTAGCAGTAATAGGCCCCCTCTTCCCCTCAAACTGCCTCTCATCAGCCACTGATTAATGACACACACTGTCGTAATGTTCCTGCATGCTCTCCACATTCATTCACTTTCCTCTTCATCCTCCGTCCCCGGAGAGGAGCCACAACAAAGTGCGCTGTCGAGACACCCAAAAACTACGCTCTCGCTGAACTCGAATTCAAACGCTCATTAAGAAAGACGTTTCCTCCACCGACTGCTGCTCGGTTAGGCATTGCTGCTGGGAGCAAGTGGCAAGAAACAATAGAATACAAAAAGAGATGGGAAGGTGGTGAAGCAAGCATTCAGAGTTCAATTTATCTGTATGAGAATAAAGAATGGATTCATTAGCGCTTAAATGCGGTTGATTGGCTGCTTGGCTTGGAGAGCTCGTGATTTATGCTTCTGTAAAGAGGATGCAACCCATGTCCTGGCACAAAGTACACACTAGAGACAACACACTTTCAGTACAATTTAAATATGAGCCCCTGGCTTAAAAACGGGGGAAACAAAAGAAACTAAGTTCACAACGGGAAATAATTCACAATGGTTTGTTTTCTCCAAGTTCTGTGTACAATCATCCATCATCTTTCCTCCTTACCCTTTGTTGGTCATGGGAGGCTGGAGCTTTTTCTAGCTGTAACTGGATGCAACATAGCAGGCTTAACCCTGAACAGGTCACCAGCCTATCACAGGTTCAACTACTGTGTATGTGTCACAATCCCCAGAGGTGATCATAGTTTTCTGCTACATAGCTCTGTCAACAACACAACAGCAGCTCCGCGGCTGCTGAAGCTCTTACAGAGTAAACGTATGAGTGCATGCAGGATAAGAACATATACACCGATATAAGCTGAAGTGCTTTCTAACGCATGTGCACAGATGCAAACACTCACATAACAGACACACTTTAACCCTCACATCCTGGATGAAAGATATCAAAATGCTGCACATACATCAACTGACACCTTCAAAAAGCCTGTAGCATCAATAATAGATGCACTCTCTACCAGGTATTAAATGCACTGATCTCATTGTTCCAAACCAAAAGTGGTTGCAGGCGCAGGTTGGTAATTGAAAATGCTCTTTTATGCACCTTTCATCTGAATATTCAAACATTACCTCTGCATCACAGTTTTTCCCTGCTCAAATCCTCCCATCTCCCCCTCTGGGCGGGGGGGGGGTTCCTGTTTATCAGGGAGTGTTTGTGTTTTGCGTGTTTCTCTGCAGCAGTATTTATGTTCAGTCTTGAAGGGTGTGTTGGGTAATCAATAGTGTTTCAGTGAAGGACACTTGGGAGCAGATTGGAACCCAAATCCAAGCCAGCATGAAAGACAACATGACAGAAACACTTGCTGCTCGACCTGAAGGGGCTCAGTGTGACATCCACCCTGACTGTTTGTCAGAAGCGTGCACACACACGTGCACGCAGCACACACTCTTTCAAACAGACACACTTTGACACGCTTGTGAACCCACAAGAGTAGCTTCAAAAACAGTTAAAAACATTTACACACTGCTACATCAAAGCAGGCCGATTAATGAGTTATTGACCGATGAGCACACACAATATATCTCGCATTGTGAGGCATAAAAGACGTGACCGGTGTCCTTGTCACAGCCAACAGAATGTGCAGTAATGAGTGTGTACGTTTGGGTGTATCTGTGGGTGTGTGGGAGCAGGGTGTGTGTGTGGATGCGTGCGGGCGTGCATGCACAAGCGGTGCACACGGTGTGTATACAAGTCATTATTAGAGGTTTAGTGTGTGCTCACCAGTCAGTCAGGCTGCAGTCAGAGGAGTCAGCTTAAGGGCTCATAGCAGCTCCCTGAGGAGACACTAAATACCATCAGCCGTTTAAATCCATCCATGACCATTTTAAATATGCAGCACACACTCACTCCATTTTTAATAAGGGCTCTGAGCAAGACAGAGGGAGAAAAAAAGGATAGAGAGGAGACAGAGACAGACAGAGAGAGAAAAAGAAAGAGAAAAGGGTGGGGGGGGGCAGACTGAAGTGGAGGGATATGAGGGGAAAGAAGGAGGGAGCAGAGTCTGTTGCATTGATTTCTTGGCAGTTTGGCACCGGCCCTGATTTGCCTGGAAAAGCCACAGATGTGTCAGAGCCGGTTAGGCACGCCAGAGGAGAGGGAACACGCATGCACACCCAACTCGAGTCACATGCATGCACATGAGTAGACAACATACACACACATGAAAGAGCTCCTGAAAAGAGAGGATTCAGTGTGCTCTCAGAGTGTCTGCAAGAGAGTGCGGATTACAAAAGCACCTATGTGGAAGCCATGGATGATGCAAGAGGTTTTGATGCCTTCCTGGGGAAAACCAGTCGTTTTCTCTCAGAGGGCCGTCAGAAATAGACACTATTACACACACCCAGATGGGCAGTAAATTTTTCCTTAATCCCAGGCTTAGCTGAGCTCAAAAACCTGTCTGTTCTGCTCAGCTTTCAAAGCACACCTGACTGTGTGCGTGTGCTTGCACGGCCCGGCGGAGCAGCAGGGAACAGTCGGATGTACATTTTGATGCGAGGGCGGCTGAGACATTATGATCAAAGTCAAGGGCTGCAGAGAATCAACCAATCTTTGCTGTGAATCCACAAGCAACCTCCAGACAGACTACCTGATTAGATGGGCATTTGTGGATTATATTCAGCATGGAAAGTGAAGGGGAATATTGATGAAAAAGCCTGAGGCAAAATGGTATCTTGGTCCACTTATAGCTCAAAATGTTAAACACTGGTGTCGTATATAAGAGTTTGAGTTTGTTAGTCTTGCATATGCCACTGTAGATGCTTGAATTAAATATTAACTAGATCATCTGTTGCAAAATTTACTGGAAAAAATACTTTGAAAATCAATCCACTTATTCAAAAAAGCAAGTTGTGTATGTTTTGGCATGTCAGTATCTTAGTTTAACCTTTGACGCAGTCAGAGTAATCCCTCCCTGATGTTTTGTTTAAACTTTCATTGGACAGGTGAAATTTTTACAGTGTTGTATTTTCTCACCAAAAGCTAAAAATCAAAGACTGTTTGGTGTCAGGGTAAGAGAGAGAAGAGTGTAACCCCACATTGAAAGAACTGAGCGTGCCCAGCATTCAGAATGGAAGAGAATTGACGTAAAGTAGTTGACACATTTTAATTCGCTCACTTCTTCACTACCAATTGAACTCATGGTGGAGTCGACAGGTGGATGAAGCACCTGTGTGCCAAGCACTTACCACCAAGTGAGTAAATCCTATATGTCAACAGAGCTCACACAGCGGGAGTGATGTCATCCCAGTATAATGCAAGAGTGGTTTGCTTAATACAATCTCGAGCTTTTGGCAAACACATACATACACACACACACGCTTAAGCAGCTTCCTCTCTGTTGCTCCAGGTGACAGGTGTGTCACAGCAGCAGTGTGGCAGGAACCTGGTGATCCCTCCCGACAGACTGAATGACCGGTTAGTCAGCTCTCTGCCTGACTCACTGACCGAGAGGAAGGGCTCACTCACTGGTACTTTGTGTAAACGTGGGTCTGCTCTCGGAGAAGAAAGGGGGTGAATGTGTCAGTCCGGGTTCAGACAAAGACACGCGAGGAGATGCTCAGACACACGGAGACAGATAAGATGCAGATTAGACATGCTTTGTTTATTACCCTCTGTGTCACAGACTCAACCGGTCCTGCGCCCGCCGTTCATCTGGCTGTCAGAGAAGACACAATAGGACAGTCACACTTTCTTTGACGCGCCACTATGGAATGTTAATCACCACAGAAACCCATTATCTTCACATCCTCTCGCTCCCTTCTTCCATTTGTCTTTTTCTTTCTTTTTTTTTTAAAGCTGACAAACTGGCTACTCGTTACTAGAAAGTACCATTGTTTCATTGAGCGCACATGTAGAGGGAGACCGAGACATGAGGCAGAGGAGATAAGAGAGGAAACAGTGGGGAGAGAGACAGGCCTGCCTGACTGCTGACATAAATTGGGGATCATAAAAAGTGTCGTCCCAGAATTAATCTGCGAAGAATGAATAAAGTGAAGTACCATGGGGAGAGAGGTGTGTGGAGGAGTGTGTGCGGCTGAACAGGATTGTTCTTGAATTTATAACGAAGATGCACAAGTGGAAATAAATTTATGACTTTGGAGTTTTCATAAAGCAGGATGATGTAAGTGCATGAGAAAGCTTTTGAACGCGTACTTTGAAAGCATGTGTTCATATTAATAATAGTAGAGTTGTTATATTGTGTACATGCTCTTTGTATGTGTAAGTGTTGGTTTCTTGTATGGGTCTGTGGCTCAGCTGTTAACATACTCCTTGGCTTTCTTTCCCAGCTGCAATGCCTACAGGAAGTGCCACATACATCATGCATTTTATGCATAAGGCTGAATGTCAACACTGATGCATAATTGTTGCGGTAAAATGCTAAATGTCACCAAACACTGGGCTCTGTTTGCACTGACTGCGAAGCCTTTATCACCGCAGGACAAGCTCAAAGTCAGAAGTCGCCAGGCCAGCCGTCACTGCACAACTCAGAGGCTGTGGCTGTACAGTACGCAGATGTGGCAGCAGTGGCCAAGAAGGCGACAAGTGAGATCGGGGGACAATGAGGGTAATGAAACTAGATTTGAAGAAGCAAGGGTGAGGATGAGTGAGTTTTAATGTATTTTTTTCTTTTTTTTCCTCTACACAGATGCACCCTTTAAGTTTCATTCAGTTCCTTCACATGATCCTTGCGTAGGCTGATAAATATTGTGTACAATCCTGCAGCTCTAAAGCAAACTGAATATGATGTAATGTTGAAAACAAATGCATCTGGTTTCTTGAGAGATGCCCAGATCTCTTCTTGTATGTAAGTTCTTGTAACTTCCCAGCATGAGTGTTTTTAGTAACCGACCTGCCACTGGGACAGCAAGGTTCAGGAAATGAAAGAGGTTGTTGAATTAAAATTTTATGTAGATAAAGTGTGATATCGTGTGAAGAACTCCTGGATTGGTCGTCAGTGTTATTTTGGGTCCCTTGGGTGCAGCTGCTAAATCTGTGTTCTAGCACCAGCTGTTATTTGACGTGTACAGTGACGTAGTCCGGGGAAAGCTGTTTGAGCTTGGATTTGTATTTTCTGTTGCTCAAATTAATTTGTAGCTTCACATCCATCTTTGGGAAGAGCGTCATAAAATAGTGGTGAGGAGGATGTTATGAGCAAGGCTTTCTCGGCTAACTCTGCTGCGGAGGATTATCTATTTCAAAACAACTCTTCTATGAACACTGATTGGACTTAGGGATGAAGTATGGCACAAAATATGCTCCAGGTAACAAAAGCTTTTTGTTTTTGTCTTGCAAGACATTTTTTTACTGTTAGCAAGATATATTAAAAGGATGTTTTCAGTTTCATTTTTTAAGTGGTTTGTAAGAGGCACTTGTTAGTAGAAGTGTAGTGCCTAAAGGGGAAGCCTGGTCAGCTCGGTGCCTTTGCTGAAAAACCTGGAGAGTGTCACAAGTAAGAGTCAGCTCTACTGCGTGATCTTGCTCATTTCAATAAAGCCTTACCCATACACAAAAATCTGTATAAGTGGAGGCTTTGGAGATTTTTCTGTGATTTAATTTGGTGTTAGAAAGAGACTTTGTTGTAGCACTGTGTGCAGATTCCTCTCCCTGCAGTGCATTGAAGTGAGACTCAGCCAGGATGAAAAACTTTTGTTCTATCAGGAGAGCAAAGATCCAAAAAGTACCAGTCAGAGCAGTTGTGTAGTCTACCTCTTCAAGCTGAGAGAACTGCCTCTGCCATGAGTGGCAACAAGATTTGAGGACATTCCTGAATCAGAGGGCAATAGGGGCTAACATATGGCTAAAGCCCACTTCATCTACTTACTTTTTTCAGACTTTCCCCAGTTTCTGGACGATAAAGCTGAAAACTAGGAATGCTGGGTGAAAATTTGACTGAAAAGTAAGTTTTTGGCCCTTTTTTTTAGCTGCATAATGACTCAACCCATGACTCATTTGACTATACCTAGGTAGCTACTAGAGGAAGAGTGAGCTGAAAAGAACATAACTGTGCCAGACCGATCATTTCCAGCACTTTTTGTTTTAAATGATCTTAAAATTATCAAAACTCACAGCATCTGAAAGTGAACTGAGCAAAATTAAAGTTGACTCATATAAATTAGCTAATCAGTGCTCTGCAGGCGCAGGAACATGAAATGGGTCTATGAAATTGTTCAACACAAAAAAGCTTTCTAATGGCATGGTAAAGTGCTAGGAATGTATGAAATAAAGCATTTGATTTACCAAGATTAGTGTTTGTTTGTTTTTTAACTTTTTTAAAGTTTCCTGAACTGTGTGCTCAAGTTGACCTGATAGGCTTGCTTCTCCACCAGTTCTCTGCATGGCTTTTTCAACAAAGGGTCCAAGCAGACCAAGATTCCCTGTGGGAAAATACAGTCACTGTAGACAAACACCCGACACCCTCACACACAAAGACTGAACCATCCCTTTGAGGGGGGAAACTGGTTAAACTTAGCAGTTAAATCTCAAGCTTCATGCAGAGGCTTTGGTCCTAAACAGCCCTTTGCTATATACCCTGCTTTTGGTTTCCAACTCCATCAGTGTCCTCTCTCTGATTAAAGGCATTAAAAGCCCGACATAAGCTTAGTAATACATGAAAGGTGAGTGTACTTTCAGCAGTGCTATCAGAATTTCAGTACAGTCTAAACGAAGCATTAATAGTGATTTTATCCGCATACAGCATTAAGATAATGTACTTTCAGGGAGCATTTGCATCAACACGAGATATCTGGGAACATTCTCATTATCAGGTTTCTGTCCATGTCGTGATTGAATCTCATCGGACAAATTACTTAGAGCTGGACGTGCAAAGGCATCCATGGTTCGAAATCTCTTTTTTCAGGGAAACTCATTTTGCTACTGCAGCAGCTTGTTACTATTGCCAGATTGATTAAAGTGCATGGATGTAAAGAGAAAGAAATGGAGTTTAAACACGGTGTTGTTGTGTTTGTGCCTAGGAAGTATGCTGGAAAAATCTCTCTCACTCTCCTGATACTTTGGCATTTTTGGGTTCATGGAGCTCAAGCCTTTCATGAGAGCGTCCTCGAAATTGAGCTAAAACTCCTTAAAGCAGCAATAAATAAAATTCAAAACTAACTGCAGGGCTAAACACCACAGGGAGTGAATGAGAAAGTTTTGTTTTGTAATTGGGGTTAGGTGACCCTTTGACATTTTCTAATATGTCTTTCATTGTCCTTATCACCACTTCATGCTCAAAACAGCCAGAGGGAAGAGAAAACACACAGACACAGGGAATGTGAGGACAAGAGGAAGAGAGGGAGAATAAGTAATGCAGATATAGGACTGGAACTCGGAGGCAGGAGACCACCAGCTGAGCTCACAGATGAAAAAGTACAACATCCATGTAGAGAGCTGGCATCCAGCATTTTGGACCGAACACTGAAAAAGCCTCCAACTACAACTGGCAGAAACAGTTACGTAAAGAAGTTAGATTTTCTGCATTTAAAGCGCTAAGTTTGTGCTCGTGACCTTTGAGGTTGAAGGGCTGAGTAATGAGGAGTAAGGCAAAGAGCCAGGCCTGCCTGAGAGGCTACTGAATGAACGACAGGGTCGGAGACATGGGCGAGAGAAAGAGATGGCGAGAGAGGGAGAAAGTAAGAAAAGGAGAAATATGAAGGCACTGTCATCTCATTTCTCCTCCCGCCGGCTCCTCCAGCTGTTGTTCTCGCTCCCTCTCCCAATCGCTTCTCATTGTCACTCATCCTTCCAATCACCCCAAACCACTTGTGCCACCCCTCCCCCTCCTCCCTCACTCTCTCTATGCACCCTTCTCTGGCTCACTCTCTTCCTCCTCTTCTTTGCCTCTATTTCTCCATCCACACAAATGACTCAGTGAAACAGGTCAAGTGTTACAAAATTCCCCCTGCAGCTCAACCTGCCTAATACAAGGCCTGGCTCATTGCACCAAGACAAGTAATACGCTGCCTACTCACTGAGAGAGGAGCACACATACACACACACGCTCACATACACACACTCACACACACACACACACTCATTCACACAGGGTCACCGCCAACACACTATGAATATAAGTCCATAAAATGCCAACAATATTAACATATTTATCCATGCACGCCAACTCACAACACTAAATATTAAAAGTCATCCAACTTATTCATGATTTCTAAAATCTTTGTTTAACTCTGTTATTACAGGCAAGACATCAAAAATATGCAGAGCTTGTCACGCACTAAATGCAGTCTCTGCATGGATGAACTGTATAAAAATGTGCATGTTTAAAACAAAAAAAACCCCATCACATCAGTTCTATTAATAACACTGAAATGATCAAAACATTTAAGGAAAGAAGATCCTACACTGTTCGGATAACTGATTAATTGCACTACCTTTCCCGGTAGCAGCTTCTTAATTCTGAGGATTAACAGTGTTATTTTATAAGAAACTGGGTGTCTTTGAATTTTGAACTGCTTATGAGAAGGCACAAGAAAAAAAAGACATCATCTTGGGCATGAGATTTTTTTGGCCTTAAAGCTTGCATAAGGAATCAAAAATTAATCTGCAGATTAATCAGTAATGAAGATAATCTTCAGTTGCTGCCGTACATATTAATACTACAGTAAATACTACACTGCAGCCAGTAGAATGGGGAAGAGGCCACATTTGAAACACAAAGTGCCTTAGTCTCTCTCCACCTCTCCCACCTCTCTACACTAATGAATAGCAATTGGGGGACAGAAAAGCCTGGAGCATTCAAGTAAAAGTCGTATTAAGAAGAGGACAACAGAGTAAAGGGCCTTAAACAGGATAAATGACTGGGAAAAACTCAAGTCAACACACACACTTGCCCTTTAACACACACCATGAAAAGCCTGCTGCTTGACTGTACAGGTTTCAAGTGTGTTTGCTCTGCAGGCACAGTGTTGTGATATTGAAACGTAACAGCTCCATATATCAGGATGCTTGGGACCTATATGGAGGATAAACGACCTGCGAGCAGCACCTGGACTGTGTGTGTAATACACAGATAAATAACTGGGGACCAGGAGGCATGTGACGACATGCAGACTCCTGGAGAGATCACATTAACCTCCTGGACAGTAAACAGAACAAAAATATGAAGATTGGATCAGTGCATGCATGTTTTTTAAGAGTGAGTTTTGTCTGAATCCCCCGGGAACAAAAGTCGTTTGGGAGGGTAATGATTTAGGAAAACTGAAATGTACCAGAACATGAATTAATCACGATGTGGGACCTGCATTCAAGCACACTGTCAGCACTTAGCGCTATCTATTTTCTGCTGTTTGTACCCCGTTGTTTGGGCCCAACAAAAGGAGTTCAAGCTATTACGCACAATGAACAGAGTGTAATTCCTCGCCAATGTTTCCGCTGACTGCTCCTGTTGAAGGCCGGCCGGTCAGATGGGAGGTCTGAGGCTGGGATGAGCCAGTTATTACTGTCAAGGTGACAGAGATCACATCACGTTCATGTTAGCGAGAGCTATAATCGACATGTTTTAGTAAATATTTCACGTAGAGCGGCTGTGATGCCAGAAGCCATAGTTGAATAACATTTAATTTCCTCCTGCAAGATAAGGCCTTTTGTACATTCTAGACTATTTTATTCTATCACTGCCCTGAGCTGACAGTTATACGGACAGGGGATGATGGTGCAGCACGACAGTGCTTTGCATGGCAATACTGGTCTTTCTCCTGGACTCTTACTCACTCCCTCGCTCACATTTTACACTGTAGTGCACTTCAACTTTGAGTCAGGGCTGTTACCCATGATGCCTCAGCTGTGGAGATGGGTGACAGGCAATGGGTAGAAACCTCTAACAGAGAAGGGGTTAACAAGGAGCCAAAGACTTACAGGATGTTCCCTGCAGGTGCCACACAATGGTCACAGATCACGGCAGTGGCTCTTCATGACAACCACCATCAAACACACGCACACACACACACATACACAATAAGAGACCAGTGTCTGAGAGTGCTGGCTATCCAAGACTTCTCAGTTTGCGGCAGTTTGATGTTTTGCATGCAGATTTCTGCTTCTTGGAGCATAATTAATGGGTTAAATCAATAATGCATTTCCCATTCCAAATGATGCCTCTGGGTTCAATAACAAGTGATTGGAGATGTGTTAGAAATGAGAAATAGAAAAGGCAGAGTGATTAGAGAGGATTTTACACCCCAGGACTGGTTGGACAGCATTCGATTTCATCATGGGGACCAACACACACACACACACACACACACGCGCACACACACACACACACACACACACACACACACAAGTTCTACAACACAATTCACAATGCTCAAACATTGAGTCCACAGCAGACGATGAGAAGATAACAGCTACAGAAAAGAGAACCGGGCAAAAGAAGTGATTACAGGAAAAGAGATGTGGGGATAAGATGACAGACACATGAATGGGGAGGCCGTCTGTGGATACAAAAGGAGGAGCTGGCAAATGCACATGAGCAAACAAAGACACACGCAATTTTGCAGAAAGATTTTGACAGTTCTCCCCTCACTGTGGCTGTTTTTGTTTAATGTCAAACAGAGAAAGCAGAGAGAACTTGAACCCTGCAGGAAAACCCGACGGTGCAGATTACATCCCTGAGGTATACGAATGGGGACACATGGTCCAGTCTGCTCAATCACTTCGATATGTCCAATCACACACAAGAGACACATAAATGAGTGAAGAGCTAAGTGATGAATGACTGTTAGCTTTCATCAGCTTTTATTGAACTCTCGATAATATTTCCTTTTCCTCCAACTTTGAGACAAATTACAGCAGGTGACAGTCTTTTCTTGGTCCTCAGACAGATATGTAAGGACATGATAAATAAAGCCACACACAGCATCGGGAACCAGGCAAAAAAACAGGAAGTGGCTGACCAAAGTGTGGAGGTTTGACAAGTAGCTGGAGAAATGCCAGTTCACTTCCTGGGCACTGCTGAGATGCCCTTGAGCAAGGCATCTAATCCCCAAATGCTCGGGGCACTTTGTAGCACACTGCACCCACATCTTTCTAAATATCTCCCAATTATGTCAATGCATGCTTGTAGATTCCTGTTTGAGCTTGTGTGTTTATATTTCAGATGAAGTGTGGTGCATAATCAATACCAGTGGGAAAAATTGAGTTTGCACAGTAAAGAACATGAAATATTAACAATGTAGTTTCGACATATCTACTTATGTACCATATACATAGGGCTGAAACATAATTAATTTTTCATCAAGATTAATTGTTGAGCTCAGTAGGTCGTGGCACTCAATCAAAATTCTGATTATGGGAATAAAATCCCTTTATTGTTGCATTTCAGAACAGCTCTTCGTCTATGTTCAAGTCCATAGTAACAGCATACAGTCACTCTCACCAGTGTCATTCTTACTAGTGCCATAATATAGATTTCTAGATTTTCTTATTGAGAAACTGCTGCACTGCTACACCAGCATGATCTGAAACTGTGATTTGAGAGGCAACATGGATTCAAAGTGTTTATTCCATCAAATACAATCTTTATTTCTAATTTCTAAAGCAGTGAGTTCAACCTCCAATCAGTGAACATTGTGCTGTGCAATTATTCAGACATTATTTTTGATTATTCACAGTCACCCAATGTTCCCTGGCTGATTTAAGAGCATTTTTACTGCTCAGGAACTCAATTTTGGTTGTTTCCTCTGTTTCATACGGGTCTTGTTTGCAGAAAACTTTAGTTACACACAACAGTCCTGCACACAGTCAACTAGCCCACAATCAGCCACTGCTATTTCCACAAGCTCTGAGGTTAATTTCTTTCCTTTATTGCCATTTTCAGATCTCAGGGATCCATGCTCTCAAAATAGTGCGAGGACAGATTTTGTGATGCGGTTGCCTGCTGACATCAGTCTGACATAAGCTGCAACTGTATGATTCACTTGAAGGTGGTAGCTCACACTCAGAGTACTTTTTTAATCCTGTTTGACACAAGTGTGTATTACTTTTGACTTGTCAAGTAAGGGAGTTTTTTGAAGTGAAATTTGCCGTTTTGAAGTGAAACGGCACCATTACTTTCCATCATGGCAGAGGCAAGGAGCGGGAAGACTCTGAGGCTTAACCACTGAGTGCCAAAAAGGACAAAAGCATGTAACTTTAAAAAATTATCTTATCTTGATTACACTGCTATTGCATGTGTTACTGCTGTCAGCCCTAATTGTATGTATAGTGTATGTGGAAAGCCAGAAAAATCTGTTTGTTAAAATGTAAAATGGCAAAGATCAATGCACTGATTAAAGATTAATTTATATACATCAATAAGTATAACTCCTTTGACCATCCAGTTTGTGGTTTTAGCCATCTTGCACCCACACAAAGAGAATGACCATGCAAACTACTTCCGTAGGAACTGTTTGGGTCATTGTTCTCCAAAATGAATCATCAATTCTGACGCAACAGCAAGACATCCTATGAGAAAGAAAGAAAAAGAGCAGCGAAAACATTAGTTGTTCAGGAGCTCTCTGAAAACATTTGCAAGAACTCCCACACAGAGGAAAACATACATTTGCATGCAGGGTCTGTACTGTCAGGCAGGCGAACATCTGCACAGCCGTTACATGCACAGATGAACATGAACACAATCATCCACAATTTACTACGGACTCGGCAGTCCCCAGAAGACTCACCCGAGTCCCTGAGACCAAATATTTGCAGACTTATTTCTTCTTTATCTCCATATTCATCTCCCATTCTGTATGTTTCTGTCTGAGGTTATGCAGACGTGCGTGTGCTGGTGCGTGCATGTACTTTGTAAGAGCTGCCTGTTGAGACGGTGAATTAAACAGCAAGTGCATTTGATCTGCAAAGCACTCCAGGGCAAATACACAAAATGAGACACACACAAATACACACACGCGGGCACGCACACACACAGAGGCTTGCATACAGCATCAAAATCATTTCCGTCACAGAATCTATTCTTAGGAGCGGCAACAAACCATTCTTTCCCTGATATAAATCTCTTTTATTCATACCCACAAAAATCACGCACATACACACACACACACACACACTAATAAACACATGCACTCATAGCTTAAAGCTACCCTCCCTGGTGGTCATGATGCATTCATGCAATGTACTTTGTTTTTTTTTTATATTTTCTACAACAGGATTTGTTCCAGGTAAGTCTCGGCATGAAGACCTTTGAGGGCTTATTTAACTGGCAAACAAACATGCACGCACACGGCAGCCTTCATCTGGTGATGGTGGAGGTTTGGGCAGGTGTGTGGAGGTCAGAGGCTGTCTGAGGACGTCAAAGCTTTCCTAATCTGCCTCCCCCCGTCTGCCTCACATACACACACCCTAGACAATCCGATCTGCGAGAAGTTAAATCAACACAGCTGCAGCAACTCGGCCTTCTCCGTCCTCCAACCTTCACTCAAACGTCTCCATCTTTAATCAGGCTCCACCTCCCCCTCTGTGTTCTACCTTTTGCCAGTTTGTTCTCCCTGTATCCTCCTTTCTGCTTCAGATCATTTTTCCTATTCTTTTTAATCTTGCATTGGTCACTGGTAAACTTATATACTAGGCACCACCTAAGAGCTCATCCCTTGACTTTCCTCACGCCATCACACACTGCTTGTCTTCGTTCCATGCTCCCTGTTTCCTGCTCTCTCTGCCCTTTTGGGCAACAATAGACTGAAACCACCCAGTTACCTCTCACCCTGTCAGCACAGGCAAAAGAGAAACTGCCCAAGGGCCTCGAGGGGAAACAAGAGTCTCCAACTTCCCACTGTCTGTCTGTCTGCCTGTATGCCAAGGTGAGTTTTATACAGGTATGTGTGTGTGTGTGTGTGTGTGTGTGTGTGTGTGTGTGTACAGCAGACACACATCTCAAAAAAAAAACCTGTGACCAGAAGGCAGAAGATCAGATGTTATCTTTTACCACTTGAGGAAGAAGACTGATACATTTTCCAATTTCCTGGGATTATTTACAAATGAAACGTCCTCTGCACACTGCTTTCACCTTGCTCGACATGAAACCGATACTCTGCTCCAAGAAATACATTTTCCGGTCTGGTACTTTCTAAAGCGTCTCCACTTGTTCAGGAAATTTTTCATTACCTTCACAAGAGGGTTTCCCTCCTTGAGGCTGTATGTTGAAACTGATGTCAATCTACCCAGCTCATCATCCTTTAACACTAATTTTAACTACATTTCAGGAAGACTTAAAATTTTCATCAGCATGTCATTAACATCTCAGGTAACACCTTTAAACAGGGAATGATTACTTTTTCCCTGGGGCCAATGCTTTCAAAGAAGGCATCAAAAATCCATAAAAGAAATCAAACTAGATAAAGGGAGTCAAATAAGACATGATATCCTGTCCTAAACACACAATGATAATATGTCTTGTGCTACTGAAAATCACTTTAACCTAATTTTGGTTTCTCAAACAACCGCAGAAAACAATAAAATTGGTCTGTAACATATTGATTCCCAAAGTGTCAACAAGCCTCAATTTGTCACAAACTGGCTCAGACAGTGTGAAATTAAAAACTGCACAGCACAGAATCAAAAGTATTGGTTTAAATTCAATTTTAATAAAACAAAGTGTGAAAGTGAGCCGCAGAAATAGAGAAAGCAGTGACTCGTTGGGAGAAATACAGCCTAGTTCGACAGTGATAAGGTAATGATGTGTCCCCTCCGTAGTCTTGTATAGATAGTATATAATGATTTTCAAGCTTAATTGGATGACTCACACCTGAAATTTAAGGATGTGGGTGCGATGGAAGAAATTTCGCAGACATTCATGGCTGTGACAGAATGATTTCTACTAACTTTGATGTTTTCTTCTCGTGCTTCACATTTGGTTTGAAGTGAAATGTCTCAAAATAAACTCTTATGAAGTATGCACCCCTTTTAAAGGTTATCTTTCCCTCTTTTGCCTGTTTTTCGTCAGTCACCCCTGAGAGAGAGGAAATTTGTCATGACATGTAAAACAAAGACCCTGCAGCCACGAGTGGAAGTACTACTTTGTGCCTTTACAACTCAGACATCATGGTTGTTTCTATTACTTTGATGTGAACACGCTTTTCAAACAGGATGTGGTCATTAAGTCAAAATATGTCTCTGTAAGTCGTCCTAAACTGATGATATTCCCATGTGACTCATCTCATTAGCATGCCAGTATGCCACAAAATGATAGTAAACTTTGTAACTCGCAGCAAAACTATAAGTACGTTATCTTGCTGGCTGGCCTGCTCTTACAGGGGAAAGTAAAAGTGCACTGTTAACTTTAGTCTGGAGAAGTCCTCTTTACCCCCAGATACCAGCAGACGCTTGTTATCTCCCCCTGTGATGTACTTTCAGGCTTGCACTGCAGCCATCTCCATGGCTAGCTTGTCTCAGGGGATCTCCTCCTCTAGTCTAGTCTTCAAAACACTGAAAACATGCTTTGACTGAGGTCAGATGACTGAGGACTCTGTACTTTACTAAAAGCAACAACTCAAATCAATGTGCTGGAGTGGGGAAGAAAAATAATGAGAGACCTATCACTGTCAGTTAAAAGATAAAGTGTTTGATACAAATATCTCAGTAATTGCTAGACACACACAGCTGGAGTGCTGATGTGTCACCACAGGCAGGAAGAGAGAAAAGCCAGCTGCTTTAAAGCAAATAAAAATATGGAAGAGCCTACTTTCATAATTGAGGTCAGAGGTAGACACTTGCTTTAATCTCTGTGAAGGTTCAGGTCACTGCATCCATCACTCACACATTCACACAACAGCCCAAGTCATTTATCACTCACTCTGGGATTTATTAGTCAGGTCTGGAGCCAGAGGGTAAGAGGTTAAATGAGGAGCATTGTGTTTGCAGTTATCAGCAGAGGAGAGCCCAAAGTGGGTCTGTGTGCTAATCCTCTCTAGTGCGCACAAACACAGGCAGACACACAAGCACACACACACCATCAGATGTTTAATCAACAGTGTGTCTGGAGCTGCCAAAGTGGGACGTTAAATATACATCATACAGCCAAGTACAGACATACATTTGTGAAACAGTTAACGCACACACAGCACATGCACACATACCAAACAATCTGATTAAGATCTAACACGTAAATCCCTTGACAAACAAACACCCTGTAGAAATCTGATCAGTCTGCAAAGCACCCAGCGGGTGACCATACACACACACAAACACACACATATATATACTTCTTAAGCATGCTGTTCGACCAAAGAACACATTGACATGCTCATTCTCTGCCTTGTATATACATATGAACAAACGTGCACACACTGCTTGATACAAACAGAGCCTCAACCATCAAGCTGGATAGCTTTAGGGCTCTGCAACGTGTCTCATCACTGTATGCTTCTGTTGAACACAGCGGTGGTGCTCTGCGTAGCTGCTGTCACTTTGGCTTCAGATCCAGGTTATTTGCTCGAAGCTCAAATTTGCCAGGTTCTGAGTTACGGGGTCATCGCTTTCACACGAGGCAAACACTTTTGTCTGTGACAAACGCAGTGTTAAAAGAACTGCACAAGCTGATATTATTGGGTGCAGCTTAAAAGCCTGTCTAATGTGTTCAAGTAACTCACATGCACCTAGAAAAGCAAAGGAGTCAGTGTTTCTATCTGTTTGTGCATCTGTGTGTTGATGTGTGTATGAGTGCTCCCTATCTCACCAGTCTCGAATCCAAAGCAATTAGAGAGGCCAGATGGTGGGATGGACTCACAGTAAATAGCTGTGCATTGACAGAAGAAGCCTGCAACAAAAATGGACTGTGACAAGAAGCCAGAATGACACACAGAAACATGAGGGCATCAAAGCAGCAGGCAAACACCAACGCCTTGCTGTCATAACGGACATAAACCAACTGCAGCCATTGCGGGGACGTTCAAAGCAGAATTAGATTAGAATATTTCTTTGTGGGAAAACATACAAAAGGGCTGCATGCACCCAAACCAAGTAAGGCAGGTGCATTTATGCATGCATGAGCACACTCATACACTAACCGGTACACACGCAGACAACCCCTCTGCATGCCCTTCTGTTAAAATTTGACTGAACCAGTTTGCTTTAGTTAGAGTTTAAACAATGCAGCCTTTGAGAGGGGCTCCATTCACCCAGTTTCAGCTTGGCCTGCACATTCCCCAACTGAAAACACAAACTGCCTCTCTCCAGGAAAACCAGTGAAGCTACGGCACCACATTCCTCTACTCCATCCTTTTCTGTGCGAATGTGCGCGCAGTGTGAGCCTGAGAAGTGCAAAGGACCAGCTGAATATAATGATAATATATATGTATCCTTAAATAAGAGGGTGTATGTGAGCTTTGTGTGACCAGTCTTCATTAGCTGCATGCTCAGGTGAAAACCTAATAGATAAATGTGCCCTTTAAACAGAAGGGGCAAAGAAGTCTCCTACATACCTGTTACTAGGGCAGCAAATTCAAATCAGCCAACCAGGACACACATATATACAAATCAGAAAGCAGGAGAGGGGTGGGGCTTGATTCAGGACAGGTCTGGTCCACAAAATGGGTTGTCCTATTCCTGTACTCAGTTTGCTATAATCCTGTTATCTCAGGTCTGTTGACAGACACACACTGATTTATCAAAACTGAAATGAGACAAACAGCCAAACCAGGAAATGAGAGTTGGGAGGAGAACAGGGGAGGGGCGGTGAGTCTGAAGAGTGTGTCTGAAGGATGGGTGAAAAGAGACAGAGAGGCCACTTCATATCCCGATCAATTAATCTATAAATCTAATCAGGGAGAATCGATGGCTCGCACTTCTTTCAATCTGGCTCCTCAGTCATCTAAGCTCACAATAAGTGTTAAAGACACAGAAGACACAACTCACAGCAGCACTGGGACATTTTAAAAATCAAGAGATCTTTAATAGCAACAAAATACGAAAGAAAAAAATATAGAAAGACACGACAAAGTTGTGACAATTCAAATTCAATCTCTTTTTTTAAAAGACCAAAAAAATTAAAAATTAAAAAAAATGCAAAAACAGAAAAGACAACTTTTACACAGAGCAGTCAATAATAATAATAATAAAAAGCACATTTTTTGGGCAAGACTGTTTTGTTGTGTGTACAGTTTGTTTGTATAGAAGAAGCACATTTTGCCAGTTTTGGCAGCAATCACAGCGCAGCAGTCAAGAATAAAGCACTCTGAAAACATAAATTATAAAGCACTGCAAAATAACAGAGAAGAAGAGGAACTGTAATAGGAGAAAAAAAGTCCTTCATGCTTGCTGTCACTGAGAAATACACAAACGTGACACCATAAATTAGTAATTCTTTTCTCTGCTACATATTTATATATTTATACTATGTACACAGGAAGGATTTCTTCTTGTTTTCTTTTTTATAGGGGTGAGATGGGAGATGTTAAGGCTTTGATTAGTCATCAGATGTATTGAGCCAAAGAAAAAGAAACAGTATGGGGCTTTCTGGTAAGAAAAATAATATTTTTTTACCATCTAACCTTGTGCTAGACCCAGACCTGGATCGTGGGATTTCTCTTAAAGCAATTTGTCTGACAGGCCTGTACTTGGTGGGTGGCAATGTTGTGTGTCTGCAAAAGTGGTCATGGTGGTGGAGGTGGCTGGAGAGAAAAGTCAAAAAATTTGGGAGGCGGGTGGGAAGTTTTGACTCTCTAAAAGCAAAGAAAGTGATCCAAGAGGGGACGGAGGTCAGAGAAGGCATTTTCATGAAAGCTCCATTTCCTGTGCAGGACAAACACAGAATGGACAAACAGGTTCCTCAAAAGCCTATTTCTCTGACGCTGGGTGAAAGGTGTGTGTCACTAAATGTGCACACGTCTCTGTTCGACTACAAAGTCACTGGTTTGGGGAAGAATTGTGGGGAAACAGAAAGCAGTGGAGCAATAAGATACATCATGCTGTGGCTCTTCCCATAGTAAGAGGACTGCGTATAAGTCCTGACAGAGCCACTGAGCAAGAAGAGGAAAAGACGAAGTGTGTTTGTGCCGCTATGCGAGCGCATTCGTGTGGGTTTGTGTCAAGAGATGGCGGAGTTGTCAGGTATGAGGTGTCTGCTGCACAGTTTGGCTGTGGGAGTGAGCATAATGAGAGTGACTGAGGGGTGTTTGTGCGTGGGCGAGTGTTTCTCTGCATTCTGCGTATACATGCGTACAGTATGTGTGGAAATGTGTGTGAGTCAGTGTGCTGTCCAAATGCACAATAATATCTTCACTTCACTTGTTTTCCGTGGTGACACAAGGTGGATGCTCAGGTTACAGACCCAGTGGCAGTGAGAGTTGCCCCAAAGCCCCCAAAGCATCACCAAAATACACACCGACACTGCACACACATGCACACACACATGGCTGAGTTGGTGCAACACAAGCACTGCCTGTGTGTTTACAGTCTACCTGGTAAATTATGAGTATTGTGGGTATTTTTGCTGTGTGCAGGGTGTCTGTCAAGGAGAGGGAGAAGCCAATTGTGCAAAAAAATGAGTGTGCTTATTATGTGGAAATGCAGGCAGAGTCAGATTTAACAAAAATAAGCAATAATAATACAAGCAATGTATACTTTTTCCTCCATTTCAAATGGACTCTTAGGTTTGAAGTAGATTCAGATCAGTTAGATCAGTTTGTTATGAACACCATCCCCAAACCAGAGAGGTTTTCATGAGATTAAAAAATTACATTCTGAAGACTTCTGAGGCATTTGTACTTCCCAATGCCTCACCACTTTCACAACACTGGCAACACTGGCTCCATCGATCTGATATTTACATTTTCATAAATATCCACATTTTCACAAGAAAAATAAAGATGCTTACATATATAGTACACAGATACCTCACACCATAATGTACATACAATAGGTTTGTCCCTTGTGTCGCCATTTTTACCCCCAGACCACATTTTAGATCTCTCTCTCTATTTTTTTAACTGTGACACACACAAGTGCAAAAATAAGTAATACATTTTTCTTTAGAGTGGTTGTGGCAAATCAGCCGTGCTTGATAAATTTACTGAACCCCAGGTTGACAGAAGCTGCAGTCTGTATAAGCTAAGGCCATTAGATGATAATCCTATTGAACACACTGGCTTACGATATGCTGGACGGTGCTCAAACAGGGAATGCTCTCTTATTTGTGACATCTGCTTCTTCTTCTTCCTACTTTCTCTCTCTCTCCCTCTCTGAAGGTTAAACATCAGAAAAAGAAGCTAAGATCATTTCATCCTTTGCAGATACTTGCACTGTATGGGAGGGTTTTCTACACTTAAAGTTCAAGGTTGTGAGGCGCTATGATGATAAATGCAGGCAAGCACAGTCTTTCCTTGCCCTTGGCAAAAGGTCACTCTGCTTTTCACCTCATGACCTGAAGCAACCTGCAACCCAGATCTTAGGCAGGCCTTACAAGAGGTCAGTACAGTCATCAGAAAAAGCTGCTCTCACCAGATTCCCAGTGGGTCAAAGGGGAGTTGATTAGAAGGCCAGGAAACCCGTGATTAGAAGGGCTACAAGAGAGCTTCTCTCAGAGATTGTCCATCACAGACATCCAGTAGCTACATAGACACAGTGATGCATGTTAAGTGTATATACTCGGCCGAAAAGACAGCTGTGCACAGTGGCCACGAGTAATATTTGCCTGAACAGGCCTCCAGTGGCTCGTTAGAAGGATAAATTAACAGTCAGGAGACAATCTGCCCTGTAGCCGCATCATGAAAGGCTGTTTCACCCGTTGCTGCCTCTAAGTCAATACAACTTCCATAACTTTACAGTGGACCCTTCACATCTCCTGATCAATTCACCACATTTAGCAGCATCCGCTAATGGACAGAAATATTAGATGATGTAATGGAAGCACTATCTTAGCAAGTACTGTCACACTTTGAAGGTAGGATCCTGCTTCGTCCAGCCATTTACTAAAGTATAAGAGGAGACAGGAGCGTCCATGCAGTGAAGTGAACACGACCACTCCAGGTGGATTAGTCAGTGCTGCATGTCACGGCAGGCCGCGCTGGAATAGAGTAAGTGGGGCGCTTGACACATCAGGAGCAGTGAAATACTCCCCCTGCTCTTTGCGGCCATGACCTCGACACCGCCCTGGATAAATCATACACTCGCCGTAAACACCAGGAGGGAGGGGGCGAGGAGGTGATGGAAGAGAGAGAGAGATGGAGGTGGTGATGGGAGGGAGGGGGGAGAAACTGCCACGTCATAAGCGATAAGTGGCGGCAATCTGTTGGTCCCGGCTAAAGCGAGCAACTTCACGGCTCATTACCAATCAAGCTCCTCCTGTCAGGAGCGCTCTGAGGAGACGCAGATGAGGAGGAAGAGGAGACATGCTCCTCTCTTGCATTCCTGCCTCCTGCATCCCTCTCACCATCCCTTGACCCTGTCAGATCAGCTGCACCTCATTCCCTTGTCTCTTGTTTACGTCTCTTTCCTCCAGGCACAAAGCGAAAGTTTGGATGTGAATACCTTGTTACGAGTCTGACTCGAACTCTCTATACACTTGTGTTATTAAATTCAGCTGAATTTCGGTTTGAGCACCAAACAATCACCTTTTTTCTACATCTGGTGTCTCTGAGAGTATGGAGATGTTCTTTTTTTTTTTTTTATAAAGGAGCATATGAATTTGTCTTAGTCTAAATCTCTGATGGTTACTGTCTATACCTTTCAATGTTTTCCTCCAAACCCATCACCTGCTGCTAACTAACCCAGCAGCTGTCACAGCGCAACGCAGCACCAGAACAAAAAGGATTCTCACAGGAGGACTGAGACAAGCAGGCAACACGTAACTGGCTTGACAAGCCTTTCCACTTTTGCTGTTTTGGTGAAGATAAGAGTGAATTTGCAAGCGAGTTTGCCTCTTCTACAGCCAAGCTTGTATCATGATTCCATTATCCTACTCCCACACTACACAGTTCATCTCTTTTGTCTGTCGAGAGTCCTTGTCAAGGTCCCGGTGATAGTGATAGCATGAGCAGAAACAGTGGAGACAGTTTTTCTTTTTTTTTCTCCATTTGATTTTCAGTTCTTGAAGACAAGAAGTACACCGCGCTCCTTTCAAAATATTCCACAACACGTTCCTGTTCATTCTGTCCATCCTTCACTGGGGGCTTCACTGTGATTAATAATAGGTTATATTTAAAATCAATTTTCAAAAATAAAAGCGGTACTATTCTCTCTTTTTCTATCAAACGGGGATGAGACCCCAAAGCCACAGAATCCACAGGAGGAATCTGCTCTCTCCCCTTTTCTCCTCCTCCTCCTTTCCTTTCTCCTCCTCCTCCTACTTTATACATAAACAGCAGTCCGAGAGATGACCGAGCCGTCCCGCTGAGACTCCATGTCATCATCCAGGTAGTCTCCAATCATATCCCCCTGGTCGTGTGGAGGGCGGAGCTGGAGGATGGGGCCCCCTCCTGAGAAGTGGTCATACCTCTCTTCCTCCTCCTCCAACTCATCAAACTTTCTCCTCTCTGCATCATCTAGTTCGTTGCTCAGCAGGATGTCTTGGGCAGTGGGTGTAGTTGCGACACCTTCAGGCCGGCCCCCCATCGTGAGTGGCTGGTGGTGGTTGTTTTTCTCTGCCAGGCCTTGGTGGGAGGAGCTCTCGTTGTAGACATAGATGGGGCCATTGTTGTTGCCCGCTCCGACCCCACCACTCCCTGCACCAGCACCTGTGCCGTTCTTGCTGGCCTTTTTTCCACCGCCGAATATACGTGTCTTTATGTCGCTTCCCCCATTGGCACGGTAGCCCTGCTGTTGCCTGCGGCTACGGGTGACGAGCACGGCGATGAGAGCGGCGACCAAAAGGAGAGCCAGCAGGGAGCCAATCACAGCTCCCGCCACCACACCGACATTGGATGGGCTCACTGAGGGCTCTGCAGGAGGGGGAAGGAGGAAGAAGAAGGGAGAGAAAAAAAGGAAGATAAAGGGATATGGTTGAGAAAGGAGAAAAAGAAAACAGTGTGAAATATGGCGAGGGCAAGAGGGGAAATCGAAAGCATAAAAATGAAAAAGGAGAAAGGGTAACATAAAGAGGAGAGGAGGGGCAGAGAAAGAAGGTACGAGTTGGATGATGTCTGTAGTGGTGGTCTGAACTGTATTCAGTGAAGTGTGTCATGGTGCTGAGGTGTCAGTACAGTGAAGTGTGTGTGTGTGCGTGTGTGTGTGTGTGTGTGTGTGAATGTGCTGAGCCTCTTTCTAAACTGATATTTCCTCCTCTCCCTCAGAGCTGCTCCTGTCCCCGTTCCCACAGTCACGTCACTACAACCTCCCTGCCATGTTTCCCCCTGTGCTGCCCTTCATCGGCCAGGGTCCATCCAAGGCTCACCACACATCTCAAGGCAAGGCAGGGATGAGGGGTGGTGGCGAGGTTGTCCCGCAAGCAACATGCACACACTTTCTGAAGAAGCAGGGGGGAGGGGGTGATGGCGTTTGCAGAGCAGAACAGGTGGAGGCCATGCAGAGGAGGCTGATGATGGATGGAGGAGAGCAGGGGGGAAATTAGACGAAGAAGAGGAGGAGGAGTGAGTGAGTGACAAAGTGACACAGCGGGATGACAACTCTTCCCAGAAGCCACTAGTTTGGAGCAGGAGAGATTGGATCGGCACCCCTCTCCACTCATGTATCACCACAGGCGACGCTCGACTGCTGCTAAACGTGCGTGTCCATTTTTACCCCAGCACTACCGCTTTGGTCACAACTGCCATGTTACACACGCATGCACATGAGAAGAAGCCATTTCAAGTTTGTTTCAAATCAAACAGGTTTTCCTGGAGTGCACTCCAGCTAAAGAGTGTGAATAAAACAAGATCTTCACTATCCAAACAGAGGCTTTTTTGTTTGTGCAACACAATCCCAGCGAGACGTGGTGTTTGAATAAGAGTTGTGAAGACATCCCTTATGACTTGTCATCCATATAGTGCACTCTTCCCGAACTTGCTCTCCCTGCTTCCTCAGAATCCCTCTGCAGTGATATTAGTGCAATATATTCCAGGGGAGGTGTTTTAAAGGCAAAAGATCTCTTGCTCTTACAGAGAAGGTAAGCACAGGTTAAGAATAAGGCTTGGTATTGTAGGCATGTTATTGCCAATGTAAATCCAAGTACTTCTAATGTTCCAGTGCTGCTACAGCCAGCACAAACACTATTAGAGTGTAAATTTGTGTAAAAAGCCTTGGGAGAGTTTCCCTGACATGTAAGTCAAAACTAAGCAAAGCAACTATGTGATCCAAAACACTATGAGTTAATTTGCAAGCATTACTTGGATAATCTATTTTGGCACTGCTGTAAATGCATCGCACAATGTTAGCAAGCCTGCCAGTCTATGCACTGCTCCATCACAACAACTTATTAGCCCCCCAAAAAAACACATCACTTGCTTCTATCTTCCACAGCATTAATATATTCACAGATGCCATTAACAAGACTTGTTTTAGACCAGTGTTTCCCAAGCTTTTCCAACTAAGGGGCTGTTTTTAGAAATGTTTACAGCAAGAGCCACATAATACTTTATCAAAGCCCCCCTTTTTTTTATTCAAGATTAAACATATGGGACTGAGCTGAACTGAACACAGGAGAAATATTTGTTTTACTTTGATATACCCTAAGCGTGTTCTCAAAAAAAAAAAACAGTGGCTTGGCCACATACTATTCATTGTTTTCTTCAAGGTAATGGCGCAGTTTATATTGCTTCAAGGCTTTACTTCACAATGTCTAAAAGCATACGATCCTAGTGCTGCACTCCCTCCGACCTCTTCTTTTCTGTTTGGCAGCGGGGAGATCACCTGTCGATTCACTATCAGTCTCTTGTCTATCTTTCAATTTCAATTCTCCCTGTTGCCAGCTATCCATCTTTATACTCCAGTTTTAGCCACCGGCACTCAACATAAACAAGTCAAGAGCATCACATTCCCTCTGCAAAGTGGTCTGGTGGATAACAACAGAGATCATATCTCTAAGTTGCTTGTCTCATGACTAATACTTGAAAAAAAATAATGAAAAGAATATTTGAACATTTCTAATATGTTTTTAAATCTAACTGAAAACAACTACCTACAGGTTCGTAATCACTGTTTTAGCCAATCAAGAGGAAAAGGTTAGGAAAAGGAAATTTTTACATAACAGATGCAACAATGCCAAGCTAGATGTGAGATCAAAGGTTTTAAAGTGGTGTCCCTCAAATTTCAATATTATGAAAAAAGGAACATGAAAATAGAAATAAAATGTGTTGAAGCTAAAAACAAAAGGCATGTATCTCAGGAGATGCTTTAAGTAGGGGTGTCCTGATACAACATTTTGACCTGATACCGATAATGCAGTCTTGAGTACTGGTCGGTGCAGTTTTTTGTTTGATACAGCTCTATCAGTATGTCCTCAAGACTTGAATAACCTTCAGGGTAATGTTCAAAGTGTAAAGGTATTAAACTTCCCCAGTTCCGTGCCATCACAGGAAACTTGTGCACAACAAATTTTGGACTCTGCTGCAACGTCTTTTTCTGACTTGCAAGAAACAACTTCCACTAGTATTCCTTGCCATTTTGTTAGGATCTTAGCACATGAACGTGTTGTGATCCCGTGAGCTCTGCGTGGATCCGGCGCTGCTGGAGCAGAGTCTGGAATGGGCTACTTGCATCAGAGTACTTATATCAGAGATTTTAGAGGCAGGTTGATATAATCCGATATTCATTTTTTTGCTAATATCAGACCGATTTCTGATATCAATTTCGGATCAGGATGACTTCAAAGTTTTGAATGGAGTTATGCAAATGTTATCTCAGCTTGTTGGTAGACTGCTGGCTTGTTTGAAATTGCCATTTCTTCAGTACAACAAGTCAGGCCATAACACCGTCGAGGTAATCTTAGATCATCCACAGCAGCTTTATAAGACATGTCAGAAAATGATAATAAACTGTACATTTTCTGAGCATATTGGATTCAAAGGGTTACAGAAAGTGTACTGGCTGATGCTTGGGGCAAGATAGTGGAGCTCTTATCAAAAAGAAAAAGATAGTTTAGTACATCCCTTCCTAGAATCTAACCTAATACCAGATGTAGGCTTTTAGAAGTATTGAGGTTTGAGATGAGGCTTTGTTAAGAGACTACAAGCGAGTAAAGCCTCTAAGAGAGCCATCAAAGTGAAACTGCTTTGCACAGGCTTTTTGAGGCCAAGAGTTCAGGGCTCTAAGTGCTTCCTGGGGTTATGATAACTCTCCACAGACTCTGACCAATTCCCCACAAGGGCATCATCTATATCTCAGTGAGCAGGGATTACGGCTCTTACACTGAGGGAGTTAGGGGTCAGCTCCACCCATGTTGTTAGCTTTCACTGTGCTCTGTTAAATGTTCTCCAACTGACACTGGTTATTTCTCAATGAGATCTAAAAATGATTAAAACTGCATGATTGTGTTTCATTCCAGCTCTCTAGTTGTTTTTACCCATATCTGGACTATTCATGTATTTTTTTATGAAGTCATGTAGTTCTTGATTTTTATTTGATGCACTTATTTATTTTGTTCGGATCATTCTGAACAGTTGGATGCCCCAGATACAATAAATAGCTTATACAATCAAGAAGAAGAGAGACAGTCCGTAGGGGAAATATCTTATGGAATAAAGTGTTCCTGTTTCCCCAGATATTTAGCACAGAAGCTGCACAATACAACCAAGAAAGACGTAGTGAGCCAATGAATTTTTTATTTCTGTCCCTGACTGAAAGTGATCAAAAACCCTTAGCTAAGCTGAACATGCTTTCTGTCGTTTGAGCTTTCTTTTCCACTCCCTGTACTTCCACCAGCTGCTGCTGAGGATTAACCAGGAGGCGCTGCGAGAGAAATCCCTTCCTCAAATTTGAGAGTATCGAATCAGACCGATACTCATTGTCATTTCCGTTCTGAATTCCCAGCAGTCTGGCCCCTCTTGCCTAGAGAGCTGCCAGATTTATCCTTCCAACACCGATTCTTGTGGGGGGTGAAATGTTAGTCTGCTGCTGCCTACACCTGTGTTAAGCTCTTCCTCTTTATTCCTGCCTCTCCTCTCCTCTTCTACACCACCCTCCTCTCCATCTCTGCTTCCACTTCACCAGCTGCCTCCTGCAGACTCCTTCAGTCTTCTCTGTATCCACTTTCACTGCCATCTCCCCAATTCACATTTGTATTTCTGTCACATAATTTGTTCCCTCTGCTTTTGTCCTCTGTCCCTCACTTGCAACATTTTCCTGGAAAGAAAATAATAAAAAGAAATGCTTTCTCTTACATTTCAATTTCTCCCAACAGCCTCCCTGAACACAGTGTTTCTCTTCCCTCCTACTCTCCACTGAGTAGTGCTAAACATTCCTGTTCACACACATGAGAGTGAGAGCTAGCCCTCAGTGTCCACTTGTAACAGGAACACAAGAAATGCATTATCACCTCAGGCTTGGTGGAGCTTTGGCACAAGCAATGAGCCAATCTCTGTGCAAACTGGGGCCGGATGCTGCTGCAATTTGCTGTCACATCAAAGGGAATTACACAAAAACTTAAATGCAAATTCTCTCCAAATTCCACTCATCCAATTATTTTTAATGCGCCGCTCAAGTCAGTTTTCTAAGTGTCTCCTTCGAAGCCTCAGCTGGTAAATCCTTCCGTGGATGATGATTCATGTTTTATTCTGTCCTTCTGGACACAACACTTGAAAGATTCAAGAGATAGATGTAAAGGAGCTACCCCAGGCTCCCTGTACAGGCCCACTGCAGACCCCGGACACATCCGAACAGAGCACAAGAGGAATCTTTTTAAAGTGGGTGAGGAGAGGACATCTTCTAAACACATGCAGTTGGATGAGCCAGCAGAAAAACTGCAATATGCATGCTGTGTGAATAACAAGAGGGGGTGGGGGAGAAAAATAAACATGCAAAACTACACTGAGGCCCCTAAGCACCAGGCCCTCCTGTCCTCAGACTCAGACTCAGACACAAACACACACACACACACACACACACACACACACACACACACAGCATACTGCATAAGCCAAAACACAGCATGCTTCTTATGAAGTCACGTCCAGCATGACCGTACGCTCCAAGTGACCGCAAGTAATGAGTGAGATGGAGTGGAAGTAACGTCGACTGCAGCCTCCCAAAAACATGCATGGTCACACACACACTCACAGCATTGTGGTCATCAGTGGCCTGCTGACGCCGGGCTGGGCTGCACCTAGAGCATAGCTTAGCAGTACCCTCTGTCAGCATGTTAACTTATTGAACAGAGCTTTGGGTGTGTATGCCCGTGCATGGCCTCTTGTGCGCGAGTGTGTGCTAATGAGGGATGGGCAGGGGGCCAGTTGCAGGCTGGAGGGAGTCTTGGCTCCATCAGACCTGTTCTCTGGCTGTTTTTCGCATGGCCGGAGACACACAGTAACAGACAAAGACAGACAGACACTCACACAAAATGGATGGAGGAAAATGGCCAGACTCCTTGCCCTTGAACTGTGTCCTTAGAGAAAAAAGTTGGCGAAAAAACACCCGATTGAGGGGAAACCTCTTCTGTTAAACTTAGAACCATATGAGGGATTCATTGGGGGACTTGTAACTTTTTGAAGTGAAACTGAGTCACCCTTGCAAGAAACAATTGAGGGGTTGAAACAAGACTGAAGATGGAGGGAATCTGGGTTACCCATACATGAACCCCCATGAGAGGAGCTTGTAACAGAGGGAGGGATAGATGGAGGGATGGAGACTACTAAGCTGTGATTAAGGAAGAGCTACTGGTATTTAAGAGTTAAGCTTTCGAGAGAGAGATGGAGCTAAATAACATACGGGCGAGAGACAGAAAAGAGGGAAAGCTGGGGGCAGGCAGTCTCTACTCTGAGCAGGGGAGATCAGCGGCAGACTTGCCGAGGCTAAAAGACAACCTGGGAGAGATAAGGAGGATGAGGAGAGAGCATATGCTAACTGAGAGGATGAGAGATGCAATAAAAAGAGCAAACTGCAGCAAGGAGATAGTGAGGGAGAGATAAATCGAAAGAAAAGAGGAAGGGAGAGCAGGGTAGGATACGTTTTGCGTGTGTGACTAAGCAGCAGGATCGAAGATGAGAGGAAGAGAGACAAGGAGAAGAGAGGACATTCATTCCTCCTGCTGCCTCAGGGAGCACAGGACACGGCTAAGGGCAAAGGACATGGGTGCACACACAGACAAACACACACAAATGTAAAACAATCTGTGTGTGTCTGTGTGTGTCTGTGTGTGTCTGTGTGTGTCTGTGTGTCATGCAGCTGTGGGGTAGAGAGGAGTAGGGGACCTGCTATGTAGCAGGTGCTGGCCATTTCACGCCTGTCGGCCCTTCTTAGCTGTGTTTGTCTACACGCATTCACATTAGCCTCCACAGGTCCGCATCGCACCCCCACCTGGAGTCATTTCACATCTTTCTCTTGCTCTGATCCTACCATCACCAACTCTTCGCTTTCGCTTCAACCAGTACAGACTCAACCGTTTTTTCTTTCCATACACTTCCCACTGTCTCTCTGCCTTCTACAAGCCTTGCTCTGACACATACTGGTTGCCTCAGTCACCTCTTAACTACCGGCAAATTTAGCTCCCTTCTCATCCTCCTCCTCTTCTTCTTCTTCTGCCAGTGAGTAAGAGGGGAGTGGGAAGGAGGGAGGAGGTGGCAAGACAAGATGGAGGAGTTAGATGACAAGGTTTGGAAGCTGTGGGAAGTTCAACACAAAGGAAAAGACCAAAGAAACCAGTGAGAGAAAGAAGCACAGGAGTATGGTAATAGAAGGAAAAAAGGAAAAAGTGGAATGAAGACTAAGCGAGAAAAAGGGATGGTTGGTGAAAGTGAGGAGAGAAGCAGCCAGGAGCTGAAGCAGCAAAGGGTGACTGATCCGCTCTGAGAGGCTTGGAGACAGACTGACACACACGCCATGCTGAGAGATAGTGGAGGCCAATAGAAGAGGAGATAGGATGCAGTGGCACAAGATTCCCATGGGAGTTTTAAATGCCGTCAGCATCCGCTCTCTGCCTCCATCCCTCATGCCGTCGCTCTCTCCCTCTCCCTCTCTCTAAGCATGAGGATTGCATGCTGGCACTGATTTATCCTGGTGCACGCTCCCCTGCTTTTTAAGTCTTAAAGCAGAGGCCTTCACCTTCCCTTCTTTGCCCCTTGGATCTTTGTACCTCCCTTGCTTGTGTCTTGTAATACTCAGCAGGAGACAGTAACATCCTTTCTGATATAGAAGCCACAGTAGAATAACACTACTCTGCAGCAGCACTGAATGGCCCCAAAGGAGCAGTGACGCATGCTATGGCACCATAAGGAGCTCAGGGAGTTGAGGAAAGATTGAAGGGGGGTAGGAGAGAAAGAGAGAAAAAGTCAAAATGAAGAGCAAGTGAGCAAAAGGGACAAAACAAGAAGCAAAATGAGGACATGGAGTGACTGGGTTTGCTCTCGAAATCTAGCCACTAGAGAAATGCACTTTTTCCCTGTTATGGGCGAGATTTACCCCCATGTCAGCAGGAAATAACTTCCGGTTAAGTGCAGGCATGCGACAGCAGAGTGGTGGGGGATGTATTTTGTATGAGGTGAAATGCAGGAGTGAACCCTTTTGAAGGGTGAAGCTAAAACTATGGAGAAACAGCGGGGGATAAAAGCATGGTGCGTTTCTCATCTTGACTGGCACCGTTCTGGATGGTTGAACTCAGAGACCAGGGGTGGTACAACAAGCTCCAGAGAACACAGACACATGTTTACACCTGAATAAATACATATGAATAAATATTAACAAGCAGACACATACCCGCTGAAACAGTCTGGTCTTAGTTCAAGCATGGAAAAACACTTGAATCAATCCAGAGAGGTGTCACGCCAACTCACTTGTGATCACAGCCTTACTGCAGAGATACCGACTCTGATGAACACTGCTCATTTGCTTTCTTTTAGTTTCCTCTGTCATAAATGGTGGTCAAGGGTACGGCTGAGAAGCTACTCGGTTGCTTTTGTGTACTTGCAAACTGCTCTTTCATTTTAGAAAATAACAAGAAAAGTGGTGAGAGGGACCTTCTCTTCTATATGCAACGCTTTCAATGTGAACTAGCAATAAAAACCTTGTGAAACTCACTGCTCAATTGCTGTGTGATGTATGAAGCGGGTAGCCAGACCTTGGACTCCGCTGTGGCATAGAAGCTTTGATAATACAGCATTATTTGGTGCATGTATAAAGAAGCAGAAAAAGTGATGTGTATTCATAGTAGGCGACAGTGAGAAGAGAAATGAAGAGGTAAAGGAGAGAGCCCAAAAGCTCACAAAACACATGCAGACACTCACTCACTCTCGACTCACACACCTCTAGACAGAGCAGCTGGACCCTCTAGCCCTACACTACACACCAAAGACAGTACTCAGCACAGACAGTGTGTGTAGGTGTGTGTATGTTGTGTTGGAGTGACATATGAAAAGATACAAGGTGAGTCCCTGGGGGAACATGGGAGTGGAGTACACCAGGAAAATGTGTAGCACATGTGATGAAAGTGCACTTGGTTCCAGTTCATCAGTTCAGAGGATATAAATGTTTTTATATAGAAGCCAAGGGAAGGTTTAGATGATGAACGGGACCCAAGTGAGCCACAAATGTGTTTTTCATTTCATTTCTGAAATGTTTGCTGCCTCCACTGACGCATTTAGTCCGTTCAAATTGTCAGTGTTTTAGACCATTTGCGACTTGTGCAAATTACAATTTGTCTTGGTTTTAACCTACTTAGAGCAGCAGATGGGTGGATTTGTGATGGCAGAAACAATTCCAATGCCAATTCATCAAACAACAGAGCAGAGAAGTCAACAGAAAATACATCTCGGTACCATTTTCCTTTGGAAAACACCACATTTGTTGTACTCCAAGCAGGTTAAAGTTTTATAACCTTGTTTAATCTTTAGCACTGTATGCATTTTCTTCGTGATTATAATTTTTGTGCTAGTTGCTTTGCTTGTTTGCATCTTCAAACTTACCTCTGACCATAGCTGTGACTTGATCCCTGCCAATTCCGATGCGGTTTTTCACCTCGCACACAAAAGTGGTGTTGACTGCTTCATCCACTTTCAGCACTTTCAGTTCATTCCCGGTGATTTGCACTGTGTCGGGCATTTCTCCTGACATACTGCAGGGACATGAGGATATTGGCATGGGGCAGGCGATGGCAAAGAAGTCCAAAAAGAAATGGAAAAAGGAGAGAAAACAGTTGCATTTTGTTTAACTTTCTGCACAATGAGAACGCTGGGCCAGAGCCGCATTCACTGAAATGTGCTATATTGTGCAATATCTTCACATTCAACTAATCAGCAGTGCAAAACTAATCAGTTTCCCTAGTCCTCAAATGACAATCCATTATCACACAGCAGGGGAAATGCAATGGGTATAATGGGAAAATCAAAACTACTGGATCTAGACCCAAAGTCACATCTCACTCTTTTCCAGGTCATACTTTCAGATTCTTTCAAATCCAGTCAGTTATTTTAATAGCTGATAATACAGAGGAAAAAAGATGAGAAGTCATTTTGTGTTTCTCATTACGGCAGGGTTAAATGTGGAGTCACAGAGTCCATTATGAGAAATCATACGCCTATCTCCATAATCAGAGAGCGGAGCAGTTGTGGCAATAATAAAAACGCTGATTACAGCTCTTTGGACCTGGGAATATGAAAGGGGAAAGAGAAATAAAGAAAGAGCCACAAGATACTGGGGGGGAATTATGACGTTTCCAGAGGAAAGCTGCATGTGCTGATACTCACGTCTTCCACATGACAGAGAGCGGGACAGGGTTTCCATTAGCTTCGCAGGTTAGCAGCACATTTGTACGACCCACGTACCAATTATTGTCATAACCAACAATAGTAACTTGAGGGGCATCTGGGGAGGACACATGAATGACAGAGGGAGGAAGGAGGAAATGAGACCAAGTTTAACAATTGCAAGCAAAATGTATCATGGCAGACAGCAAAAGACTTCACAGACTGATGTGAATGTGAAAGTGTGTGTGTGTGTGTGTGTGTGTGTGTGTGTGTGTGATCTCTTACACTGAACTGCCAGCTTCAGCGGGAAACTTTCTGGTTTGACCTGCGTCCTGTGCCCCACCACACAGCTGATGTCCTTCCCGTTGTCTGCCGCCATGGGAACCATGCGATACTCGCTACTCACTGTCATGGTGTTGTCTGCACCGGGCTTGGACGCTGTTGTGGCGTTGCCATTAGCTGTGGTCACCCATGAGATCTGCGCAATAGGGCGGCCATCCACTGACTCACATCTCGCCACAACGACCGGCTTAGTCCCGGCTTCGACTGTTACGATAGAGGCCGAGTTTCGGGGCTTAGCTGATGGAAGGATGGGGTGGGGGGAAGGAGATTGGAGGGAGAGAAGACAGAAAGTGGCAGAGAGAGGATTAAATTAGGTTGAAAAACACTGAAATGGGAGTGAGACAGCTGAGGAGAAGGATAATGTGCACCATTATTGATAAACAATTTGCATCACCAGCTGGCCAAAAGCAAATCCAAAAACCTCAATCTCCCAGCAACCTCTGCCCCCTCCCTAACATGGTTTATTTTCCTCATGAGAGCCAAACATTGATAAACTATTAAGAGCACCAGTGCAAACACACCCAAACCTTAAATCTTCTCTTCCTCTTTCTCTTCTCTTTAATCTATTCTCTCTCTATCCAAATCACCCACCATTGATAAACAATTTTCTCTACTTGTAGTGCATTTCAGTACAGAATTCTAAATCACCTCATGCCACCCCCTCTTCTCTATATCGCTCTCATAACTCCTCAATCGCCTCTCTGATACCAGTGTGGGATCAGAGGGAGGCAGGCAGGACAGGAGCTGACAGCAGGCATGACAAGCAGCCAGATCAATAGAGAGCCTGAGGGGAGGTGGGGAGGCGTGATGTGTTGGGGGGAGAGAAGAGAGCGGAGCGGAGGCACTGGTGCCGGGCCAAGGTTAGACCAATGGTTCCATTGCATTAACAAGAACACAATTGATCTGACAATACCACTTATAATAGCAATTAAGCCGAGCTGGACATGCTTTTAACCTGTATGCTACCTTTGGGGGAGGGAGAGAGCTGGAGAGATCCTCAGAGAGAGGTGGGTGGAGAGTATTTTGCATTTATACATGTGGAGTAAGCTGCTTCCTACATCACAACATTTGAGGTGAATATGCACACTCTCACTTGATGAAGGGATCGGTGACAAATTATAAAACAAAGAAGACCGGAAACGCACCATGATGCAGCTTGAAGAGGTACGTGTTAAGGTGTTTCCAGCAGAACTGAAGGTTTGCAGGATATGAATCAAATTTGTGATGAATGAAACAGCTGACTGATACAAAAATTTTCACTGCTGCTTCCATGCATGGTAAAAAATAAAAGTATGTGGAAAAAACATGGATTGCACCGACTTGTGAAGGTAGAGTTTGGTGTGATTCATCCATGTCTGAGATAAAAAAAAATCCAATTTGGGCTTTAAAGTGTTCTTTTCCTGCTATGAGAAAAAGAACATTTTTACAAGGATACTTAAGCAATGCAGCATAGGGAGGTTAAAACCTGTGTGACTGTGGACCCAAGAGCATATGTTTATGGATAACAGTTTCAACTGCAGCAATTACACCTGAGATAAGATCCGTAAAACAGCAGAATAAAGTTAGCAATTTTCGTTGTAACAGAGCTCCTGGGAATCTAAATTATGAAGGGTTGTGAGTGACTCAGGTGCACCAGACTGAAGCTACTTCTGCCTGTATTTAAGACCAGCATGTGTCCCAAATGTTTTAGTTCTGGATTAAAAAAATTAACACATGCAAATAAAAAAATACAGAGCTACCACATTTTTCAACAGAACATCAGAATATCGCTTATGGGAAATGGAAAATGAGCACCCAAGTTAGGGTTTGGTGGTTTTACATTGAGATTCTACTGGTTCTATGTTAAAGTTATCCACAGGGTTAAAACTTAATCATTATTTTTGTGTCTGACTGATCTTTGAATCATTTTTTTATTTAACTATGTTTTTCTTTATCAGAAAACGAAAATTGGTGATACAAATTTCTCAGTTTAGGTTGTAAAAGTGGTGTCTAAATATTGCTTCTGTTGTTAACTCAATGCTTTTAAATCCTAGACCTTTGACTAAAAAATAAAATGGCTCGAAACACTGACTTTGAAGAAGATTAAAGTATAATGATTTTTTTATTTCCTTGAAAAATCACAAAATGTCTGAAAATCCCTTTCCACAGAGTGATTAATTTTTCAGCTGAGCTTTCATGTCCTTGTTACCTTGATGTCTATATCTCTGACTGTGTTTCTTGAAATATTTTTTTTTTTTTGTAAAATTTGGTGTGCCTCATTATCCACAATGATAACAGTATTTGCAACTTAATAATGGGGTTTGAGTTCAGGAAACAATCAGTCTGCACCTAATATTTTTATTTGTCATTTGTGAATATATCATTTGTTTTTTAATTCAACGATCAGATCATATTTGTTACCTACCCAACATAACCAGGTATGTGATGCCTTGCTCGTTGCCTCTTGGGTAGGTAGCGTACTCGCAGATGTACTTCCCCTCGTCGGTCATCCTCACATCACTGATCTCGATGGAGGGACTGGCCATGACGGGGGGGCTGGGGTTGAAGCTGACTCGGCCCTTCACAGGAGACTCAGGGTAGTTAGGACCAAAGTCAGGGTGAAACACAGCGATGTTGATCCTTTCTCCTTCCTTTGGCTCATAGATCCATGTGACCTGCAGGGGTGAAGAGTGACATCAGGTCAGGATGCAGGATGCAGGGAATAGTGGAAAAAATAACATGGCTCAACAGGGCTCATTTATCACAGCATTGATAGGCGTCACTGAGGAGCTTTTAGAGCTTCTGCATTGTGCTGTAAACTCTGCGGGGCAGCGTATGCAACATCCCAATCAAAAAAGTGGAGCAGGTATGAATATGGATGCAAGTTTTTCAGGAGCAATGCTCCTTCTCTCTCTCTCTCTCTCTCTCTCTCTCTCTCTCTCTCTCTGTCTCTGTCTCTTTCTTACTTAGTGGAAACAAGCAGAGTTGTGCTCTCCCCACTTCATTGAGATGCAACTAAGGAGTGTGCCCATTACCATATTCAATCCCCTTAAGCAAAATGAAGCTTAGTATTGTTTGTTTGGAGTAATAAAACATTAAGCCCAAATGTGATAAAAACCTATTACTTGCCACAGGATTATTTCTGTGAGCAATGATTTGTGAGGTTACAGTCTAATGTGGTCGGTAAACCAGACACATTAACCCGTTTTATCATTTTACGTTTGTTCCACACACAAAAAAATGACTCCTCTCTACCTACCAGAATAAGGTTAATACATAATTAAAAATGATTTTATTTAACAAGGAGGCGGTCACATGTTTAGTCAAATATTAAATTGTGTTGTCTCTCTTAATGTCCAATGATTGTTCTCTTCAATTGTGAAAGAAAATTGGAGTCCCAAGCAATTTCAGCAAATTGTTCTGTGCCAAGTCAGCACAATGGGCTGCAATTTCAGGATGAAACCGACGTTTTTATTACTGTTTCTTACTACAAAACCCAGTTTAGAGCTGATATGAGTGCGGTGGTGAGACGGAGTAATCAAATCCTGACTGGAGAAAGAAAAACAATTATGTCATGAGTGTGAATGTGTGTGTGTGTGTGTGTCCCTTTGTGTGTGTGTGTTTGTGTGTGTGTGTGTGTGTGTGTGTGTGTGTGTGTGTGTGTGTGTGTGTGTGTGTGTTGTGTCTTTCTGACCATGGTGAGCTGGTTCCCAGAAGGATCTGTGAAGGCACAGCGCAGGTTGACAGTATGGCCAGGGTATGACGGCACCTCAGGCTCCACCTTCACCCGCTGACCTGACACTCCTGGGGAAGAAAAGAGAAAGAGAGATTAATTTCACTTGTTTCCTTCCTTCCTGTATGAGGAGAGGAGACAAGGAAGAGGGGGCAGAAAAATCATGTTGGTACAAAGCCTCCTGATGATAAATGAGGACAGTGAGGAAGTGTCTGCTGCAACAGAGGACAGGCATTAGTGAACCCGGGCAAGTAGGCCGAGAGTCTGGTATCGCTCCATGTCCATGCGTGCATAGACAGAGAGGCTGAACTAAGGAAAAAAAAGAGGATGTGTGCTGGGGAAGAGAAAGAAGAGAGAAGGCAGTTCTCTTTTCCTCATAGGTCATAAATCTTCTAGATGCTTTCTATAGCCTGCCATTTGCTGTGCTGACACATTCCTGTGTAACAGCAAAGAGTCCAAATAAATATGCTTTCTTGGTGTGTTGTGTCAGTGGGCGTGCGAGAAACAGTGAGAGCGAGGGAGCTTTAGAATGACAATCTGTCCGCTTGAAAAAAAAATGTGTGTGTGTGTGTGTGTGTGTGTGTGTGTGTGTGTGTGTGTGTGTGTGTGTAATCCAGGTCTCTGTGAAAATGTAATTACTTGTATGAGTAAGCGCGCATTAGTGTATGTCAGCAAGATGGCACCTGTTTTAAGTTAGACTGGATTACCTGCGGATACACAATTTCAAATGTCTGCAGCCGGGGCTACATGTGCAAATGTGTGTGTGCTTCTTCTGTGTTTACCAGTAAGATACACACATATGAGAGCTAAGATGGAACAAAATTTCCCCTACAGACAAACAATTACTTGCAGAACTGGTTCCACCAGTTTGTGCTGAGCCAGAGCTGTTGTGTTGAAACTAATATGATCTGGAGGGCTAATGGAAAAGAAAAAAAACAGCACACATAGGCGAGGAGATAAGAGGAAAGGGCAGTGCTGTCTTTCTCCTCTGACGAGCAATAAACCCCACGTCTGCTTTTCTCTGGGGGGATATGAGTTATCAATACAGAAGAGGAGCAGAAGAAGAGGGAGGACGAAGCAAAAGACTGAGTGAGAAAGTGGAGGAAAACAAGCCTTTCCTAGAATAACACCGACTCTCCCAGGACCGGCCCAATTTGCAACCACAAAACAACCCCCTTGTAGCCACAAAGGAACCTGTGGACAACCGCCGAGCAGCCCGTGGGAGAAGTAGATAGCTGTGCTGAGCAGGAAAGAGAAACCAATACTATTTTCTCCTCCATTTTTATATGATTTATCGGTATGAAGTTATGAGAGACAATATTTTTAAACTGTCAAGAGAGCATCAAGAAAGGAAAATGAAAAATAAGTTTATACTGTACAGTCAAATCTCCAGGGTTATCTAATGTTTACATTGTGTTTTTTTGCTTGTAAGTAAATCTCAGTGCATGTGATTTGTTCATACTGGTGAGGTTTCAGAGATTTGTGTCTGTGTTCAGCTGAAGTCCTCATGTCTTGGGAGTGATACAATTTGCAGTGGTTGTTACATATTACAGTATTTCTCCTGGAATTTCACCATGTCTGATCACAAATTCGTTTTTTTTCCAAAAGATGCGCACAAACTGGAGCATATTGCTGCAAGAATGTATTAAAGCAGGATACCCACTCTTTTCCCAAATATTATTTTCCAGGTCATTTTCAGATCCCAAAGAGTCAAGTTATCACGTTATACATCCTCCTATACCTTTCATTCTTTGGAAGTGTTCTTTTCTGCAGTTGTAACTTGCATTTACCCCGATTGTTAGTATGTAATAACGTATTTTTTCTCAGACATTAGATACCAAGCCCATGGCTTGACTAACTGACTGACTGATTGCTATGATGCTGAACTAGCCATTATGAATCACATTCATTAATGCAAACAACAGTGGAAATAAGAAATGCCAGCGATTCAAATGAACATGTAACAGTTGAAGTTTCCACTATATTTTACTCATTTTAGGGGCGAGAAAAACTTCACTCTTGTGGACCTGTGCTAGGGACATTTTCAACTTGTAGTCACTAGTTATGTCTCTGTCATGACTTGTGACTTAGGTGTGAAACCCTGCCCTGTTCACTATATCAAGTGTAACATGGGTCAAAGAAGACAACTACAAATCATGTCAAGGACATTTTTGCTAAATATGCTCTCTGTCATCACAGTTTCCTTTTTGAGAGGAAGGATTGTGAGTGAGAACTAGAACACACTAAAAAGAGGCATTGAACCTTAACTTAAGCCTGACTGTTCACTCAAACCAACACAAGACTGTTCTGCTGTAGGCTCTACCAACCTGTGGGATCTTTGTCTTTTTTACCAGTGAGTCAAATGTTGTTTTGATTAGCAAACAAGGTGATGTCAGTCCCAAGGCTGCACCAGTCAGAACAGCTCTGGTCATGCCTTTCCTCCGACTTGCCACTGGACCAACATGTAGCACCCACCAAGGTGGTATTTTGGCCTAATTTCTTACAGTGGGAGCAGCAGAAGTGCATATTAATATGCACCCTATGGAAGACACATTAATACACACACACACACACATCTTTCATATGTACTTCACATGACGGCTTAATTGCTGAGTTTCTTGCCTGTGATCTTCAGCTGTCTGAAGTATTTAGTGTACATTAAGCCTCAACCGATTGTCAGTCTACCTGAACTACTCTGACTAACTACAGATTAGCTTTGGGAACGGGAGTTGCACTCTGACAGCTGAAGGATGCAGCAAAGCGGGATAAAGTGCCATGGAAACCCTTGCTTTCTGGTCTCGATCATGGTTTTATATACCAATTCAGCTTTACATGTCAGGGAACATAACCCAGTGTGGCACCAAGGGAAACATACTCTGCCTCAAATATCCCCTGTGTGCAAAGTCACACACCCACTGATGCACAGCTGTCCACAGACACACATAATGTGGGGGCAGAGCAGAGCCGGACCTGTTGTCTGTCATTCTGAGGCAATAAGAGGAAAGCCAGCACAGGTCAGCCCCTGCCAGAGCCGAGCAGAGAGATGGACTGGTCTTATGAGACTTCATACAGCCCCCAGGGAAATGAATATTACACTCAAAACATACAAAGACTTGAACGCCCTCATCCTCCTCGAGAGTCCCTAAAGCCCTGGCCTGAACACTCTGAGACGTGGTGTCATTAGAACAGCAGACGCAGGGAAGGAAAAGTCAATGCGTGTGCGTGTGTGTACACAGACTTGCAGAAATGCTGAGGCAAGGCGACATTTGAAACAGTAATTGTCAGTATAAATATTTAGGGAGCCCCAACTATATTAAACAGAAGTGAGGGAGACGGGAGGCAGCGGGAAGAGAGACACAAACTTAGGGAATTAGAGAATAAAAGACAGTTCAAGGGTAAGACTGAGAAAAGGGGAAGTGACAGAGAGAGAGAGAAAATGAGGGATGGAGGGGAGAGGAGAGAGAACAGAAGCCCTGTGTCATCGCTGCTCTACTTTACAGTAGAATCGCTGCCTGCAGGTGACAAAAAAGAAACACTATCCCACGAACAAACAATTGCACAAGCACGCAAACTGCCCTCTTCAGCATCCTAAGCACTGTCACCTATCATTATGTCTTTAACACACACACAAATACACACACACACATCATGCTGATGGCGCAGCGACAGCTCTGCCATATTAACACAGAACTCTCTGATCCTCCGCCTGGTCACGCTGACATTTCCATATTTCCCACCATTCATCTGTGAAGAGGAAAAATGAATCAGGAAGGAAGGTGGCGGAAAAAAAAAGATGTGTGCCCAGAGGATGGAAGGATGAAAAAGATGAGAGAAGAGAGACAGCCAGGGAATGCCAAAGTGATGGAGGATGAGAGCAGGGGAGGAGAGGTGGGAAGAGAGGAAGGGAAGGTGGAGAGGGGCGGGGGGGTACGGAAAGTGGGGATGAAAGTGCGCAAGGAGAACGCGGTGCCAGGAATAGAGAATGAAAGAGGGAGAGAAAAGTGGTGGAAAAAAAGATGAGAGAAGAGGAGGATCTTGAAGAAGGGAGATGGTGTGGGCTATAAACAAGGTTAATAGGAGACATCTGAGGGACAAAAGGGGGAGACATAAGACGCGAGAAATGAAAGAGGGTGTAGGTGAGAAAAAGAATCAAAAAGAGAGGTGATGGAAGAGACTAAAAATGGAGAGGCGGCGGGGGTGGTACAGGTAGGGAGAAACAGAGCGAGAGGAGGCAGAAGAGGGGAGGTGTGGAGCATGAGAGAGGCAGGATAGACTCCATACCTGACCTTGTGAGAAACACAGGCTGTGAATAGGGGAGAGAGGAGGGAATGAGCAAAAAGAAGACAAAAAAACCTAATCCTTTACTCCTCTGCAGGACATGGCTCATACACTAACATACGTTTATTGTCCTGAATCCACACTGCCTGAGTGTGACATCTAATGGCATTCATGTCCTCTGCCTGATCCTTGCTGTAGTGGAATAAAAGAAAAGCATCAGGGGACAGGGAGCACAGGCCATCACCTAAAATATCTAATGGCCTTCAGAGCTCACTGACTCTCTGCCATTTCATCAAGCTAGTGGCTATGCACTGTCAGGTGACTTAAAATGAAGCTTCCCCGTTCTCCATGTTCTTGCAGATTGCTTCCTCACACATCTTCTGCGAATGTTCGTGTGTGTATGTACCTGTGTGCCTGCATGATAGACAGACTGGAGTGTGGGTTTTCTTTGGCCTTTCCACACACTGCTGTCTCAATAAGCATTCTGGGCTTTCATTATTCGTCCACCTCTGTGTGAATTTCTCCATTTCCGTTATCCTCTCATAGTTGTTGTTGTTATTGTTGTGCCAACCCTCGTCCCTCCTTGAAGAATAATAGCTTTGATACAGGCCGTATGAAGTGCAGGGTGGAGCGTCACTTCTTTCTCCTGATGGAGTCTGTCTCTGCCTGTGCTCTCTCTGACTTATCCTCTCCTGTCATATTTTTTTTTTTTTTTCAAAACGAGGAATTATAATGACTCCCAGCCCACCTTTCAACTGGATGACTGGACATGCTGAATGTTGGACCCCAGGGTGCTGCTGATGATGTAATGAAATGAGTATTTCTGATGACTGTGGGACACATTTTTAGTCAGACTTCCCAATAGAAAGAATCTTTCAAAGTGGCATTTCAGCAGTCGCTGAGACTTAATGACTGCTTGCCTTTGACCAAAATAATCCACCCGCATCTGCAGCTCCAGCCCACGTTGGGTCAATATAAAGAGCAGTGAATATTGTGTTTAGTTTGCACTTGATAAATAAATGTCCATTTAAAGGTGAAGAGTTTTGATTTTGTGTGAATATGGAGGGCTTTTCATCTTTCAGCCAAAACACTCTTGGTGCACCATGCAATGGAATTCCTTGCTTTTAATAAATGACTGTTAAGTGTTCTTGTTTTCACCACTTTGTGAAACAAGCAAAGAGATACCTTGGTTTAAAAGCATCCTTAAACTTCCTCTGCACAGACCTGACTGTAGAGAGGCACTAAAGGATGCTCTATCAGATCCTGCTACTTCTTCATTGCTCAAGAGTCAAGCTTTTATTCCCTGTGTCTGTGTGTTTGTGTTCTGGCCTTGGATACAAGTGGTTTCTAAATGAAAGCTCTGCCAAATACCAGCTTTGTGAGATCCCAGTGTGCAATTTTGTTTTTTGTAGACATTGGCACAGAGAAGCTGATTCAATTCCACGATTATTACTGAGGTTGTACTTCTGCATGGTGCAGTCTGTAGTGTCAGGACAGTGACATATTTTCCTGTTGTTTTGGCCCTCTGTACTCCAGCAAATGGACTTGAAATGAAACAGTTACTGAGATCAAAGTGCTGACTTTAAGCTCTGAAGGCTGTTTGAGAGTGTTTACTTCCATTCTGGTAGCCCCATGTGTGGGAGTCACAGCCTTTTTTACAGATAAGCATCCAATTTTTGTGCAGTGGATGTGAAAGTCCAAATTTCATCACTAACCTCATGAAGAGCAACAGCTCGTGGCCACCTTGGTAAATCTCCAATATGATTCTTTTTTTATCACTTTATAAATCCAATATCACAATTCCTTTGACTGATACACCAATAATTTGGGTGCTGGACTCTCTGACTGTGTCAGCCAGTTTGTGCAGCTTTGAAAACTTGTAAAGAGGCACAATCAAACAGCATTAAAGATAGTAGAAGCCGTTTCACATTCTAGTACAATCTACCTGTGCACCTGCCCTTACCTGCCCTCACACTTGTATGTGTGATGCTGCCTTTACAAAGTCCAAACAAAAACAGTGACACTGCCCAGGCTGCGTGTCATGTCCACACTGCTGCTGGTATGCACTAATAGCAGCTATCAGCTGGAATCTGGAACTGCACCAGCCTGGACCTGCTGTCTGCCGCTGCTGCTACCCGACACTGTTGCTGCGCCAAATCCTCTGACCTTCACACACGCACGCACAAACGCAGGCACACATACAGACACACAAACCTGCATACATTGTGCATGCACACACACATACAGTCGTTTTGACGTGCATACTTTGGTATGCAGTGAGCAGAGTGGGAATGCAGCTTAGCTTTGACAGGCGAGGCAGTTTGACAAGCCAAGAATAAAACTAGGAAATGAAGACTTGAGATGTGTTTCGTCTTCTCATTGACCTTTCCGTTTGGCTCTCTATAAGAGGTCAATCGATAGCACATGGGAAAAGCTACATTTAGAAGTAGCCACTGCTCATTATGGACTTCTCAGATGACATCCTGTTTTAATCCATTCATTCTGGAAGCTTTACGGGCGGGGGGGTCCTGGTCAAAGCACTTTTGCTTGATAAAAATGTGCACTTCAAAGGGTACTGGATGAGATCTGCACTCAAAAATTAACATAGATGTCAATTTAGCTTGGAATGTAACAAAGGACTACTGCTAAAAAGGGTTAGGTGTTACAGTGAGGTTGCATGGAGGAGACACGGGAGGTAAAAAAAAAAAGCAGCTCTTGTGATGCAACAGGAGCAGAGAGAGGAAAAAAAGGTGCAAAAAGAAGAGGGTGCTACATTTCACTTTGTTCAGAGTGACATGATGAAACATTTGATAACTGACTCCGAACACAGACTGTGCGGAAGAAGCAGACATTGGCAGGGATGAGGAAGAGAAGCAGAAACGCATGAAATGTAACAGAAGGGGAGTGAAGGAGAAAGAGGGGTTTGGAGGGAGGGACACGGGGAGACATGAACAGGCTTCAAAGTGCCAAGGAGACATGAACAGCTGGAGGAGAAATCTGCACGGGGAGGTGTGTGTGTGTGTGTTTGATGAGGTTGTGTGTGTGTTTGTGTACACATGCATCTGTATACTGATGCATATTCCTATTTAGTTGCCTGTTTATAACAAACATGCCCTAGGACTGCAGCGAATATCATTTGCGAAAATAAGCATTTGCCAATTCAATTAAGTGTATCTTCTTAATGAAAAAGAGCCCAGCAGGGAAGTTTAAAAACCCTTCAAAAATACAGTTTCATACTCTTGAAAGTGTGTACACTTTAGCTGAAAAACACCTAAACCTTCTGCACCTCGAGCTGGACTGTGACCTTATTTTTGCCTTGAGAATAAGTTCATACAGTATGCATGAGGCTGACACAAAGAAAGGGGCAAAGTGAAGGAATTCACAAAGGGATCCCTCGGCCATTTAACAGCCAGGACCCTGACATGAAATTACAAACATAATAGGCCGTGCCCACACTTCTCTGAGAACCTCTCCAACCCTCAGTCCTCATCTCCCATTCTCAGTTATGTACACACCACAAACAGAATACTTCAATTCGAGTAAGCTCTGGTGGTCAAACATGTCTGAAAAGTGAATCCTGTCGGTTTGAATGAATTTTTCCGCACCAGGATTGATCCATCAGACGTTCACAGTCAGTGGTTTCCCTTTGTTTCACCCCATGATATCGCACTTCTTCAGAGAGGAAAACGTACACCACACGTTTAATCATTTAGCATCTGCCAAGCTATGGGAAAAGCATGCATAAGAGATAAAAATGATTTGCAAAGTAGTCAAAAGGTGTGTGTGTGAATGTGTGCGGTCGAGGTGTGACAAAACACATTTTCACACATACAACTGCTAGGTAAACCATAACCACAGTCAGGGAAATGCACACCATTGGAAGTGCACACACACACACAGGGTGGAGAGGCGCTCTTCTCCATCAGGTGAATAATTCATCCCCTCCTCCTCCTCCTCCTCCTCCTCCTCCTCTCATCTCTTCATTATTGATAAACACCAACATCTACACTGTACCTGACCCAAGAGAGGGGGGGAGAGGGGAGTGGATGAGGGAAGGAGAAAGCTGGTCGAAGGATAAAGAAGCACCCTGGGATATGAGGGAATAAAGTGACTGTAAAAGTAGAGGAGTGTAAAAGTATAGAAACACACAAAACGGAAAATTACCGATGCAGTATTTTTATGGTGCTGCATGTTTTTATCTGGCGCTGGGCCCGTTTAGGGTCAGTAAAGCTTCACTTGTAACCCGCAGTTTACTGTGGGCAGAAAAGGACACAACTCTCCTGAGCCAAACAAATAAGTGCCTGCCTCTATACTGCCTCTCCACTGCTATCGCTCCAACCCACTGAATAAGTGACTGAATAACTTACTGGCTCGATGGCTGACAGACACCCGGCTCCCCTGCGGCTCCTGGCTCTGCTTTGTCTGCTCGGGCCCTGCACATCATTCTACCTCCACCACCCTCGCCTTCTCTCGGCATCGCTCACTTTCTTTTTTCCTCTTCTCTCCCTCCCTCTGCGAAATAGGCCTGTCCTGTCTTTTCATTTTGGAATAAATCCTTTTCATCCCTCTGGCTCATTCTTCTCTTTCTTGACTAGTTCCTTTTTTCTTTTTTTTTTGTTGAGACTCTGCTGGTTCTTTTTTTGTCTGACTTCTTCATTCTAGCCCTGTGTGCCATCGCTCCTCATGGTAATTGTACTGGGCATGTTATTTTAGCCCTGCATGGAATTTGGGGTTTTTAACTGCAGGGCGACCAATGTGACAGATCTCCCGCCAGTGTGCAAGGATAAAATTTAAATCAGTGGCTTTGGGAAAATATTTTTTCAGACAGGTTTTGGCTCAGTTTCTCGGAAACATCTTGATCCATTTCCTATTATGCATACTGTGTCCTTGTCCCTCTTTATCAACGCTTGCAGTGAGCTTACCTTGCAGTGTGTCTTACAGTAAATGTGTTGCTGTGTCTGTAAATCGACTCAAGGATCAAGCACAAATGCACAGCTGGAAAAAAATGCCAGATACCTTCCATGAATGTTCAAAAACGGCTGTGTCTCTCTTTATATCTCCATTCATCATTTGGTGTATGTGCATGTAGTCCCTCAGTGTGTCAGATGTTAACATAATGTGATTATGTGTCCTATTTTCACCTCTCTAACAACACTCAGATGTGAGAGTCTAACAAGGTGTCAGAGAGGATTTTTCAAGCTGGGTGTGATCTTATACCCTAAAAAAAAAAAAATTGCCTGTTAAAGTGAGAGGAATTCCATGGCAACCCCGCCCGCGGACCCGAACACAGCTGTGTTTCCAGGTTTTTCCGTCGACAACATTCACCTTTACTTCACCTTGGCAAAGGAGGGGGGCTCATTTCCAAGCTGCTCTCCCCACAGTCTAAGAAGCTGTCACTCAGCCCGCTTCTGACGTGCCCATTGGTCAAAAAAGCTGTCAAAAACACAGCTCATTCCGCGCTGAGGGGTCGAGCGACCAATCCAATTTATACTGCACATTAAAGGATTAAAATGCGGGAGACTGTTATTAGCACAGTCAATCTGTCGAGAGGATCACACACACAGCATGCTACCAAATCAATGGCAGCCATATGGAAGACAGAAGGTCAGGCACAACAAGCAAACAAACAAGGAGGTGCGTCCCAATATTATGTTAAACGGATGACTGTGTCCATCACACCAGCCAGCAACACCCAGCTGGATTGAATTACTGAAGTCTGTGTAGGAAAGTCGGAACAGAGTCTGACTCTGTAGGGAAAGATGAGTGTGGACAGGAGAGTTACGATCCAAAATTTGACACCCACCACTGGATGGAGAAAAAAAAAACTTAAGTGTCTGCTCTTGCAGAAGTGTTGCGAACACAGGGGCAAAAGATGTGATGACTATGAGTCATCGTTTTGGTACACTGTGCCTAATTTGCATAAATGTCACATGTAGATAGCTGATCAGTCCACCTGAGTTTATAAAGATGAAATAAATGGGGACATGCTTTTATAACAGCCTTTTATCTACAGTGTGATGGGAAAATGGTGATCATTAATAAACATCATGCAGGTAAGTTGGGGGAAAACAGAACAAAGAGATAAGAGTGTGAAACTCAAGATAAGTGAAGCAATTAAAGCCCAACGAGAAACCAGGCTTCGTGTATCAGAGTGACTGCAGTGACTGTTAGAGTCACAGTTTCCTTCCTGCAAGTCTGCAGTGAACCGTGAGGGCGGAGGTGAACGACTCATTGTCTCCAGGCCTCAATAGCAGCCAGGTAAGATGAAACTTCAACACGCACCTCCCATCAGCTCTCCCATAAAAGAGGAGGGGAAAGGTGAAACCGCAGAGGGAGGGGATGAAACAGGGACAGAAAGGAAATGAGAAAAAAAAGGATTGAGTGCAGTTTCTGTGAAGTAACAATGGTGCAAACGACTAATAAACAGCAATGGCACGTACGTGGAGGTTTTCTTGCCTTCCCCACCACGTCTCTGTGTACTGAATGGTAAGATCAACTTTGATTATTCTCTGAAGGACAGTCACTATGACGACTTGCCTTGGGAACACACTGCACTGTTTTGATGTTGATGGATGAATGAACAAGTAATAGACAAACAGACGTGCAGCTCAAGGAGAGAGATCAAAGAGAAAGCAACGTCTAAACTTGTTTCCTCTCAAGTCGACCTGTTAAAATAATTAAAGGGAGTACAGTTGAATCCAGTGACAGCTGCAACAATCAGGGAGAGACTTATGGAGCTATACAGCCCAAAAACTCAAATTATCCTTCAAAAACAACACTAGTGACAAAAAGAAGACACAAAATCAAACAAGACAGGTTGAAAATATTCACAAAAGGAAATAAATGAGAGCACTATAGGTAGAAGAGATAGCAGATTTTTAAATGAGCTTTTCTCAATTATTCCCCTTGCAATTTGCTGGTAACAAAAGAATCCAATTACCTGTGTTTCAATGTAATAAACTAAAAGAAGGTGTGAATAACACTCATTCAGATGTGATTTATCTATAAAGGAAAGCAAAGGTCAAAAGTCTCAAAAAGATGATTATCAAACGTGACTCAAATAACCAGATCAAAAAACCCTTTGCTGTGATGTTGAATCATAACTTTGTGACACGCGACCTGGATGCAGCAGTCAACATGAACAGTGTAATTCACATCTACTATCTGTTAGTCTGATATAAAATATGCAGGTTTATTAAAAGAATATTCAGTATTTTTAATAATCAAGGCAAAGGTTCAGGCATCAGTCATTTCTCTTGATGCCTCTTTTGAGGACAAGCAGACAGTTTTCTCAACCAGGGCTTAACTATGGTCAGTATATGGGATGGACGGCGTGGCTCCACCTTTTACCACTGCACCATAGCCAGAGTCTGTGCAGACGAGACTTTGAGTGAAACCAGGTACCCAAAAGGCAAAGTAAACTTATATTTTTTTATTCTTTTGAAAGTCCAATCTCCTTTTGGCTATTTTTCCTGAAATTTCTTACTTTTCCTGAAAAAAACTACTGAAGCATGGCAGCTGTCAACCATTGTAAAATGTAACTTATGGCCCAATTTTTAACATCTAATAACAAATGAAAAAACAATTTCTCAGAAAAAAGAGAGGACTTGAACAAACTGCAGCCAAATAATATCTTCATACCACCGCGTGAAAGGATGTGAGAAACATTTCTACGAGGTGCAATTTTTTTAAGTTTTACCATCTCCTATTTGGAATGCATTGGGAGACAAAGTTTTTGACTTATACCGGAACCAGTCATCAGTGGGAGCAGCTTTTGGAGACCTCATCTATGATTTCTACAGCCTATAGACTGAACAATAGAGGCAATATATCATATCTTGATATTAATCCGAAATATCTCAATATCACAACGACAATATGTGACTATGGGTTCAGTGAAAATTAAGCATTTTTCACACAACAGAATACAGTATATTTGTTTTGTTTTGTTTTAGAAAGTCACCAATAATCAGAAATCTGACCTGTACATGCAGGGTAAGCGAGGAAAGTCTTCACTGTTCATATCATTGATGATATTAATTTTACAATGTTAATATCTTGAATGAACGTGTCTAGATAGGGGTACAAAAACGATAAATCTTTCAGTTCTATTCTCAACACCTTTACCTGCCTGAGAGGCAAACAGTGGTGGATCCAGTTTCTTCAGGACACCAGCATCAGACGTGGTTTTTAGCCTGTAAAGGCCCAGCAGCCACAATGATGCCGCAATTGTTCTAACCGTCAGAAGACAGAAGTCGCTTTCCAGAGATCACAAGGAGGAGGCAACACACATACACACAAGCACAAAAACACATGAGCTGCTGGAGCAGTCCCCTATCAGGTTGTCATTACATCTGGGTTGGCGCTTTCTTTGTTTACCCCCACCACCCCCATTCCCCTGAAGGCAGAGTGACAAATAAAGAATTGGAAAGTGAGGAACAGAAAGATGGGGGTATGAAGAGACAGAGATGGCCCTGCCATGCTCCAGTGACCAGCTTCAAGGACAGACAGGCCTCTTCAATATCACAGCCTCTGTGTAATTAGACAGTTCTCTGTCACGCACCAGAGAATCGCTCTTATTTGTGTCATATTAAACGCAGGGTGAATTTCTCCTACTGCGCTTTGCCATTGAGACCTAATGCAGAAGGGGAGCAAAGGAGGGATTTGTACAAATTTAATTACATTCATAATTCGCCCATCTTTAGCTGTAATCACTTGGGGTTAAGTTAAGTAAATCCACTTCTCGGCTAGCCACCCACGCCCTATGTTGCTACAGTAAGCACAGTGTAACAGCCGGGATTTCAGGGGAATTTCATTGACAGGCTCAAACTCTCTAAGTGAAAGTAAACAGAGTTCTCGGTATGCAGTGGTAAAATATTAACAACTTTCTACTGAAGTGCTAGGTGCTTTGGTTTGGAGCTGTGTGTGTATGTGAGCCCGTGTTGTCTGCTGGTGTTTGATACTGTGTCTCTGAGGCCACCTGCAGTGACTCCAAAAGGAAGGGAAAAATCTGCTGCTGCGTACGTGGTTTGTGTGTCTTCTTTTTGCATGTCAGTTTGTATGTGGTTGGTGCACCGCGCAGTTGAATCGCGGCACAGGCAGGCAGCCTTTTCGACGGAGAGGGAGAGGAGTGAAGCACATCAAACACAAGCCAACTAATCACAGACGCCGGCTAATTAGCGCAGTCCTCAAAGGGGAACCAGGAATGAGTGATGATTCCCCCTTATGAATTTCCCGATGACGCTGTGCCGTGTGCCACCATGAATCTTCGCTGGTAACAGAGAGGAAAGAGAGCGTGGAGGGTAAAGTGCACAGAAAGCCACCAGTGATCTGGCCTTGTAGTAATCTTATCATCTAAGAGCACAGGGGCAAAGTGTGGTCGATACCTCTTATCAGTGTTTTCAGTCATGTGCACATAACACATAAACACTATTACAGTCACCTCACACACGCACACACGCACAACACACACACACACACACACACACACACACACACATAAAGGACAAAGTTTTATCTTCACATCCACAAATTAGACTCCATGTAACGTTTCCCATTAGGGGATTTCTGGAGCGATTAAATCCCAAGCGTAGTGATATTCCAGCCCCCAGAGCGAAGAGGCAGGTTTGATATTCCTGTGCGAGGGGTTCTGAGTGCTGATTAGCGGGCGGATCTGCCACGCTGATCCCAGATTTCCACGAGATCAGAGGCCGTGCTTTGAGCAAGGCAGCGGCTCTAGCAGCAGCCAATTACAGATGTGACACGCGCATGCACGGTTCTACACACATCCACTCATGCACACACATACACACACACACACACATACAAACACATGCCTGTCCAGAAATACATTTCTCCAGGCTGAAGTCATCAAAGTGACGTAGTCCCCCCACCGCCCGCCTCCATCCTCCTCCTGCCTCTTCTCATCTCAGACAAGAGGGCACCTGTCAGAGGATGCTCAGTTCAACAGCCAGCTAATCCTCACAGAAGCAGAGACAGAGGGAAAACAAATGAACACAGAAAAGCCAATAAAGATTCTAATAAGTCCAACAGAAGCAGGCCACTGGTGGGAGTTAGCCTAAATAAAACCCACTTTATCATCCTGCAAGTGTCCAAGTCCCATTTTGTCTCCATACATCTAAACATCAAGCTAAACATAGATTTTCTAATTCTAGCTCTGGGCCTGGCTTTGAACAACACAGCGTGTTTTTGTTTATCCATCCAGTGATACAAACAGATTCACATCTCACTCGTTTCTGATGAATAATGTTGGAACAATACACTCCCTCTGCCCTTTACAAAGCTGCCATCAATGGCCCGCTATTCTCCTCTATGATTGTAGTTTGACAGTTGGCATTCACAATGCAGAAAAACACACAGATTCCCTACTTATTGTTATGACTAAAATCCTAATATTGTTGAATGTTAACAGCCGCATCTGGGAGGATGAGGAGTGAAGCGAATTGGTGAGGCTCGTCTAAGAAGACAAGGAGGTAAATATTAAATTAATTTGCCAATTTGGAGTCAAACAGCAGGGAACAAAAAGACTTGAAGATAAACAAGAACATAAGAGACATTAAAAGGGGAGGCAGAGGGAGATATGAAGTGGAGGATGAAGTGGGGGGGGGGGCTGCTGCAGAGCAGAGCAACAGCTGCTGAGCATCACATCTGCTCCAAGTGGAGTCATCAGCAAACAGACAGACTGGAACCGACCCACCGAGGCAAGCCCCAGGGAGAGCAAGGGATGGACAGAGCAGGAAGAGAGAAACTGGGAGGAGGAGGAGGGGGGGTGAAGGCAAGGCAATGGGGGATGAGATGAGAAGGATACAATTAAAGAGATGAAGGGTGCAAGAAGATGAAGAGGAGCTGGTGGAGCAGAGATGCAAGCAGGGAGCTCCTGCAACCTGTTACTCTCTCCACAGATGAAGTCAGGAAGGGCAGCGTGGTAGATGATTCTTCAAGGAGACAGGAAACTTGATCACTTGTTTTCCTTCTTTTTCTCCCTTTTTTTAACCCGCCCTCTTCTCACCCCTTCTCTGACATCCTTCCTCGATCTCGCTCTCCCCCTTTTTTCTCTCTGACAGAACAAGAGAAGCCTGTGAGAGTAAAGATGAAAGGCCTAGGAGGGAGGTGTGTGTGTGTGTGTGTGTGTGTGTGTGTGAGTGCATGTGTGTGTTAGGAGTGTGTGTGAGGGATGGATGAATGAACCTCTTATCCTTTATCCCCCACTGGAGCTGTCCTGCCTTAACACAATAACAAAACATACATACAACACAACAGGAGCAGCGCAGAGGTCATGTGCGTGTTTTGCATGCCGCCTATTTATTCTTGTAGCAGGAGAAAACGAGGCACATCAAGCATCGCTCTAACAAGGCGTTCCCAGCATGAATATCATTGTACGTCCTGTAGTGTACACCTTCACCCCGTCGAGAAGCACCCTGAGGAGAGGTAGGGACTCTGAGAAGTACACACTGTTCATTCATGATAGCAGCGGCTGGCAGCGAGGGCAACCCCGCAGCAGAGTAAGCGATGTCATTTGGCAGCAAATGAAGGGGAAAGAGGAAAGCAGTGCATGCTAGCGTCTCACAGCTAGCTCTAACATTAAGTTAGCCTGGGTGCGGTACAAAGCTCAGTTTGTGTCTTCGTCTCTGCATGGTGGAATAAACATAGCTGCTGCTTCACAGTTTCCTTTAGCTCGCCGTCTCCTTCTCTTTAATCTCCCCCCTCCTTCCCCTCTTCTGTTGTCCCCCTGCTGCCTGAAAGAACCATCTACGACGCAGCATGCCCTTCCAAAATATTTACTCACTCAGTTTTGGCTGCATACAAAGGCCAATCTCTTTCTCTCTCTGATGTCTGACACTCAAATAATACCCTGCAACCACATGCACTTGCTGACCGCACCTGTTTCGCTCACACTTCTCCATTCCCTCGTCTCTTCCCCTCTCCCTCTACAGGCCCTGCGTGTACACACACACAGACACACACATACAGGGTTCCTGTCTTCCTAAGCCTTCCATCTGGTTCATGCCTTTGACTAATCTCAAAGTTGGCGAAGTATAAAAACAAGGAGAGGAGCAACAGTAGTCACCTCGGCTAGCCTGCGGCAGACAGTGTGTATCCACTGCTCACATCCTCACACACACTTCTCTGATTCAATCCCCCTGATGCCGTCTTAACACCTTTTTCCTGTACAGCTTGTGCCCCTCTTTCCTCTGTTCCTGACTCTCTTATCTCAATCTGTCACCTTACATTCTCCCATTGGTCTTCCATAATCTTTTATGTTTCACACTTTCTGCTGACCAATTTTCAGAGCAAATTTTCAGAACTGAACCACGCGTTTTCTGTTTTTAGCAAGCAAACTCCAAATACAAAATTCATTAACAATCATGTGCTGAAATCAGTTGGCTACAACGACACGCCAGCTTCTCCTGGCTCCACATTCATTAGCATATGTTTGAAAACCAAGTCTAAATGGAATGATCAGAGTTGTTGATGAACTACAAACAAAGCCCCAGAATTATTCCTATGATGTGGCTTCGTGTCAGGCTTGTTTTTAATGTGTTGCACTTATGATTTTTTAACTAGGCAACCCAAAATAGATGCAAATGAATGGAGACTTTGAACAAAAAAAAAAAAAAAGCCTGGGCGCCTAGAGTAATGACACGTCCCCAGGGTGCCTACTGTTTTCGGGTGATTGTTCAAGAACTCCTGTGGGGGAGAGCATGCTAATAAGTAATAATGTTCTATCAAAATGAAATGCTGCATTGAGTCTTTTGTCTTGTAGCTCTACAGTAACGCAGATTGCTTTCTATCCTTCCCATCATCCTCTCTGATAGGAGATGTGGTTCCCTGGGCTGCACCTGTGTCTCATTACCCCTGCTGATGGTTCAGTAACAGAGTCCTCTCTCCCCCCGCATCGTGATCTCACTCTTTCCCCCCCTTTAGCTACTGCCAACATACATTTACCTCCAAATGCACGGCCTACACTTCCCTTTTCCCCTGGCTGATCCAACTGCATGCCATTCACATGATCTCTGTAGCTTCGTTTCTCTCCTTTCTGTCCTGCTGTTATAGACTCAAGTGAGGTTTGGGGTTTGATCTAATGATTTTGTGCTACACTGGCTCATCCCTCCCATTTATCAAGAAGGCCTTCGGGCAACCTTCACCTGAACACATCTCCATTTTTAGCACTTCTGCCCCCCTAAGCATTGGGCACTGCTCAGTACCTTTATTAATGTGACTGCTAATATGAATAGAGTTGTCAATGATTAAATTTTACAATCACAATTAATTCCTCAATTTCAATGGCTGATGAAAAATGATGACAATTTCAACTGCATGTTTGAAATTCTATTACCTTATACTTCAACTATTTAAGTTTATTCTAATACTTCAAAGCAATTCTTACCAGCATCTTGATTTGGGAAACAAATAGTTGCAATGAAATGGACTTTATAATCTTGACTATTACATTTATCATTCAAGCAACCAGCCCAGGTGTTGAATCATATTTCAGAGATAGAAGGCGGCTTTTAAGTGTTATCCTGTCAAATACAGGGTTTGCTGACAGTTGCCTCTCATTTAAAAAGTACTATTCTGTTGTGATTTGCCCACTCCACAATAGTTTTCTGTCAGCTTTGGTGATGCAGGTACCCGCTGACATCAGTCTCAGAAGCTGAGACTAAGATTCAAAGAACTTCAGTGATGGTTTAATTCGATTTGACATTAAGTGCATAATACATTTAGCTTGTCAACTGAGACATCTTAGAGGGTTTTTTTTTTGTGAAATGTGTTGTTTAAAATCACAGTGGCGTCTTTATTTTCCATCAAGGCAGCAGCAGGACTCAGAGAGACACTGTTGCAGCTTAAATACAGTGTGCCAAAGGGTACAAATAACAAGCAGCTATTTAAAAAAACACATTAACTTTGGACTTTAATCGCAGAATAATTAACATGTTAAAACTGACAATTACAATGAAAACAGTTAATCGGCTACAGAAGTTACCAACAGTTGTGTTCTACAACATTTAATCAGGAGATGAAGAATTCATTTCCTGATTGTGTAAATGTGGAAAATGCATATGGACTTTGTTTGTGCCACTACAAACTGAACTTGAATTGTTACACTGAATAAGAAAAGTATGATCTGAAACTGAGTATATTTGCTTTGAAATTTTATTTTACCTACTTAGAAACTCAACTCTCAATACTTCTAAAATTCAATAATACAAATTTAATTTCAGTTCTGCATGGCATGACTATCAAGTCATCTAAGTCTGTGAGGAAGAGTAAAAGCACAGATCTGTGACTGTACTCATAATGTAAGCTCAAACATTACTGTAGCCATTTGGGTCTAGTTATTAATATGGTTATGAATATGAATTAAGCTTCATGGACAGACCAAAAGATAAATTTTTACAAGTTTTAATGGTTGTGCCACAATGAACTGAAATGACTTGTGGGACTGGATCTAAACTGTGCAAACTAGAATTTAATTTTTTATTTTCAAATCTGAGAAATATAGAAAGATGAATTCTCAAGAGGTTGAAATACAATTTTGATTGAAATAAATTAATTTTTAAAGCATTTTATTCAATATCAGATCATTTTATGTTCAGTTTCTAGTGGCACAAATCTCTGCCAAGAAATGCATCCCTTTCCACAAGACTAATGTGATGTATTCAGGCTTGGTGTTGTGTAAAATAAAGAACTGTCAATGAGAAGCCAGAGAAAGAAAATGTCAGTCATTTTGCTTGGAATCGACAAATCATTTCAGCTCCACGTATTTCTTACTTACATTGTGTGTACTGATATGGCAAGGACATTACACAGCTTAGTGCACGGCTGGCCTCAAAGAAAATAAAACAGGCAAAGGCAAAAATGTTTGATGTGTTGGTGTTTTCTGCTTCAAGTTGTGATAACCATGCATCAAAAATGCAGAGTCAGAGTCAGAAAGCACTTAAGTTTCCCTCTTTCATCTGTTTATTATCTCAGTCGATGCACTGCTAGAACATCTCAGACTGTATTTTCTGAAATGTCCCAGATTACGCACTTGCTGTGTTGACCTGAACTGGGTGTTATGATATATGGAACAGAAAGCAGCTGCACTGGCTCCAGCTTCACTTCCTCACTGGTGTTATGAAGTCATGAAAAGCAAAATAATACCATAGCCAAGAAAACATTTTTATGGTGAGATTATGATCTTTTCATTCTGCCATGCTAGGTCTGGTACGTTCATATTTCAGGCTGCATCATTACTGTATAAGTGACTTTTTCTAAACAGTGCAAGGGGACAAAAGCTCCTCCAAATAGGAGATTTAAATCAATGCTGAAGACAGACAATAGTAATTCATACTAAAAATGTGCATTAGCCTAGAATTAAATTGTCACATTAAAAGCTACTGGAGTTCAGGTCTACCACTGAATTATTCATAAAATCTGTAATCAGACTGGCCTGACCATGATACCATAGCCGTCATCTGATTATTTTAAGGCCGATTAACCCCAGTGTCAGCACTAAATGACCAAAAGAAAAAGCTCAAGTGCATTCATTATTCTTGACAAATGAATGCAATATGGATGGAGATCGTACGACTCCAAAACCTACTACTGGGAGGAAAAAGGGAAAAGACGGTCGAACATTAGCCCTGATGGCTTCGGAGATAACTCGCTCCAGGATTGTGATGGCTCCCCAAGATGAGCGGAGGGGAGTGAGTGGCTATAAGCATTAGGAGATCATGGGCAGGCTCACTCCTACGCCGTGCATATTAATTCGTCTAATACAGCTAAGCTCAGCTTGTCACACGTTGACACCGCATAATTATGTCATCTATGAGGGACGAGCTTTTTAAAGGGCAGACGTGCAGTGCAGCAGAGTGCCTCCGTTGGTGGTGGTTGTATGTTCTGAAATGTCAACATACGTCTTAAGAATGGTTTATTTTAGCTCATTAGGGCCTTTCAGGGCACATTATGACGATAATTTTAGATCTAGAAGTGTGAGCGATTGGAGGTGAATATCTTAATAAAGCTTGAAAGCTCTCCTCAGAAGGACCTTTCAGCAATAACGAAGCAGCCAATTCTTTAAGTAGCATCCTGACTGACAGGAGCGTCCATCAAACACCCAGATCCCCTCACCCGTGGCCTCTCCCCATCCATCAATCCATTTTGACAGGCCTCCCGCCACCCCTCTCTATGTAAATAAACAAGTGAAAGAGGAGTCAGAGAAGTAGAGAGCAAAAGTGGGGGTGGGGGAGGAAATAAAAGTAGGACGCTAAAACCTGAGACGAGTAGGCCGAGTCAGATTCAAGTTCAGGGAGGAAAAGGAAGAGCGACGCATGAAAGGGGGAGAGGGGGCAGCATTGAAAAATGCAGAGGAGGGGGGGGGTGCAGGCAGGAAGAGAACTCACAATGGGCTGAAGTGATGATGGGGGAGACAGGGGAAGGGAGAGTCATCTGGAAGGAATGAGGAGGGGGAGATAGACTGGACGAGAGGAGAGGAGAGGAGAGGAACTGACTGGCACAGGGATGACAGCAACATGAGCGGACATATAAGAGGGGGGTCATGTAGAAGAATGCAGAGGAGGAGGAGGAGGAGGAGGAGGAGGAGGGGGAGGGAAACATCTATGAAGGACATCAATAATCTATGTCAGATAAAGGAATTCTGTGTCCAGAGAAAAGAACAAAATGGAGAGAGCAAGACGGAGGGGGAAGGAAAAAAAAAAAAGAGACAGAGAGATAAACAAATGAACATGGAAAAGTTGGTAGGCGGGGCCTGAGGGCCTTCTTCTATTTAAAACCAGAACAATTGAGAAAGCTTGTGTTAGTTTACACAAGCAGAGGAACTGCATCCTCTTCCTCACCTCACCCCCCCCCTCTCCCATCTACCCGAGGCTGTGTCTATTTAAATGTGTGCTTAAACGGCAAGTGCTACTGCTCTAATCACGGCTGGCATCAGAGCACATGCCCTCCCTTCTTCTCCCTCTTTACCTCCCCCCAGCATGCATCCTTCTTCTGTCGTTCAAACACACGCACAAACACACACACACACACACACACACACACACACACACACTCATGCATGTGCCTTCCCGTGACTGTGCCGTGCCAGAGAGAAATTCATGAATCACTGGTGCACGAATCACCCGCAAGCTTGTAGCAAGAAGAGAAAAGTGGGGAAGAGAGGAAAAAAGGACAGAGGTAAGCGGTTAAAGTGTTTCCTTTAAAAGCTTAAAAAAAAAAAAAAGCTTGGAGAAGAGTTCAGGAGATGGCTCCCAGCGACCTGAGGGAGCGAGCAAACACCCAGAGGGCCCTCGGTGACAAGTACTAGTCAGCAGAGAAGATACCGTCTCTCTCTTGCTCTCTTCTCTCATCCTCTCCCTGCCGGCTCTTCCTAAAGAGGCCAAGATGGAAAGCCAGAGGAGCAAGCAGCCAAGTAACAAGCAAGTCTATGATACATGCAAGGAAGATACAAGTACATCTCAAACTAACTGGCAAATATCTGCCTTTCTGCACAAAACTCCCCCTGAGAAAAATATCAAAACCAAGAGAGTGTTAAAAAAAAAGGCATCACAATGGACGATCCACACAACAAAAAGAAGCCCCTCCATCAGCCTCGGTTTGAAAAGAAACTAGCAATCATCTCTTGTTACACAGAGCCACTTTCCCTCTAGGGCCACCACTCAAAGGCAGCTCTGTCCATTGATACAGGTGTGGTGCAGGGAGGGAAAAGAAGGGGGAGGGAGGACAATAGATGGCCTTTTCACTGGTCTCCCTATGCTCACCTGGATTACGGGGGGGGGGGCTGAGGGGAGCGAGAGAGGAGGAGGGAGGAGGGTCTCTAAGCTCAGGCTGAAAACAATAGTGTCTCTGTGTTTGGTTAACACCGAGTGCATCATTCTGTCGAGCAGCAGCCAGCTGACTGCTGGGACCGAAAAACAACATCTCAAGGTCGCTGCTAGTGAATGATGAATACGTCTCCTGCAAATATTAATTATACCATTAAAAACATAAAATGACAGTGTTTATTAAAAACCAAAATCCACAGTAGGATGCATCAACTGTTATTTCAAGGGAACTTGAACACTACTCAAAAAAGGGGGAAGACTCGATTTTAATATCTTACAAAGCAACATGACCAGAATAAATTGATGCAGGGCTGTAATTGTTCAAATAAAGCCTTTTTTCAACTCTAATTCTTACAGGAAAACCAATACTCAGCTTTGCTACATCAAAGTCTTGTGTCAGAACATGAGTGCTGTTATGCATTTCTTCAACTGATTTGCATACGCTTCTGCAAATCTATTGATGAGCAACCCTGATAACAACAATTTTAAACAGTTTTTCCACAAATTCTATTATACCATTGAAGCCATGCTCAGAAAATTTTGCTTTACTTGGCAGTTGTCACTAAATTTTTCACCTTCAGGGTAAAAAAAGGATTTTCCTTAAAGTTAAGTTTTCTTTTCATTAAATCTTGACATACTGAGACCCAAGCTTTTGTCTGGTGTACAATTTTTTTATTTCTCCTTGCTATTTCGGAAAAGTAAGACCCAAGAAATACAATAACAAACTTAGTTTTTGTACAGGGAATTTTTTGTACCAGTGTTACGAGTTCATTATTAGTTATTAGTGTAATTGGACACTTAAAAATATACCCTTTTTTTCCCGCTGGGTGTAATGTTGTGTTATCACCAAAAGATGACATGGGCAGTGTCTCTTTATGTGTCTAATAGGGCTGCACAATATTTTGTTTCAGACTTGACATCTCAATGTGCACATGCGAAATAGTCACATCAGCGTGAGTGGTTGAGTGACTGAAAGAGAGGGAGCGGTGAATGTGAGTGGAGCATAGCAGGGATTAGGAAAATCTAATAGTTGGCAGCAGCTTCTAGATCTGTCTATTCAACTTTGTCCCCAGTCAGAACAAGCTTCCAGTTTGTTTTTAAAGTCTAAGTTTTGATTATCTGATAGTTCATTTTATTGTTTATTTGACGTCCTCCCTGTCACACCATATCATTTCATGAGCTGCCATAAAACTTGAAACAGTTGTGCTTAATGTTGAAGTAATCTGTTTCTTGAAGTTTGCTTTGCTTCCTACAGAAATTGCCCTTTTTCTTGTTCAGGAAATGTCTTTAAACATTAACTTTTCATTTATCTCTGATCACATCCCTGGAAAAATATTATTCAAGCTTACAATAAAGGCAAAACGCAGGAGAAGGACAAACTCAGGGAGCCACTGCACATCTGCTCAGCCTGTGCTCTCAATGTATCTCTCTGGTTCTCACACGATAGCACCTCTGTGCAGGAGCGCGTTATCAAGAAGACTGACCTGATGTGAGGAGAATCACTTGCAGGAAATATCATGGCTCAATACCAATAATTAACGATGCTATATCAATCGGTTTGAAAAGTCTTTGCAAACACAAATAGAGTTTACAGAGGCAGAGAGAGACAGAGGTAATTAGGAGAGAGTCTGTGATCATTATTTTAGGGAGAGTCAGGGAGAACTCAGCTGAACACAGTGAAGCAGTAAACTTAAAAAGAACAATCATAATACATATGGCAGGAAACAAAAATAAACCAATACAGCGCAGCCCTAATAGTTAATAAGACAGTGTAAAAAATGAAGTATCATGAGTTTGAGAGGCAAAAATGTAATGTCCACATTTATGGAGGCAGCGTCCTCAAAGGTTAAAACAAGTCTTGTTTTTTTGGATCTTTCACATACCATTTAAGTTGAATAAAAAATGCTGACTGAAGGAGCAATGGAGGTTAAGTGTGTAGCATATTATTTTTAAAGAAACTGAATCAACACTAGACAGTTCAAACCATATTAATAAACAGACTGCTCCAGCCTGCATGCACATTTTTCTTCAATGGGTTTTTATTGATATTGGAGATGCAGCATCCTGAGCATGCGTCAACCTAGATGCATCTTTCAGACATAATCCCTCTAAGAAAGTGAGCATTAAGCATCATAAAGCCAGTGTTCTGCCTCAGTATTAACTTGTTCATTTGGTATTAACTCTAAAAATGTACCCACCTCCTTTTCAGCGTCAGTGTGAGATTTTGGTCAGATGAGTCAAGCTTTATTACTGGCCTAGTAACTCCCTGTGGGGGAGATGAGTGTGTGACAGCATGAAGCAGCAGGGGAGTGGACATTGTCAGCCTGATCCCAGCACTGCACGACAGGTTAGTTCTGCTGAAATGAAATAAAATCCTGCATCTGTTTCCATTTCTCCTGCCTCAGCTCAGTCGCTTACTCGACTTTGTTCTGTCACATCCTCTTTCCTGTCTTGTGCACAGTAATCAAGTGATTCAACCATCAAGTCAGCCCAAACGTCAGGCCGAAGAATTGAGTGCATTTGTCTGGGATGTATGTACGCTTTGTGCCCCACTTGTGTGTATTTGTGTGGATGCTTAAGGGAGGTGGTGGTGACGAGCGTCCTGGTGGAGGGGGGCAGAGGGGGAGAGGGGGAGGAGGGTGAGACAATCAGAGGGAGGGGTTGGGTTGGGTGAACACTGTAAAAGTGTCACAGCAACTTAACCTTCAAAAAATGCCCACCAGGGTGGAGTGGGAGGAGGTGTTCTTGGCCATTAGAAGGGGACGAGGGAGAAGAGGAAGAGTGTGTGAAAGATGGAGGGAGGGAATGATTGATGTGCAGAAAGAAAAAAGAAGAAGAAGAGCTCGTTAAGGGAGGTAGGGTGGTGCAGATGCCCAGATGCCTGCAATACAAGTATCTGTATGGAGGGCGGGGGGGCTGTGAAGGAGGGAAAAGAGGAGAGAGAAAGAGGGAGCGAATGAGAGGAGGAGTGGAAAAGTAGTAAAGGCAGTTTGGACGGGTTGAAAGAGAAACTTTGACATAGGTGAAAGAGACAACGAGGGAATTGGACAGTGGAACACAGGGAGGAGAAGAAAGCTAGAGAAGAGGGAGAGAGAGGGAGAGATTAAGGGGGAAAGAGAGAGTAAGAGGATAGAGGAAAGCAACAGACATTCCAATTACAGAAGCAGAGACGAGGGATTGATGACTAAGAACGGAGGGAATTAGAACAAAGAGCGGGACAAGAGGAGGGAGAGAAGATACAGTAAAGGACAGCAGTTTACTGAGCAGATGGATCAATTATGCAGACCGAATTACAGAGAAGAAGGAAGTTAGGGCATTAGAAGAGAACGTAAACAGGGGAAGACAGAGAGAGCGAGGGGAAAATGAATGAAGATGGAAGAGTGTAGGGAAAGAGGGAAAAGAGAGGAGGGAGAGGAACAAGTATCTGATTTAAGAGACAGGCAGTCAGCTTTAAAGGGGCGAATCGCGGCCCTGCTCTTCTTAAGGTGCCACACCAAACAAACCCAGTCACACCCTGTTGACAAAACACAGGCCTGATAACTGAATAAACCTGCTGCCTCTGTTTGACCTTAATGTGCTGTTCGCTTCAGGGGAGGATTTAAATGCTCCTGCCATTTCGAGGCTCTGGGGACCAATGACGGCTGTGCTGCTTGCTTATCAGCCAAGCATGGCGACACATTTTTAAACCAACAAGTGAAACAATAGCAGGCGCTCATATCAGAATTGTGGGATCGCTACAGCACTGCTTGTGTTGTGAAACAAAAGAACACTCTCTGCTGTGCTACCATGAAAAATAAACCTGTTGTGCATTATCTCTCAGTTTTTCTTTATCTTGTATTTCTAAGATAATATCTGTGAAAGAAAACTAGATTTCACCGTCTGTAATTTCACTCTGTTCCTAAGATAACTGCATGGATTAGGAAAAAAAAGATGGAAGCAATTGGTTTGTAGAAGGTTTTTGTAGATCCTGACTCTGTATCCAGCTCCCAGAGCCCTGACAAGACCCTGCCTTGGAAATTCAATTTCCTCCTGTAGCCCGCCTGTACACTACCTCTGATAAGTGTGAATTTGACACGACCTTGTCAAAGTCAGATGTGATGAAGATGCAGCACCTCTGGCTGTGAGGAGCCAAGGTGTACAGATAGGTGATGAAATTGTCAAAATAGCTATAATGTTGCAAGTTACACATGAGGATAAAAGGAGAATCAGATGTGTAAATGGAGACAAAACAGTGGCAGTATGTGCAAACCCTGAGGCACCTTTTACAAACAGGGGGAGCAGAGAGGACACGGCAAGGGATTAAACTTGGAGGAGGAGGAGGCGGGGAGTGAGAGATGTTTCATAGCACTGTCACACTGACAGAGCAAGACTTAAATGTTTTCAATATCACATAAGGGCACTGCATCATCCACCATTCAATACTGGATCAATAACGCAAACCACCTTCCACCTCACAAACTACATTTAGACACATTAAGGTGACTGCTAATGAGCTGCCCTGTGCATGTGTGTGTGTGTGTGTGTGTGTGTGTGAGTTTATGTATGTATGTAGGGACACGCAGAGGAGGACACAGTCAAGGGCCTCAGTGCTGCGTTGCACAGAGATGTGCTGAGTGCACTGTAGGGATGGTTCCAGAAATAAAAGATTGTGACAAAGACAGAAGAAGGAGAAGGGAGATGACGGGGGGGGGGGGGTACAGGTCAGGTAACAATAATAAAAAGAGAAGGGTTAGTGCACAATGGAAGACTTCATAGCAATTAAATATGAGTCTCAAGCTTTAGAAGAAGAAGTAGAAGACAAAGAAGAAGACGAAGAAGAGGAAGAGGGATGGGGGTACGACTAAATTACAAATGAGCTGATAATTCTTGGCCTCTCTAGTTCACTCCCTCACAGAGTTTTTTTGAAATCCTCCTTCATAACCGCTGCCAAGATGCTGCGCTGTGGAATTCAAATATGTCGACATCCTCAACCCCCACTCAGCCCCTCCACCGCTGCTCCTCCTCTGTGGTTTCAACAACAGCACGGGGTCACAGAGACACCCATCTCCCAAGTCTAGTTAATTAACAGGGTTTTATTTTAAAGAGTTTGGCTGCCTTTCAATGGATCTTCAATTGGAATTACTGCTTGTTCTGCATATAGGCGTAGCTGGAATGGCTTTGACCTGCATCTCCCTGAATTCCATCAGGGGTGTGTTAAACAGAGGGAAATGCAGATTTGGCAGAAGGTATCTTGACTAATGGTGTGGAAATGAGTGTGTGTGACTGAAAAACAAAGTAAGCCACATGCCTTATAGCAGTTCTACACAAGATAAGCTGCTGGCATGCTGCTCTGGCAAATAGTGGTGTCTTAAAACTCTCCATTATGTAGAAACACGTGGGTGGTTCGAGTACATTATGGAAAGGTCCCTTGCAGTGAACTCGGAGCGGTGTGTGAGCTAATGCACAAAGATTTGAAGTAGAGATACCAGTATTTAAAAAAAGAAGTACCTCTGCCAAGAACAACAAAGACCCTAGCACTGATTTGTTTTCAGAAACCCTTCAGCTGCACCTTTTCATAAGAATGACATTTGGCATTCTCCCCGAGTCTGAGATTTCAGCTCATTTTCTTTTAGATCACAGGGGTCTGACTCCAGCAGTCTGGCAACCCTGGGGGCCAAACACAAACATCCCTGTGGGAGGCTTTCAGTGCAACCTCCACACAAACACAGGACGCAAGCTAACCAGCACAGTCATGCAGGCACAAGCCAAGTGAGGGGGACTTCCCTCCTCTGATATTGGCTGTGCTGTTTCAGGATGAGCCACAATCAAAAGGTAAAAAATTGAGAAGAAGCATCTTTAAAATAAGGTAGTTAAATAAAAAGGGAGTGTGAAAACAGAAGTTCTCAATCATGGTTCAGGTTCAGATGGGGCTGATGCACCACTTTTAGCAGGATATAAAACAACCCACACATTCTCATTTTTTTTTATTTGAGAAGTCATGTGACTTACAGGAAAGTTAAGGATCTTTATCTTACTCAACACCAGCTGTATGAGCATGTCAGAGGGTGTGTTTGTGTGAACTCTTTGTTTTTATGGTCTGCGACTGTGACTTGGAATGTTACAAGATTCCCTGACCTGTGTTTATCTACTAACTCCAACTTAGTTTCACCCCCTATTTCAAATATCAGTCACCAAGATGGACTAAAAATGGAAAAAGTCAAAGCATTTAAGTATAACTTATCATTAAAACTTACATAACTTTAATAAATAAAGAAAGTAAAAATATCATGAGGACTCTCTAGGTAAAACACCAACTCCAGTTTGTTGTTTGTTAAGAGCTACTTTATTTGGAGGCACCTACTTAATATTGCCACTTAGCTGAAATATATGTTTAAGAAGAGCATCTAGTGACATAACAGCTGTCTAAATCACTGGCTCACTGGTGAAATGGAAAAATAATTCCATGCAGTCCTTCAACAACTCAGTTTCTAAAATTAATGGGACCACTTGTACCTCACAGTGTCCATGCAAACACACATGCTCACTTAGTAATACTCTCACATCTCCATTAAGCTGTAAATTCAAGCACACTTTTATGTCTGAATCAACGGACTCTTAATGGTGATTATAAGGGGGAGGAGGTGGTTATTGATGTGCTGTTTAAACAGAAAGGCTGCTCAGTAAGAGTGTGTTCCTGAGTGTGTGTATGTGTGTGTGTGTGTGTGTGTGTGTGTGTTAGAGAAAGAGGGAGAGAGCGAGTGTTCACACCGGCGGCGAATGCCACAACCAGAATGAGACTTTCTTACACACATATAGACACGCACACCTGACCTTTTCAAAATCCTTCTGACATTTACAGGGCCGGTGCGAGGGGGCGAGGACGGCTCATTTACATAATGACAGGACCTAACTGCGACAGCCATTAACACAAAACCAAACCAAGACCGGAGCACTGCGCTCCACTGGGACTAATGAGATACTAAGGACTTACTTCTTCTTCCTTTATTATGGAGAGGGAAAAAAATCATCTCAAGCCATGATGATCCATCAAATACATTCTTCTTAATAGACAGAGTGTAATGCTTGTTCTCAGTTGTAGTGATTAATGTTTGCAGGCTTGGCAGGACTAGACTGTTCACACTGAATCTGTCCATGCCGAGAAAAAAAAAAGTTGGAGCTAACACTTGGAGTTATTGCACAACAGGGACTGCCAAAAGAAACATAACTTCATCAGGGTTAGAGATGGTTTTATTTTGTGTGTGTTTGAGGGAGGGTGGGGTGAAAATGCTGTAAATTATGATGAGGACCCACAACATTCGCTGTTGGAATGATGAGAGTTGAAAAACACCAATGTCCTGGCTGGGCAGAAATCCTAATGCCATGGTGACTGACCAGTGTAAGGTCACATGCTGTTTATTTTCCTGTCCGTCTCTATGTTGTTCCTGTCATAAACAGCATGGCCTTCAGCCCAGAGAGAGGTGGAGAGAGAACAGTGGATGGGGGGAAGGAGGGGGGCTACTCATATGAATCAACAAGTACCGTCACTCAAACAAAAGCACCGGACGGGAGAGAATAAAAGATAGCTGAAAATAAAAATAAGACGAGGACAAGGCCCCTGAATGTGCTCAGTGTGGGAGGGAGGGAGGGAGGGAGGGTGAGAGAGGGTGGGTGTTGAGGTAAGTGGGAATGGCGGGAGCAAGGACGGTTTCGAGTAGTGGGTGGGAAAGAGGGGAGGTGGGGGTGCTGCCTGTCTTGATCAGACGCTGCCCATACAGGTTTTCCAGGATTTCCAGCCAGTTTCTGAAACTCGGCTACATCTCCACGCACTGCAGCAGGCTGCCGAGAAAGAAAAAAAAAAAGCCACCTGTTTCCTCGAAAACACAAGGAGAGCCGTCAGGGGCAGCTTTTGCATCTGAATGAGCTTCGCTGGAGGCTTTCAGGTACACTAAGACAAACATTGGATTGTTTGTGAGCAGAGAAGGAAGCGGCCTCCTCCCCCGGCCCTGACCCTGCATGCACAACAGTTTCTCAGGCAGCCAGCCAGCCAGCCACCCCCTGCACGCACGCAGCTTACTCAGCCAGAAAGACAATGCTGCCATAGCCTCATGCTACACCCCCCGCCAACCAAAACTCCCCCTAACATAAGCCCACCCCTCTCCCAATAAAAACATCTCCATGGTAATGGGCCAAGCCTTTCTGACCCACATCCACGGTCTCTCGCAACCTTGACTTGGGGAGTGGGGGTTGCATTATAGTGTAATTTCAGAGCTTAAACTGGGACCCCCACCTGTCAGCTTCTATTAAGTTTCATATACATGAGTAACTAAAGCAGCCTACTTTAATTAAAAACCCATCAAACTCCATGTTGTATTATATGACTACAGCTTAACCACATTGTACAAAAAGAAATTGTAGAGAATTTAATCTCTTCTCCCACTCTCGGGTGCAGGATGCAAGGTGGAGGTATAAGTGGGGCTGTCACTGCTTGAGAAGAAATGGGGAACCAGAAATGCTAAGTAGACAAGTGGCAAGTTTCTGAATTTCAGGAGACTTAAAGAAACAAAGCTGAACTTCTCCCAAAAGGAGGTTAGAGGTTCACTTCAAAATGACTTAAATGAAAAGAAACTGAAAGCCATGTTTTCTCTTGTTCTGGTTAAGCCTTGTGTAGTTTCTCACTCATAAATATGTAAAACCTTTTGTTTTGTTTCCCCCCACTTTTCTCCCTCCCTTAAGAGCACTTCATGTTGTGTAAAATGTAATCGGACAAAAAAAGGTCCAGTGCATGAATAAGTCAAAACCATAGGGTGCATCTGAGACGTGATTAAAACGACACTGCAATCAACAGCATTACTGTACTCTACTGGAAACACACATTGTATCTGTTCCTGCACGTTAGATGGATCCTAGCCCTACATTCTTGTCCTAATTACAGCACAAAACAAATAGCTGGCCTAGCACAGAGAAATGTTGAACTGGTTTCACGCCACACACATTCATATGGTAATAGGTTAACCGCATGCCAGGAATATTTTCTCTCTTTCATTTTAAAAACCCACTCACTGTGGCAGTGGTACCTGTAGGCCAACTAAACTGAAGTGGACTGGAAAACCCCTAAATAATTAACCTGGGGAGGTTGCCACACAGGCTCTGGCTGCCTCCTTTTCCAGTCTGAAGTATCAGAAACCAACCAACAATGAAGTGGGAGTGGTTTTCTAAATAAAATCTGAGTTACACTTGAAAAGTAAGCTGGCATGGGTTAAACGATTTTTCACCAGGGCAAATGATTAAGTTTCAGTAACCCCCCACTGTTACACACACTGTGTACATTAGGAGCTCTTTCCAGTCCCATTTTCCTCTACTGAACTGTAACTAATAGAGGGTGAAGTGTGGGCAGAGGGAAGAAAAGGAGAAGTGAGACGGTGAGGTGGAGAATAAAGGTGGCTTCAGGGGAAAGAGCAGCAAGGACAGAGAGGAATAGTGACTCAGTTTTAAAGAGGGGTAAAGGACACTACAGACGCACCTGAGGAAAAACACCTTGCTCCAGAGAGCCACACCTTAGGAAACTAAACATGGCGTTGAGTCACCGACCGAAACTCAGGTCAGGGAGTCACACAGATGGCTCGTGAGATAGGCAAAGAATGAGGAAACATATGATTGTATTAGTCTAAACCATTTAACTTCAGGTGACCAATTCCGGGAAATGTTTAGGATTTAGGCTGCAGCCTTTAGCTCGTCATTACAACGAAAGAGAAAATCACCTGTCTGCCGTCACCGCCCTGACAGGTGGTAGAAAGGTTTAAAATGATCTCCCCCCTAAATTATTGAAGCCCTGTGAAGAAATGAAAGGCAGATACATTTTCACACGAGGTCATGTCTTACCGTATTGAAGAAGTATCGACGCCACCAAGCAAAGCAGTCCGGTCATTTTAGAGCAGTCATGCCAATTTCGGGCGTCATGTCTCGCCATGGTTGATTACGGTCCTTTCTACCAGATCACGCGCGCTGCTTCTCCGAAATACACGTTAAAATAAAACCTGAGATCAGTTTCTGAGCTGAGTCTCACTCATTCAAAGCAAATTAAAACTTATCTGGTTTCGGGACAGACCAGGAGGTCCGACAGAGATTGTGTTAAGTGCTCCTCACTGCGCCTTTAAGACGGGAGTCTGATAAATTAATGAAAAAGAAATCCTCGTGAATTGGTCCTGGGAGCGCACAGGTGAATATTTCCCTCAGCTGGTGCTGCGTGGATGTAATGAAGTGCTGCCGCTCGCTCTGCTCCAACTAGTTCCTCTGAGCGCGCAATTGTCCGACTGAGTGGGACTGACTGGATGATGATGTCATCCGACTGAGGCGTCACAGTACCGCTTTGCCCTCAAAAACTCCTGATGGGACCAGCGACGAAAGGGTGGAATAACTTGTTGAATACTTCAAAGAAGATTCACGTGAGAAAAAAATAACCAGCAGGCGCTCACATCTCGAGGAAGTGCGCACGGCAGGTTAAATGGAAAACAAAGCAAAGGCAGGATTCATACCCAGGAATACCCTCACTTTGATTGATGTTTCTTGTTCCAACGACTAAAATACCTCACTACCATATCTTAAAGACTTTAATTTTACTGTATGATCGTCGAAAAGTGATGTATAAGGTTCGAAAAGCAAGGTTTCAGCACAGTTCTTCCCAAGTTACACCGTCCTGATGTAGTGTGGGAAGATTTGCGCAAGCAGATGATTCTTACGCCCTCTGCTGTTTACTACTGCACGCACAACTGAGATTAGTTCATGCAAACTCCGGCACAGCAGATGCCAAAATCAATAAACATTCATTAATGAACGGCAAATTACAAATCCAGTGGCAGTCAGCAAAATCAAATCAAGAGGAAACAGCTTGTTGTGTATCTGTTTGCAGACTCCAGCATCCTCTGTGCTGATGACTTCTTTTTTCTATCTACAGAACAACTTCCAATTCATTTTTGCCCTATTTTTTCTCTGAAGCAGGGTGCACACACTAGCATAGCAGAGGCATTATCTAGTCTATGTCTAATCCCTATGCCCAAGTGTTTTACAGCCAATGTAATTACATCTTCATAAGTCTCACAGTTTAAACTATTCTGCTGGGTTCCTCCTGCACCCCTCCATTTCCAAGTTCCCTTCGGGTGTCCCCATCTTATGCTCAGAATTTGTATCCCAGATTCAAATGGTGCGGATGCTGATAATGATCAGAAGTTAAACAATGTTCTGCCAAGAGGAAAAAATAAATAAACAGTCAAAATGTGCTCTCCTTTTTAGGATTTGTGTCTTCAAAGAGACAGAATTTCTTCATTTTCTCTCCTCTCCTTGGCCACTAAATCCAGGCTGTGAAAGCATCTGCCATGCAAACAAAGCAGCTGTGGGTTTAAAATGCCAGTGGTACTTTGCATTGCCATATTCTAATACGCAGCCGTCTTTTGGCCCTGTGAAGATGACGGCTTGCGCTCCAGCACAGTCGCAGAGAGGAGTGAAGGGACCAGCCTCACAGAACCGCTGCCACCACTGAATCATAGTGTGCATTCAAAGCAGAATAAGGAGCTTTAAAGAAAGTGGCCACCAAATGGAGGATTTCATTCCTTCTCCTTCCTCACACTCATCCATTTTTCATACCCATACCAAATCGACCTTCACACCTTCCTCTTTCCAGCTACCTCCCACTTCACTTATACAGTACCTTGGCTCATTTTTCCCATATCTCACACCCCTAACATCCTTCCTTGGTTTACCCGTCCTCTCCTTCCACCTCATTTCTCCTCCCTCCCTTGCTCCCACTCTTCTTCCCCATGTCATTTGATTTCCTTTTGTCCACTTGTCCTTCACTCCTTGCTGCTATTCAGCCCGTCCTCCATCCCATCCTCGTGCTCTCTGGGGGTCTGTGGCAGTGATAATGAAGCGCATAGTTAACAGATATTAGCTCATTGGCAGTGGATTCATTAGACAGAGCCAAGGCTTATGGTGATTATTTACCCATAGAGGAGGGGCCACAGGATCAGCCCCACGCTCTGTGTCAGCAGCCACAGGCTTCTTTTTGAAGTCACACTGCAACACTCTCTCACACTCCTCAGCTTGTTTCGTCTGAGCACCTCACCCTCTGCATTTCTCCCTCTTCCTGCTTTTTTACCCGCTCTATCCCTGTCATTAGACACCCACAATACATATCTGCTTTTTCTCCCTCTCTCTTCCTCTATCTCTCTTCACCGCCCCCATTCACCCACTGGTAATTATGGAAAAATCTGAAATAGTGCTCAGAGGAGCTGATAATACCTTTAGCTTAATTAAAGACGTTTATGGGATGTAAAGACATGTAGCCCTGGGGTTGCTGTGCACCCACACTAACCCAAACTCTTTATTCCGTGCCTTCTGATCCCCACCAATCCCCCACTTTCTTCTATTCTTATCATTTTCTCTGTTTCACACACACAGTGTGATACACAAGAGTACATGCTCACTCCTTTTGTAAAACTCAGTGTTTGGGTCAGAAGTTATGTAACTAATTGCCCTGAAGTTTTTGTCGTAAAATATTCTACATTAGGTCTTGTGTGGGTTTAAGTTAATGCTATGAGGATTATCAGCGTCAAACACACACATATGCAATAATGACATCCCTTTCCTGTTGATAATCCCAGCACTCTTCACACCACATCCTGTTGGGCTGAAAGATGAGCAGCAGACTTGTTAAGATGTCAGTCAGGGACAGCAGTAATAAAGCAGGAAAGTGAACAATACTTGGATGTTCTGGAGCGTATGTAGAAAGGTCACAGTGTTGGAGAGACAGCTGGTGCAGTGAGAGTACTTTTTCTTTTTTTCTTTGAATGTGTGATGGAGTCAGGTTTTCTCACCTTTATTTTCGTGCTTTCATTTGCAGTGTTTTCCTCTCAGTTTGGCTTACCAGGTATGAAACACTTGATTTGATTTATAAGAGATACATCTTTGCTGCACTTGAAACCAATCTTTTGAGTCCTGTTAGAGAGCTTTTCTCTGGTACAAACAACAATGTCGTTTTCTAATCCAGGCACGTTGTCAAAAAGATAGTTTAATATATTTGAACCTGTTGTGAAGCAATTCTCCCTGACTCACACTAATAATCATTGTAACTTCTGCTCTTGTCAGTAACAGTAGATATTTAAAGCTAATATGTTGCCCCTGTTTTACATTTATGTCCCAAATACATCCAAAACTTACATTTTGTACAAAATGATATCTCATCCTCTTTTACTTTCAGTAGCCTGTATTCAGAAAATAAACAGAAGAAAAAAATGGAAATTTGGGAACTCAAACGGTTTGGAAGATATCCATTCAATTTCACTGACACCGACTGCTGAACATGCATTGGCTTCTGCAAATTTAAGCAGCTATTTGCTCTCAAAACCAGTTACTAAGTTTGTTTCTTGACACTAAAGCTGAACATACTTTTAAAAAAGGGTTTCTCAAGGGCGTAACACATAAAAGGATTGGATACACAGACTGATAAATCTTTTAGCTTACATTTAGTGAGTGTTTTTCTGAGACAGACTGAAACACAATCCTTTAGAAATAGACAGGTTTATACATATAATGTATGCAATGCAGCAAAATCTGAAGAAACTCGTCTTGTATTATTCCTCCTTATATGGCTAACTTTTTTCATCCTCTTTTCCAGACTGGGACGATGTTCTTGTAGCCAGAGAGGGCGTGCCCACCACCTTAACCTGCACTAACGAAAAAGTGAGGGGGCCAGTGGCTGTTAACTGGTTGGTGAAGTTAGCTGGGGCAAGAGACTTTAAACTGGTTCTGTCTGCCAACGAGAGGAAAGAGTTCTCTGGAGGGGCCTTGAAGGCATCCATGCGACTGACTGACCCCAACTTTCAAGACAGCGGGAATTTCTCTTTGTTCATTCTTCCCAAGATGGAGGACAGTGGCTACTACTCATGCTTGATAAAGCAGCAAAAGAAGAAGCTGAAGGAGAGGATTATCCTCTTAGCTATCCTTACAGGTAGAAAAATCATCACCAGTCATCTGTGAGATTCTCACACCACAGTACCCCACAGGAATGTCCTCACTGTAAACTTCACAGCTGTTCTGTTCTTCAATTTATAAAGCCTAAATATAGTTACATTTTCAGTTAAAGAAGAGTATATGAGGTTATTTTTTAAAAGTTTTTGTCTTTTTTGTTCAATCCCTCTATGTGCATCTTGATATGCACTCCTTCAGAGTATTACATAACAAATGACTAACAGTTTATAGCTCAAAGAGGGGGTACTAGACTCATTTTCAAGCTTTCATATTTATCTTATCTGAAACCTTTGTAGGAGCTTTACAAAATTTACATTAGAAACTTCTTCACTTATCTCATGCTGGTGACTTGACTTGTGCTAATTCTAATTTTTGCCACCTTTGCTATGTTTTGGAATTTTTCTAAGACAGCACCTCAGAAACTTTGTGCCATGGGGATTATTCTTGTTTTTTGGACCTAAAATCTAACCTGGAAATTTTGCTGAGGGACAAAAAAAAAAAAAAAAAAAACTGGCATAAATATTTGATTTTTTTTTTTTATGTGACTCAATTGATTAATGATGTCAAAAATTATGCAGATCCCCTGTCTCTTTTGCTCCTGCATAATTCTCGTGGCTATTTGAATAAGCCTGAAGTTGAATATTCTATCACAGTGTCACCAAACAGTTCAAAAATTTGCCCACATTTAGTATTGGTATCAAACTTTTGAACTTGATATTTATCTATATCACATTGACGAGCATAACTTTCAACTTCTGAGACACATAATAAATCATTTACTTCTGCGCTGAGTACTCAGAAACATTTAGAAAGCATGTTGTTTTTTTACATATTGCTTCACAATAAACCCAGATAAGATTAAAGATTTAAATAAATTCTTTTTTTTTACAAAACATATTTGAGGTTTTGAATTTAGAGCATGTTAAATTTGGTCTGTAAAATGAATAAAAAGTCATGGTGGACATGAGTTTTTCTCTGATCCACCTGGGCCTCATGCAATGTTGAAATCTGGTTTGCATGGTATTTCATCACTCACACAACCAAATTATTAATAATTTGATATTTTTTAAAAAGAAAGCCTTTTATATTCATGGTCTGTTTTTCAAATTGGATTTGATCGGGGCAATACCGGTCAAAAGATTTTTTTTAAATGCCAAACTTGAATTTATGATGGGAACTCATTGTTTCTACCTGTTGCTAATCTATTGTGTCTCTTCTCACCTCTAGTCTCTGTTGTGCCTGCTGCACCCATCCTTCAGCAGAGCATCCTGCGACTGACAGCCAGTGTTAACCCTAGCTTTGCCATCACCCAGATCACCTGGGAGGCACCTGGAGGCAATACCATGAAGATCGAGAGCACAAACAAAGGCACTGTGGCCAAACTGCCAAAGGTGCAGGCAAGTGATGGTGGGACCTATATGTGTGTGGTGCACCCGCTAGGCAACAGCAGCAGCCTTCTATACCACTTCAATGTGGATGTGACTGTTGGTGAGTGTGATTTAAGAGGAAAAAAGCAGAATCAGTGCAAGATAGAGAGCATCTCTCTTTTGTTGATGGTGTGAGTGGGCATCAGTGCCAGAAACACCAGCAGCTGCATTATTTATTGAAGCATCCTGGAGCTACAGTTCTTCAAAGTAACTTCTTTTATAGACCAGTTTCAAAAGTCGACCGTAGATCTGCACTCAAATTCATCCAGTCCTTGTGTGAATATTATAGATACTGAATGTATTATTCATTATTTTGCTTTTTGCATTTTCCCCCTTCCGTCTTTGCTTCTTTTCTTCCCACAGCTGACAAAGTGATCCCATCCAACAACATAACAGACCGTGAGTGACTTCATAACACAAGCAGTGTGAAAGCCCTGTGTCAGCAGCTTTCTAATCAGGCAGAGCAGAATGAAGAAATAACTCTCAGCATATGAAAACCTAATCCCTATTGTTGTAGGAATTTTCCCTATTTCCATTTCTTGACTCCTTTACTATTCTGTTTATGCTCTCCACCTCACTCTTCATTCACTCTTTTTTATTAGAATCTGTCTCGTGTATTTATGCTTAAGCAGTTATGTCTTCATATCTGTCTATATCCTGTCTTAACTATCCATCTGTGCCACTTTGTCACTCTTATTCCTCTTGCCTCTCATCATCCCACCTTGCTTGCAGTTGGTCCAATCCCCACCGCCACACAGGAGGGGATACCTGTCCACCTGAGCTGTCCAGATATCCGGGGGGATTACGTCGAAGTGTACTGGCAACCTCCAGACTCCATGCGCAACAATATGAAGCTGGTGCACCAGTATGACCGCTGGAGGGGCAACATCTTTTTCAATGAGAAACGCGACAGATTAAAGGCTGCAGGCTCTCCTTACAATGCAGATACTGGGAGCTTCTCTTTTGTACTAACCCCAACATTGAAGGATGGTGGTCTCTACAGCTGCAATGTCTTTCACGATGACCACCTCACCAGGCAATGGACCAAGCTCAGCGTGGTGAAAGGTAAGGCAAAAAGTGGGGTCACTAGGCCTTTTTAAGGAGGTCTGATGTCTCCTAAAATATTCTTAAGCCCTCCTAAATAATCTGGTATTTTGTACATATATTTACACTGCCTGGCCAAAAATAAAATCACCACTGACAAAAGGTCACACACTCTAATGTTTCCTTGGACCACTCTTAGCTTTGATTCAGCAAGCTTTCACTGTGGCATTGTTTTGATAAGCTTTGATAGCTTAGGTAAGCCACCCCAGATCATAGCACTGCCTCAACAGGCTTGTACAGTAGGCACTAGGCATGACTGCATCACTTCACCTGCCTCTCTTCTTACCCTGATGCACCCATCACTCTGGAACAGGGTAAAACTGGACTCATGAGACCACATTACCTTCTTCCATTCCTCCAGAATCCAATCTTAATGCTTCCTAGCAAACTGAACTTCAAACTGACTCCTTCAATGTTTTCTCTGCTTGATGCATGCAAATGATTTGACCCTTCTTGAATGGACTAACATCTTTTCCATGACCACGGGATATGTCTTCCACCATGGTTGGTAAAGAAACGAGAAGTTGCTCATTGCATCAAATAACTTGTTGCCAGCTGAAAGATAATCGCTCGTGCAGTAATTATCCGATAATAGGCTTGTTCCTATTTCTTTTGTTAAACCCAGGTTGAGGCTATTTTTATGGCCAGGCAGTGTATAAGGCACCATATGAATTAAATTACAAAAGTCGAGGCAAATATAGTGCAGGGATAAAACTCAATGTCACAAATGAGTCATGTAGTTGAAACTGAGTAAAAGCACGAAAGTAATTTTAACATCAAAATATGGTGTAACAACATCTCGCTACTATAAAAAATAATAACAACAGAATCTAGATTATTTTCACATACTGATTTGACTGAAGCAGCAGAGTGTCTTTCGCTTAGGTGTGGTCACATAGGTGCCCAAAACATAATTTTCCGTGTGACCTCAAATATTTGTGCGTCTGTGTTACATTTGGTCACATCTTGGAGACTAAACCTCCGTTGGCCATAACACCTACAAACACTTCTGGTACCAAAACTGAGTCAGCAGCAGGAAAAAGTCAAGGGAAAGTAAGGTTAGCAAGAATGAAAAAAGAGGGTGAATGCAGGTGTAAAACAAGGGGAGTAACTTAAATACCTTGTTTGTTCCTTACATGTTAAAGTTTTGAATTATTGTGTGGATAATAGGGGTAGCTAGTTTAAGTACACAGAAAGATAAGAAATAAAAGTCTTAAAGTTTACCAAGGAAAGTCATGTTTGCTTTAGTATATCAAATTCCCCAAAGAGCAAACTATATTCCCTTGTGTGTTGAAGGAAACGGGTAGACTTGACATTACCAGAGTCAGAAACGACCAAAAGTAATAAGTGTATTATGAAAGGACACATTTATTTTTTTTCTTAAATGCACATAGTAAGGCTTTATATAATGTGATAATAATTTTATGATAAAAATAATGATGACAATACCAATGTGGGTTTTAGTGGTATTTACAAGAATTCACTTTTCCATCCAATACTTCTTTTCAGCATCTCCACTGGTTGCCTGGCAACTTCATTTAAAAAAAAAAAAAAAAAACTAGGCTGGGAATTCACTGTTCCTCTCTCTTGATTACCAAGCTGTGGTTACAGCATAAAATTTCCTTAAAACCACAACATGATGTTTTATATCTCTATTTTAGCACATTTCCAACCTTTTGGCCAATAATATCACGTTACGCCAAATGTCATTGGTGATTGTGAGTTAGATTTTCCAACATTCAGTACAATTAGGTTGGCTGTAAGTTTTCCTGTTTACACACTTCTTGGCTTAGTTATGCTTATAGCCCTCTAGTTCCTGCTCCACACTTAAGCACAGCAGTCATGTGAGTGGTGTAGATCATTGCATGTAATGAAGGCCACTTAGTGTGATGTGAAATGCTTGAATAGTCAAGCAACAGAGGGTGCCACTGTTAATATCCCTGCTTCCAAAGAGCTGTTTCTCTTGAAGTATTAGCCCTGCTAATGTGATGGATATTAATATCACTAAATTATTATCAGCTCCCAGTGCATTGTTCTCTCAATCCATACACTGTGGAACAAGTGCCAAGAGAGTTTCCTGCAGCAGTTGGTAAAATGTCACATTGTGAAATGAATATATCTACAGTTTTGCTCATTAAAGGGAACATTTGCCATGTCTTTAAAATTGGAAGGGAAGAAATGGGCATAACACCTGTTGATCTTTCATGAGTTCACCTTTGGGAAGTTCCAGTCTTTGCAGAATACACAGTTAAAACACACACAGACACAAAACCCAAAAGACACAGAGGCACAGGGCTGCCATGCCCTATCATGGAAGCCTTGGGATGCTTTACTAATCACAGCCCCTCTGGCATCCATCACAGCTGCCCAGACATGACCAGCCAATCTGTCACTGTCACTGTCACCCTGCTTCACACATCTGCATCTCTCATGCTCATGCACACACATACACATCCTCCTGCACACCAATCATGTGATGCATATATTTTTACCCCACCTCATTATGGGTATCATTATGTATGATTATACCTGCTGCCCTCCCACTAAGGCTCTAGGTGGCCCACACTGATCACTCTAATCAAGGCTGAAATGTGTGCGTGTTTTTATGCTGGTGTGTGTGGGGATCTGTGGAGCTTGATTACACCCAGATGGATTCTCATTTCAGTTTGATGAGACACTAAGCATCAGTCACAGTCAACCAATACATTAGCAGCAAATCACTTTAATGAATATATATTATTTTGACCCTTCTCTGGATTGTTCTTTGTTTTTCATATCACTCCTCCTTTACCCCATTACTCTTTATCTGTCCTTGGCCTTTTCTGTATTCACACACTACCCTTTAACTTACTTTCTCCTCCTGTCGTACTCCCTCCTCTCCCCTCTAGTTGTCCTTTTCACTTAGTCGTCCCGGCTTCAGTTTTTTATATTAGTTTTACCTCTCTCATACACTCTCCTCTCTTGTCCTCTCTCCCCTCTACTCTTCTCTTCTCCCATCAATCCTGCACAGTCACAGCCATAAACTCCTCCACGAGGCTTGAATTGGGATGCCGGTACAACCAACGTTCCAATGTCCGCAGTGCCAAATGGAAACACCAGAATGAAAGTCACAAACTTGAGATGTCAAGCAAGCTAGGCAGCATCTCTATCTCCCTGCCCTTACCCATCACCTCTGACACAGCCGGGAACTACAGCTGCATAATAGAGCTGACAAGTGGGAAGACGGTATCAGTGAAGCATGAAGTCAAACCACCCTTTGTCCAGGGGAAGGATGGTAAAGTACCTTAAACACTGCCTGAGTTTCTTACCCTAAAGTTATCACTGACCCATGACTCCTGATAGACTTCCTATTAACTTACTTGAGATAATGAACCATTATCGTGTAAATGGCCCCTTAAAAAGAGGAAGACAAAGACTCCAGTTGTTGGTCTTGTGTTTTTTCTTCCTGATTACCTAACGTTACCTTCAGTGACGAGCAGTAAGAAAATATAAATCCCCTCAACCTGAACATAAACAAAACTAAGTGCCTGATCTACTTAAAGTTTGCTTGTATACAACAAGTGCAAACTTGATAGCGTATGCAAAGCTGATGTAATTGGTTACACTGAGAATTGTGTCTTTCAAATGAGCAAAAATAGCATGCACAATCCATTTTGTTTGTTTGCCTCCATGAAAATGCAGAATATATGCAGACTACTGGAACACACAAAATACTGGGAGGAGGAGATGCAAATGTAATCATTTAGCACCTGCGACGTGATTTATCAAACCTTATTCAGCATGTTTGAAAGGCAGGTGCAAACTGGCACAGCATTATGCACAAATGGCTGCAATCATTGTGGTGAGAAGGAGACATAGGTGCAATGACAGATGACAGAGGGGGAAAATCTTCTGGTCACCTCAACATATTTGGACTGTCAGAATTAAAAAAAAAAAACAGTAGAGACATATTGTGTATTCAGCAATGCATTTTTTGAGCTTCTGGATGACCTAAGGGCTGATTTAGAGCCAATCAAAAGAAGGAGCAATGCAATATGTCCTATGGAAAAACTCCTTGCAGTACTGCACTTGCACAGGTAGGGCGTCACCCAGAGAACTTTTTCTGGTGCGCTGTCCCACGCATTGAATTTTATAAATGCTGACTGATCCTTTGTGTTCTGCTTCCTAAATGTAGTTAAACAGGTCAAAACTTAAGTTCAACAACAATTTAACTTTGACAGATAATGCTCTATGGAGTATTTGTGATCTACTTCTGGAAAAAAAAATCCACCCGGCTAATACCCTCCTCAGTCTCTCCCCCTATAAAATATGAAACATAAAAGCTATCTTTTTCTCATCACCCTCACCGAGATAGTATGTGAATATGTGACATGACCTTAGGATATATCTCTTCACAAAAACTAAATTATTCAGGCTTATTGTATTGGTGGCTGTGGGGGATCACAGGAGGATGTGACAGTTGAATGGATCCCTTAGCATAGATGAGTTCCCTCCCAATATCCGCGATACATCACTTGGACTGAGGGGCCCTGAGCTCATCATAATGAATGCTGATGGTACGGCTGTAAGAGTAATGGGCACGGAGGAAAGAGAGTGTGATGGTGACAAGGAAGAGACAAGGAGGGGAAAGAGGCTGGTGAAAGATTTCAGCTGATTGGAGAGGCTGGATTAGAATAAATGGAGATGGTGCCGAGTGTTACATTGGTCCAGCTTGTCATCTAGAATTTTGATTGAGTAGAAAGAGAGGTTCAAACAATGTGAGGGTTTAACGAAAGGGTTACAAGAAGAAGACATTAAGTATGACAGAGAACAATGATTGCATCTGGGCAGAATTCAATGATGTATTTTTTTTTTCAATTATTACAAGTAAAATTAACAAAAGGAGGATACTACGCTTACTTTTTTCAGTTGAATTGCTTCTGTCTGTTTTTAAATTAAAAAAAGGTTACTTTTTTAGAGTTTTCTATGCATAAAACCCCACATTGACTGTACTTAAGTGATGTTCTGCTGCATTCAAGCTCTTTAATTTGTTCCTCCGCCCTCTTCTACGACTGCACTATTATCACTTAACCCCCTACGTCAGTTGAGATGAAAAAAGTACGGTAGCATGGAAGTGCCAGTCGTAGAAGACGGGTAATGAAGAAAGAAGGTATGAGATTGAAAGAGAAAGAAGTAATGTACAAGAGGCTGGCTGGGAGCATTTATGCCTCACTCCACTGCACTCGATTAGCATAAATAGTGCGTTAAAGCTGGCATGGAGAACAGTGCAGGTCAGACTTTGGGTCAGCTCTCACCACAATATTCCATTAGCAACCTCTACACATACTCAGCAATCAATTACACCTCACACAGCTCTTAATGATTGATCATTTTTAAGCTGGATAAATGCTGTGACATCAGGGCTAAGGTGAAGTTCAAGGGCTGTACTTCTGCACACAAAATTTGTGCAAATTTGATTACTTTTTCTTACCTTTTGAATCTCACTGTACCCTGGATGACCCTGAAAGCAACCAAAAAAGAGTAATGCACGAATAATTAAGAAATTATGATGATGTGTAATTTTCTGGTAATATTATATCAGCTCTTTTAATGAGACTTCTCTCTTGTAATCTGAAGATCTCACACAGATCTGATTGCTCTGCACTTAATGAACATTGAGCATCCAGTGACACATTCCTTGTTCAGGTACATTAAATTACAGCAGTCTCTGTGGAAACAAGTTACCTCCCTGCAGCTTCTCCCTCTGTCGCCCAGTGGCTGTGGTTTAGCGAGGCTGATGTCATCGTCATTATGCAAACAAACCTGACAAGTTTGATCACCAGCATGAGCTCTTCCCACATAATTTAACCGGTGCTGCAGTGAGAAAATGGTTTGCTTATGTAATGTTTGTGATAATTATGCCTATGCTTTCTCATCCACCAGTATTTTTCAGTGCTGCATTGACTGGGCTTGGCTGAAAGACTGGTATTTACATTGTTTATCAGTTTGCCTAGAGGCAGTTTGTTGCCAAGATCAGATGTCAAGGGAGTGTTTATGGACGCGCCTCTCCACATTCAAAGGCTGATAATGAGGAATGTTATTCATAGATTCTGCAGAGTTCGCTCAGATTACTTTGTTTAGAAGTGGCATGTGTTGAAGTTTTGTGCACTAAGCTGACTGCATGTGGTCTCTTTTATATCAGTGTGTTTCTTATTCTTGTCCATATTTTGAACTGACAGCATTCACTGTCCAGGCTGAGGGTCTGTCAGATTGATGTCCACTGAGCTGTTGCACAGACTATCCACTCTGTCTGACAGAGCCTGGATTTCCTCGCCTTCTCCCCCCCTGCATCCATTGTCTGTGACTGACAGCAGCATGATGCAAATGCATGTAACGTGTTGAGGAAGTCATAACTGCAACTTGTCTTTAAATCCAGGGTTTAAAGTGTCCATGTACAGAAAAATGGTCTACCCTGTTTTGACTTGAGCAAATGAGGACACTGGTGAACAAACAGCTGCAACTTCTCTTCTTGTCATTCAGCCTCACACACACCAAAAGCTCCACAAGTTTTAAATTATCACCGTTCTTAGAAGCATCCACCCTTTCTTCTCTCTCACTTTTCTCTTTCTTTCTTTTGTAGAGAGTGTCAGTGTGACCACCCCCTCCCTGCTCCCCTCTCTCTCTGCTTTATTACTCCTGGTGCCCCTGGTTGCTGCGGCTGTCGGTGTGTTGCTATGGAGACAGAAACACATTTCTGATCACGGTGAGTCTTCCGGCGCTTTTCTTTTTTGACAGCTTTCCCCGTTCAGTCCATCTTCGGCCCTCCCTGTCGGCTGCCACTGAGTGATGTGGGCTGTGACATCCTCTGGGGTTGTAGTAACGAACCTGCCCCCTGCCTCTCTGCTCCTTCATGTGTGCTTTAAGTGTGTGTGTCAGTGTGTGCAGTAACTATCTCTCTGAACTCAGGTATCGAGCAGTCTCTGTCTGTCTACTCTGGCGAAGTGGAAAACGTCTATGAGAATCCCGAGGATATCAGACAGGTGATAAATTCACACATTCTCAATTACAAATATCTCAATTTTGTCCCCTAAGCATTTAGCACTCCTTCTCCCTTCTTTTAATTTTTTAACCCTCCCCTCCTTTTTCTGTCTTGTCTCTGTTGAACACTTTCTTTCTCTTCTGTTTCTGTTTTCCATCTAATTTCACCATCCCTCCTTCTCTGTCACTTGTTGTTCATTAAACCTGTTTTCTTCTGCTCTCCTCCCTCCCCAACAGGCTCCTCCCCAGGGCTCAGTCTACATGGTGAGTTATTGTATCAGTCCCACACACACACTCAGAAACACACACACACACAGGCATTTTGTGAGAGGTTGTGATGCACACGTCCACCACTGCACAAAGACTCACACTTTCTGGATTGGCCACTCTCTAAGCTGTCAGCAGATATGTCTTCCCTCACACTCATGCTCTTCGTTTCCAGTCTGTCAGCCCTCTCTCAGATAAACCCAGTGCCTATCAAATGTCACCCTTACATTAGCGGTATTAACAAATCAATCTCATTACACAGGGTACAGAGAGACATAAATCTGGCCTCAGTAGCATGGATTTCTCTCTTTATCTTCCTTGTCACTGTCCCACTCTTCCCCTGCTTCCCTTCCCCCTTTTCTTCTTGATGCCAGGATTTGAAGCCAAGAGGAGAGGATGATGTCTATAAGGAACTGGAGCGGTAAGAGACAAGCCTTGCATCACCTGTGTGAGCTTTTGTGTCGGCAGTGTATTTTTGTGTTTGTGTCTTGTGTGTGTGTATTTGCACTGTCACTCATCTGCCCCTCACATTCCCCATACACACACCAATCACAACAGCCTGAACATTACTATGACACAGTAGCATAATATCACGCCAGCCACTGACAGGCAGTGCTCCATCGCCCCATGTGTTATTGTCATCGCGTGGGTTGTCTTGTGTTTGTGTTTAAGGAGGAATCAAAGAGACTTGGGGACTGGAGATTTTGTGTGCGAGTTCGTCTTTGTGCTCTGTTTTCAGATTTGAGCGGTGTCAGGGTTGATCACTTACCCACATCTCATCCTCATCTGGCTGTCATAACCGCTTGGCTCCCAGCTGCAGCAAAGGGCCTTTTTAAATGGAAGTAACAACTGCATGTCAAGATTGAAAAGTAACAAAAAATTTGAATGCTTAAGGTAGGGTGACTACATTCTGAAAACCCAAACAGAGGACCCCCTACCTGGCCTCTTGGAGATCCTGCAAAAATACCCCAAAGAAACTCAAGGACGATGCTTCAAAACTCAAACATTTATTTAGAACACTCCTTTTCTGCTTGAAGTAAAAAATGTTCTATTATGTAAACATAAATAATGTACTGAAGGCCATTTCTGCTAGTTAGGAATAATAGAAATGAAAAACTGGCTTTGTTGGTATTTCTTTCTCTTTTTTCTTTCTTTCTTTCTTTTTTGGAACATATGGGGAAAAAAATCTGAAAGCAGAATGCAAAATTTTGAGATAATAGAGTCAAGATTTCAACATTTTTTTCTCAGAAATTTTACTTGAATATATGACAATGTTGTCTCTGTTATCTCAAAATTTTGACTTCTACTGTCATTACTTTGACTTTTTTTGCTCATTATTTTGACCTTTTCTCATGATTTTGACATTTTTCTCGTAATTTTGGCTTTTTGTCTTAAAATTTGACTTAACTCAAAATTTGACTATATATTTGTAGTTCGTCTGTAAAAGTACATTTCCACTTCAGTATTTTCTGTCTGAGAGCGAAGCAAAGTTGTCAGAGCTTTTTTCTGTACACTCAACATATTGACCATGGACAGTAGTTTTTTTTTTTTTAACTGATGTCTTTAAATGTCATGTTTTAGATAGTTGGAGGGATGAAGGTGAAAGACTTTCATAGAGAAACTGAAACATTGCTCTGTATTATCAATATTAGGGTAATGTATTTATAATAATGATGATAAATAAATAATATTAATAGATAAATAATAATTACTTTCTTTCGTCTAAAAAAATAATCCAAAACATAGATTACAGGTAGTTGGAGGGATGAAGGTGAAAGACTTTCATAGAGAAATTGAAACATTGCTCTGTAATACTTTGTACTTTTTTCCCGGTTGTAGTTTCTCTTTCGTTCTGATTTGATATTGAATCAGCTGTATGCACTTATATTGATAAGGATATTTAAATTTGACAATTTCCAAAATAAACACCGCTTGTTATAAAAGTTTTCTCGTCTCAGTTGTTATGACTGTCATATCGGTCTAAATGCCTTTGCTTTTGAGATTTATGGTAACTTCGGGCTTCCGTAGTCGTCGTAGTGGAATAATGGCCGGCTGGATGTGGCTCCGCTGTATTTTAGGGCCGCATTTGCAACGAATTCACCGTTCACCGGATCAGACTCGACCCGAAGGCAGAGCAGGGAGGAGGGTAAGGCTTTCCGTGCAGTTTTTCGTATTTCCATGGACGAACGACAGCGGAAAATACCGTTTTTTAGCTGCATTAGCATTGATGTAGCTCCGACCTGGTCCCGGAAGTGTCAGCTGCTTGTTATTGAAGCTTTGCTGTCACTGCTGTGTTTACCCAGAATGACAGCTGTGAATGAATGAATGAATGAATGAATTAATTAATTAAAGGAGCACAACAGTACAATTATCGTTTTTGATCATAGTATAACTCTCTGTTTAAAGGCAACAGCCTCAATGTAGCTTCACAGATGTTAACCTTGTTGGGCTAATGCTAAATAATGAATGGAGAGTTGAACTAACATTTTATCATTGAACCGAAAAAAAAATGCACAGTACAGGCCAAAAGTTTGGACACAATTTCTCTTTCAATGCGTTTTCTATATTTTTATGACTATTATCATTATAGATTCTCACCAAATGCATCAAAACTATGAATGAACACGTGGATCTATGTACTTAACAAAAAAAGGTGAAACAACTGAAAACATGTTTTATATTCTAGTTTCTTCAAAATAGCTACCCTTTACTCTGATTACTGCTTTTTATACTTTTGGCATTCTTCAAGAGGTAGTCATCTGAAATGGTTTTACTTCACTGCTGTGCCTTATCAGGGTTAACTAGGCGAATTTCTGGCTTTATCAATTGGGTTGGGACCATCAGTTATGTTGTGTAGAAGTCAGGTTAATACACAGCCAACAGCCCTATTGGACAACTGTTAAAATTAATGTTATTGGCAAGAATCAATCAGCCAACTAAAGAAAAACGAGTGGCCATCATTACTTTGAGAAATGAAGTTGGCCAGTCCAGTAAATAGTCATAAAGATAAAGAATATGCAAATTAAATGAGAAGGTGTGTCCAAACTTTTGTCCTGTTTCTGTACATTTAGGTTAATTTTCATGGAATGTGTTAAAGACTATCTTAATTCATATTACCAGCATCACTTTAATCCCCACTTTAAATGCTAGTTGTCAGCAAGAGTTAGCCATCTACCCCTAAACATATTATCACATTTTTTATGTTAACTTCCAGCAGGGATGGAACTACCAACCCAAGGGTCTGGAGAGACACACTGACAGCATCCTCGGTTGGGTCAGTATGCTTGTGTATTGCATTAAACGGTATAGAAATAAACTGGCTGATCTGTTAAGGAAAGGTTGTGTCCTTCCCTACAGGCTTCAGCTCTTTGGTCTCTGTCCTACTACAGCTCTCCTCTTCTGCTCTGCTATCTGTACAGAAAAGGTAGGTTTTGTGCTGTGTGTATGTAAGAAAACACTTGCAGACTTATTTTTCAGCAATTATTTGGAATTACAATCCAGAAACTTCCCATTGCTTACAGTGAACCAATAAATAATGGAAAACTGAGACTTTGCCTGGTTCCAGTTTTTCCTGATGTGGGAGTTTCTTTGCTTTGTTTTTCTTCATATGTTTGGATTTCTAAATGGTTGGTGGGACACATTTCCATGTCCTTACAGTGCAACATGCACAAAGGATGGTGCCATTTATGATGATCCTGAGAGGGTTATTCTATGTGGAAGATTTTGCAGCTATTCAAATGTGTTGTTTCCAAAAGGATTTGTTCATACATTATGAAAATTTGCCCTCCATATTATTGTAATGCGAACGAAATGATGAAAGTTACAATATTGCATTGTGTCAATAAATTGTGGGAACAAATACTGTGACTTAAGTACAGCTGAAACATGTTTTATACACTCAAAGAATGTTGTCTTTATGGAAAACAGAGAGAAAACTAGTTCCAGTGATTAGCTTTAGCAACAATGTAATTAGAATGTCGGATGAGATCCAGATCCAAGCTGAGGTTTGCTGGCAAAACAACAGACAGAATATGGGCTTTGGGTGAAGAGTGTTCCCCTATAATACAGATTCATGCAAATAAAGGCTTTAAAGTCTTTCAACTCAATGAATCCATTAGGAACGTCATTTGTGTACCAATAACATTGGTGACAACACAACACAAGCAAGACTAAGATATGGCAAAAGTAGACAACACACATGTGAAACATGGCAAGTTATCAGCTATCACTATCAGCTATAGTGGAATACCTCAAATTGAGTTACCTTCTCTATGAAATGACCTCTTGTTGGTCAGAGTGTCTTGTGACCCCACAACTGCGCCAAGAGCAGGTGCTGAAGTCTTATTTTCTCTCAGATGTCTTGGATTATAATGTTCTTAAAGGTTGAGATGAGAGTTTTCATTCAGTGAATTAGAAAAAAAAGCAATATCCTGGTACTGTAGAGATCCTCTTCATACTTGAAACTGCTAGGTGTCATAGTGATGTAATGTCAATTATGCATCTTTTTGGATGACATCTGAAAACTGCCAGTGGGGGTCCAGAGTGATCTTGAGAATTTCTGTTCTGCTACAGGCAGGATTAATATAAAGTTAACCAGCTGAAACATTCAGCAAGACTGTGCATCAATAGAAATTAATTGCTTGCGGTTGTTGCTCCTCCTCAGTGTATAATTATGCCTCTGATATTGATTTATGCATATGGTTGTGGGGTAGTTGTCAAACTGTGAATCCTCGTATTTGTGTGTGTTAATGAGACTGAAGTGTGGCACATAGAGAGAGAGGGTGTTATGTTGATGCCTGTGTTGCTGTGTAACTGTCTGTTTGTGTGTTCCCAGGTTACATCTGCAGCACGAAGCTGGTCCCTGTGAGTCACTATGTGGGAACTGTACTGGTGTGTCTTCTAGGAGTCGCCTGTCTTAGAGGTGAAGCAAGAGAAAACAAGAGACGGTCCAGTGTTGTCTAATTTAATTTACCCAGTTTTAGATATCACTACATGTGCTGTATATTCTGCATGCCAATAAGATTTCATTAACATTGAGACAGTTACACAAGGTCTAAACCCGTTAAGCATACTAAACACACCCTTGAGGTTTTGCAGCTCAATTTTTATGGTGTCTAACTTTCACTTCACCTGCATCTCTCTCTATATTTTCTTTCATCGTGCTCCCTATTCCCTCCCCTCTATCCATCAGGGTGGGGCAGGTGGAAAAACTCAGAGTATCTTCAGTTTATATCCATTCTTGAGGACACCAAGAAGAATCACACCCTGGCAAACAAAGTAAGTTAAGAGCATATGTATTTGAAGCACAAACTATTATGATTCACGATTTCTATTAGAACTCCATCAAAACAACCACTTTTCTTCTTCTTTTCTGCAGAAAAAAGTGCGTAGCTATGACTTTGACTTCTCGTACTGGCCTTCAGATTTCAGCTGGACAGAAGTCAGCAATCCGTAAGTGATTTCTTTTATATTTTATAGCCATTTGAAATGGCCTTGTGCGCACCGCAATTTTATTCCCATCAGGGTCAGTTCATTATAAATACAGGCATTCAAAGCACTGTCAAGTTCACTGGATAAATGCATCCACTAAATGTCAAAAAGCATTTTGGCTCATCATTATTCATTGTAAGTCTTTGACTTTGTGTGCCACAGGAAACTTTCCAAGGCTGGTGTTTCTCTGCTGAAGCCAGAGCCCAGATTAAGAGGAGCAGCAGACAGCGTCCTGAACTCTGTGCGCACTCTGCCGTGCCACATCATCAGGTAAATTCAGTTTATGCTACATCATCCAAAAAAGCAAAGCTCTGCTTGACTGCAGAATGACACTGTGGGTTTGTTATTGTTGTTAATGAAAGAAAGGAGTTATATTCTGCTGATGGTTAGTCTGTAATTTCTTTCACCAATTTCCTTGGATGTGTTGTTACAGAGCTCCCAATGCTTGTTTTCATCTCCTGCAGTTTCCTTATTGCCCATTCATTTGGAAGGAGGATGTTGTACCCTGGCTCTGTGGGTCTTCTACAGAAAGCCATGAGGCCCATGCTGCAGCAAGGCCAGGCTAGGTTAATAGAAGAGGTGAAAAATAAACACATTTACACTCAAATGTCCAAACTAACTGCAATGAATAAAAAACACCACAATCAGCCATTGTCTCTCTATTGTGTCGCAGTACGATGGCCAAAGGAACAAGCTGGTGGCCTGTGATGGAAATGAGATCGACACAATGTTTGTGGATCGGAGGGGAGATGGGGGACAGAACGGCCAGAATCTGGTGAATTACTGCAGTGATTTACTTTTTGTTTTGTGCCATGTGGTTGATTCAGCAAACCCCTGTTCTCTCAGTCACACTTTGAATTGTATACGTTTCCCGCAGGTCATCTGCTGTGAGGGAAACGCAGGCTTCTATGAGGTGGGCTGCATGAACACTCCTCTAGAGGGTAAGGGATACATGGAATCAGGATAATGTGAAACAGCATTGACATGTCTCTATTGTTTCAAAGAAAATAACAAAACTGTGTTTCCGTGCATTATAGGAGGATATTCTGTGTTAGGCTGGAACCACCCCGGTTTTGGGGGCAGTACAGTAAGTGAAGCTGCCAGATTTTGGACTTTGTTAAAGCCAGCATAAGATAACATTGTATGCACATAGTTTTTTTTAAACAACAGTGGAAAACAAGAGCATGTTGAAAGTCTGGTTTTAGTTGGTGAGGATTGCACAAGAGGGAGACATCTATGCTCGACATTATCAGTGGAGTGGAATAAAACTTGTATATCACTCACATCTTAAGAAGCGCACAGTATTTTAGGTGGGTAGAGTGCAACTGTCGTGGTTAATAATGCATGATCATTGCTTTTTTACTTGTGTCATTCTGCCAGGGAGTGCCGTTCCCCCAGAATGAGGCCAACGCCATGGATGTAGTGATTCAGTTTGCAATGCACAAGCTGGGATTTCAGCTCAAAGACATTGTTGTCTATGCCTGGTCTATAGGAGGATTCACAGGTACACACAGACAAGAACAATGCACCACAGCCCCATTTTGTACGGTCAATGTGATGTTGTTGTTTTTTTCTGTCTGTATTCCTCTGTTGTTTTATTGACCTCCTGTTACTGTGCATTTCCTTTCTTAGCCAGCTGGGCAGTGATGTCTTACCCAGAGATCCAGTCAGTAGTATTGGATGCATCCTTTGATGACCTCCTGCCTCTGGCCCTCAAAGTCATGCCTGACAGCTGGAGTAAGTCCACAGGATTAAAGAGTATAAATTCTGGATTTCTTAAAGCATGTTGTCTTTGTTTTAACGTGAATATATCTTGTTTTCCCTTAGGACCGTTGGTACAGCACACAGTAAGGCAGTACATGAACCTCAACAACGCTGAGCAGCTTCTCAAGTGGGTGGAATAGTCTATTTTTAGTCATTGCAATCATAAAAGTCAAAGTCTACATCACTGAATATTATGCAACATATTGAAGCATAATCATGAATCTTGAGTGGCTGACATTGATGTGGCTGATGATAAATGCTGCTTCTTGTCTTTTGGCAGATATCAGGGACCAGTCCTGCTGATCAGGAGAACAAGAGATGAGATCATCACAACAACGTGAGTGCACTGTCAGGCTAAAAAAAACTCCTGCTAACATGCATGTGAAAGGGTGTAAAAAAAACAAAAAAACAAAAAAACAATTGTTAACATGTGATGAACTTGTGAATGTATGGTAACATTTGATCATAGGAAATATTTAAAGGAAATGTTTCCTCCAGCATAAACGCCACAAATACATTGAAACAGACAGAGGGGTAGCTAATTCCATTTTCAATTTACCAAGTAAACAGAGATGAAGATAAAAGAAACAGTTATTAATGACGAAGCAAGCTACTCATTTAAATGTTGTCAGCATCCCATTTCTCATGCTCACACTCCACAGGCCCGGGTGACTATCTGAAGCATTGGCCAAATCAGTTATCAGATTTAATTAACAATCATCACATTAGTTTCACTCAGCTTTCATTTTTAGTATACTGTATTACTGTCTGTGGTCAAAAATATTGCATTATATAAGTCAGGAATATGTTTTCTTTGGAAGATAATAACAGTGAGAGGAGGAGATGGAGTCCTTGTTAATGAGCAAGTCCGTCTAAACCTGATGCTGGATTTCGCAGGACAATTTGCAAAGTTAGCCAATTTACCAGCCAGGTTAGATGGTCAATGTGGATGAAAACTCTGACTTTAACCACTGAAAACAGTAGTTTTCTTCATAAACTGCATTCCATCTCCAAACAGGACTTTACATGATACTGTTTACACTGGCTCTGTCTTTTGGGTGCTATTTGTTGGCTCTAGCTGTGACTAGTCAGTGTTGGTACTGTAAAAGCCATGAAAAGGGATAGGCCCCCACCAGTGAATATGAATGAAATATCTATTAATTCCTCCTGAAAAATCATCCTGAATGCTTTATAAATCAGTCCAGGCTGTTGGTAGCAGATGAGAAATACATGCATGGTTTCATTTTTTAAATTATATAACAATTTGTTTATGGAGTTGCACAAGAAAGCAATTTCTATAACTGCAGAAAAAGTGTATTTTAAAATGACATGTATAAATGCTTAGATTATTTCATAAAGGATTTGCTGGAATCTGTTCTACTGCATTAGAGTTTGCATTAGCATATTGCCTGAGGAGCTGTGAGTATTACATTATGGCTCAATCAATTTTTTAAATTGGCATCAGTAGATACATGTTAAATAAAATGTCACTTGCTGTAAAACAACTCTTTAACAAACACACTTTAAAATTGCTTAGCATTTAATCTCCTGATTATCACACAGTAAAAGTCCGTATGATTTGTCGTGTCGTGCCAGCACATGCAGTGGAAAGAAAAAAAATAAAGCATCCACTTTCTTAGCCAGTTGGTCACAAGGCCACTTACACTACATGATGTAAGATTGTACATTGTGTTACAGAGGGCCAGAGGATGTCATGTCGAACAGAGGCAACGACCTCCTGCTCAAACTGCTACAATTCAGGTCAGCCTTCTGATTCTCAAGCCTTTAATGTGAATGTTCTTACTGCACACACTCTTACTAACAGATGAGTGACATGCACCTAATTGTTGATGTTATTTTCTCAATCAAGGTACCCAAAAATAATGACAGATGAAGGGATTAGAGCTGTCAGACAATGGCTGGGATCTTCTAATCAATTGGAAGAAGGTGAGAGTCTTCATGTGGAAAAAGTATTGAAATTACATTAAAAATTTTGTGATGATGTATTTATAAAAGCATGTTGCTGTAATTGGAGGGAATTAAGTTGGTATTAAAACAGCTGTGTTCAGGGTCGGCTCCAGCCACTTTAACCTAATTCTTCTTGAAAACAAACAGTAATCCAGTAGGGACCTCCTTAATGGATTAGATATGTCAGGAATGATTAAGCTTTTTACAGTGTGATAGGAGTTGAGTACATTGTCGGTTTTTTAGGGGTTTGAAGAAAAAACAATCTTTATTTGATGCTATTAGAACACACTCTGAGCACATTGTGTACTTTGCTTGCAGCCAGTAAAATGGCAGAGCATATAAAGCTTGCATTAAGTGCACTGAAGGTACCAATTACAGGTGCTAACAGCTGGATAGAAAATTAGCCAACTTGTATGATTGTAATTTTCTCAATCATCTAAAATGACTTTTTCACAGATCTCTAAAAATGCTCAATGTAGTGTTTTTTCTTTACCCCTCATCACCTGTTGCTCTCTCTTACTTGTTTTCCTCTCTCTTTGTCTTTCCGCTCTGGTCACATGATGCTTTCTGTTCATCTGGACCATGTAAAGCCTCACGTGTGATCACACAAAAATAGCTCTCTTACTTTTCATGCTATACAGAGCTCTGAACACTCCTGCTGCGGCTTGTCACTAACAGCTGTTAAAGTCCAATAACTCCAGATGAAGTCCTCTGGTCAGTGTTTTCCGGTGGTACCAGATTCAAAGCTAAAGGAGACTTTGCTTTAACAGTTGTTGGTCCTAAGCCGTGGAATAGTCTCCCACTGGAATTGTGAAATGTGGACATTTTTAAAAAGCATTTGCCTTTGTTTCCTTCGGTCTGCTTTTATGTGATTTAATATTTTATTGTAAAGCACTTTGAGACCTCTGCTCTTGAAAGGTGTTATCTTGATACTGACATTGAAACTGACAACCGTGATGAAGAGAAACGTACCTAACTTTGTAAATCAACAGTTAATGAGAGTTTACCACAGACAAACTTCTTTGTTTGGATTCATAAGTTTAAAACATTTAGAGAAGAGTATGTTGTGTTGGTTCGTGAACATGTACAGACTGAGTGAGAAGTGGATTTGAAGAAAGAGAGGTTGATGGTAGTTTAGCAGAGGGTTCCTATTTAAGGTTATATTCTGTATCTACATTTAATACAATACAGTTGTTTTAAACGACCACATTTTGCCCATTTGCTGAACAGACTGCACAGCTGTGTCAGGAATTCTGGTGCAGCTTTAAACTAGTTTCAGTCCTGCTCAAGCAATAGATATTTCAATGTCTGTATCAAAAATCATGTTTACCCCCCTCTGCTTCTCTACCCTGTTGGGTTCCCCGATTTTCGCTTCTTGGGCCCATCCTATTTTCTATCTGTATCTTCCTCTTAGTTACCTTTTCAGTCTGTTCTTTGATGCATCATATCAATGTTATGCCGATGATACACAAATATATTTCTCTGCTAAAATGGATAATCTGAATCAGCTGTCTTCCCATCAATAGTTGTCTTACCACTGTCTGTGAAAGGTTGTCACTATATTTCATCCATCCAAGACCCAACATTATCCAAAATGCAGCTGCCAGGTTAACTAAAACCATCGAAACATCAGTCTCACTTCTGTAGTATTGGGGTGGACCTTAAGTTTCCAAAGGAAGGGTAAACATTTTATGTTGGACAACCATTTTTATTTATGAAATGAGCCTCATATGATTGCCATTGTTTTGAAAACACATTAATTTGTGTTTTCCGCTGTTGATGAACCTTCATTAGGACAGTTGCTTATAATGGCGTTGGTGATACTTTCTTTGGGATGATTGATATTTCCTATCGTTGCCTGATACACCATGGCCTCCAGAGATTACCAAGTGTATCTGAAACAGAAAAATATTCATTATACATTTTCCTATGGAAATTTATGGCCCACCCTGTATTTCTATATCTCCATGGATAGTTTTTGTTTGACTATTATTTTCACATGTGTTTTTATCTGTTCTGTTTTTGTGCTTTTCAAGAGGCTGCAAAAATAAAATTGTACATAATTCAGGGTTCAAGCCAGCACGTGGTGCCCTACTTAAACAAGTGCATCACCTATGCCTTGAGCTAGCCATTGTTATAGTTATTTTAATAACACCTTTTCCTGCTCTGCAGCATCTGTGTACAGTGGCTATGAGGTGGACGATGATTGGTGTGTGTCTGTGCTGCAGTCATATCAGGCAGAGAGAGACATTTTGTTCCCGTGGACCGTGGGTAAGAGCTGCCTCCTTTCACATTTACAAGGCAAATAAACTGCTCAAATGTACACGTTCTTACCCACGCTTGTTTTTACCAGGTGAGGATATGACTCCAGAGGGAAGGCGGCAACTGGCTCTTTTCTTGGTGAGTAAATCATCTGTCCTTATCCTCACCTGAGTGTGTACAGTTGTTTCTTCCATCTGGTTCAGGGGACAGCCACATGTTGTCTTTATTTCACACCTTAAAGTTAGCTCACCAGCCTTCTTTTTCCCACATGAGCCCAATTTCCTGATCTAAGGTTGGCTTACCACCCCCTTCTTCTCTAGAACTGCAAAAAAAAAGATTGATCACAGCTATTCACAGACATCTTTACCACTGAGGAACACTTTCCTGGTCACCATGGTAACCAGCTCACCTGTGCTCTCAGGTTGACTGGTGTAATACATTTCACTGCGCTCAGCTTATTGAAGTCATTTAACATCAAACAAGAGTAGTGCCATCAATTACAGCTAATGCTATGCGTTTCCTCCCCTGGTAATGCCTTCTGAATTAGACTTTATTCACCTCCCGTGTAAACCCTTAAGAGATGGGAGAGATTTGTGTGGCACCGAGCCAGGCAGACCCAAGCTAATATAATCAAACTGTGCACTTTCTGTTCATTGCCCTCCCACACCTCTCATTCTCCATTCCTCCTCCATCTCCGCTCTTTTCTCTCTCCAAGGCACGGAAGTACATGCGAAACTTTGAAACGACACACTGCACTCCTCTCCCCGCCTCCGAGTTTCACCCACCCTGGAGACTGTGAAGTGATCGAGGGATGGATGAGAGGAAACCAACAGCAAAGATTCAGATGGCCTGTGGTCAGAGTGTGTTCCCGGCATGATGCGTGAATGTAGAACTGATTTTGTTCCACATCTTTACTCCCCCCAGAAAAATTTGTAAAGTTTTAGTGCTGCCGTTGGGGCTTCAGGGGAGATCTTATCTACCAACGCTTCCACCCCTCCTTGGAAAAACAAAATATGCTACATCTTTTTTTTTCTTTAAAGTTGGTGTTGAGTCATACTTTCAGTGTTTGTCTTTTCAAAAAAGAATGCATTTTATGTGGATGCACAAGCCAGCTCTCACTCCCTCCATTGTTCCTTCTTTGGCTGTATTTGTAAAGAAGCATTAGACATAAGCAGAGTTAGAATTTAATAAAACAACCCCAACAGAAGCTGATTGAGGGATTAAACTTTAAAAATGCAGCCAAAGTGTAAAGGCTTTTTAGGTTTTTATTTTCTGTGGTTGCTGTCTTTATGAACAAAGCTGTGTCCAAAATGACGCTCCTACATGTTCTGTAATATGCTGAATAAATGTTTGACATAAGAGGCTGGAGTCATTTTTCATTATTAAGTGTACTTGCTCCACAAGTTGCTGAGATAATCAGACTGTATAAAAAACAAAAAACACCACCAAAGAGAAGTCTTTGTTATAGGAGCTTTATTTATTTCCCTTCATACAACAATTGCTTTGGAAAATGGATATGAAAACTGATACACTGACGAGAAAAAAGTGACATTAAGTTGTGATTTATATAATGCTTAGACAAACGTTACATCATTTTCCTGAAGTTTTCCATTGCTTCTTTCACTTTCTCAAGCTCTGTTTGGCTCTGCCGTAGCTGTGGAGAAAAGAAAGCAATTATTAAAAAAAGAAATTCACATCTTTCACTCTCAGAAACCCTGCAAGTCAATTTCTTTTTCACACCTTCTCTGCATCTTGCTCCTGCACCTTCGCTGGCACTTTCTCCTTGTAGTCACCCTTTGCCATTTTCTCTTTGAGTTTCTCCATCTGTTTCTCCAAGTCCCCTTTCTTTGTCGTCAGCTTAGCCACTTCCTTCTCGACGTCAATGAGACCCTGGGGGTTTTTCAAGGAGAAACGAACACAGCAAATCCAGTTTTTGTCATTTTAGAGGTTTTAAATGCCACAAAGCTGGCTTTCTAATAATCTGGCATTATTGGGGCAACTTGCTCTGGAGCTAGGCTTTGTGTGAAGTTTACACTTTAAATCAACTGTAAAGAGCAATGATTAAAGTCTTTCAATGCCCATCCATGTGAGGCTAAGGTCATATGAGGAAGGAAGCATTTGAACCATGACATTAATGAAAACAACGGATGAAGCCAGCCACTCAGAAGAACATATACTGTATGCATCACTGAGGCTTATAGTAGTTAGGGGTGAGTACATTATATCAAACCTTATATCAGCGTCACATGACATGATTTTACACATTTTTATTCATTTACACCTAGACAAGTAGAATCCAGAGACCATGCACAAACAATTTTACTTATTTATGTACAGAGATATCCAGATTCATTGAAAAATTTCATATTATTTTCTTAAAATCTTCATAAAATGTTACTGTACACAGAAAATTAACAGGAGGAATTGATGAGGTAATCAACAAAGAATCAAATCCATGAGCAGATTTGGTAATAGCATTAGTGTCACTAAAATCTTATCAATACCCATCTCTAAAAGTGGTTTATATAATCTGAATTTTGTATATACAGTTAATACAGCAGATACATCTGTAGGTACTCATATACCATAAAGTCAAATCAGTAAGGTTTTTTTTCAATAATATTTGACCAAAACTAAGCATATCCGTGTTATGTTCATGAGGTGAATCATTTGCAGTTCATGACTGAAGCCTCCTGAGATCATTGTGATGCCATTGTTAAAGTTTTAGACTTGTGATCTGTGAAAAATGGAGGTTCTGGCAGAATAACGTGTGGTAAAATCATATTAATTTATGAATTCATGTCCTCCAGTTTGTCTGTCTTGCTTTATCCGCAGCAGAAGTGTTGTTTCCTTTCTTTAATACTACAATAACCTTTATATATTCATCACTCCTTGTTAAATCAGTCCGACTGCAGTAGACTCCTTGTGATTGTCCCCTTAATTATACAGACGAGGTGTTTAATGACACACTAAACACCCCCTGTCGTGTGAGTGTGCACAGAGCCTGAAGCAGAAAGCCCGAGTGTACAGTTCAGATTTATCACCACTTTCATGATGCGTGAGATATTTAACTGGAGCTTTGGGCTTTGCTGTGCCAAGTAGCTTAAAGAAAGTCTGGGTGTTAAACCTGCTTTGTGGTCAGGGGCATGTCCGGGCTGTATTCACAGGGTTAGATAGCCCTGGCCATTAAAGTAATGGTATAAAATATTGGCCCAAAGACTAATGATAATTAACATTGTTTATTTATTCTTTTGCTGTCATAGTTTGATTACCTGCTTTGATCACCTAATGGGTCAGGTAAAATTATGCTTTTAGACTAAACTGGAAGTCTATATTTTCATACTGAAAATGTCAGCCAATGAATGTGTGCCCCATGAAGCTAACAAAAATAAGAACAGTGTATGTACCTTCTAAAGAATTTAAATTTCAGGTCTGTGCTGGAGGGATAAAAAAGTGAACAGTTGAGCAGTCCTCACCTTGAGCATAAGGTTGACAGTACATCTGTCAGAGGCGATAGCTACAGCACAGCCTTCTGGGACAGGCTGGTTTGCTGTCAGAGGGATGACAGCCTGAGAATAAGACAAGGTCTGAATCTGCAGACTGTATTTCTGCACCAGGGACACGGTTGCAGAGTCAATACACTGGAGATAACCTGGGAAAGAAGAAAGGGCAAACTGAAGTGGTGGGAATCAGAGAAGAAAAGTTCTTGACAAGACACATTTAGGACAGTCTGTGGTTGAAACTGAGTGGTTATCGGCATTCTCAAAAACTGTGGACAATGCCTGTACTATTCTTACACCTGGGCCAGTCTTATTAAAAGTCAGAGGAAGTATTTAAGGCATGGCATAAAGGCTACAGCTTTAAAAGGTTCCAAAAGTCTCAAAGTAATTGAATAACACAAATTTAGGCTAGTTGGGTCCAAACTGATTTTGTTTATATTGTTCTGTAGTCTATAAAGTTACAACTGACATTATAATGCGCCATAAACCTGAGCTGAGGTAGTGTGAAGCTTCCACATTTTGAGACTTTTATTAATGTTTTATTGGAACAGTTGAAAATTACGAGTCAACTCACAGTCAGCCCTCGTCTTGGTCAGATTGTAGTCTGCCCTCAGGGACCGGATTGTCTTGACCACAGACATCACAAAGTCCATGTCACGGTCCGCCTCTTCACTGTTCCAGCAGAACTGCAACAAACCAGAAAAATAACTTCACATCAAAAATAAAAACATAGCCCAACAAAAAAATAAACTTGTTCTCCTAAAAATGATCGATTTTAAGTAAAGACTTTGAACGTTTGTGTGATCCTTAACAGAAATCATTTAGCCCTTCCTTCTCTCACCTCCTGTGTTTCTGGGTACGAAGTGACACAGATGCTGGCAGGGTCACTCTGGGGTCGTCGTCTAGGTAACCTTTGGTAGAGTTCCTCAGTGACGAAAGGCATCATGGGAGCCAGGAGGCGCAGACCAACTTCTAGACAAGTGTAAAGTGTCTGCCTACACACCAGCACCTGTCTCTGGTTGCTGCCGTCTCCCTCGGCTTTACTGAACACTGGTTTCACACTTTCCTGGAGGACATGAAGAGCGAGAGGTCAAAGCAGAGGCTCGGTGTCAGCCAAAAGTAAAATCCCATTCGCCTTTTTACATGCAAAGATTAGTGAGCCTGGGCTGCTCAGAGGTCTCACCAGATAAACATCACAGAGCTCATACAGCCAGAAGTTGTAGATGGCGGTCGTGATGGCAGGGAAGTCATAAGCTTTGAAGCTGGCATCACAGAGAGCGACAGCTGCACACAGTCTAGACAGGATCCACCTGTCTGATACACTCTCCTCGCCACACAACTGTGGTAAAGAGGAGACATTCAGATTCAGTGAACACCACTCCTGCGTTCTCCCTGAATGTCATTGTGTAGAATTTTATGAATACAAAGCAGGGGAAATGAAGGATCTACACCCCACGGACAAATATGGCACATAAAAAATGAATGAATTAAAAAATAAATAAAAAATACACATATAAACATCTCTGCTTTAAGTACAGGTAAGAGGGGAGTAGTTCTTGTTCCTGTTTTGTGTGCCCCTCATCTTTCCTTAGAACTCACCTGGGCTTTCTCTGAAGGTACAAAGTTGTCTCCCAGGGTCTTCATGGCAAACTTCACAGCATTCCACAGTTTGTTGCAGAAGTGACGGTAACCAAGAATACGGTTGACATCCAGGTTTATATCCCTACCTGGGGGAGAGACACAGAGGAGGAAAGTCTTGTTTTAGTATTTTAAAAGTGGATTGAATTTGTTAGAAATGGCCATGTACTGACAAGGCTATTTTCCACTGTTATGCTTCACTTCATGGAACCAAGGTTGAGATCCAAACTGTCAAGGAAAAAAGAAACAAAGTAAGAAAAACTGAAAAGAGAGACGGGTTCACCTTGGCTGGTGTAGGCGCACAAAGCAAACCGGAGAGCATCTGTGCCACACTCTGGAATACCATTTGGATAGTCTGACTTTTGGCCCTGTTTTGCCTTTTCCACCTCAACCGGATCCAAGTTACTGTCAGTCAGCTGGGAATGAAGACCCTGGAGAGTAGGTGGACAGGAAGTAAGGAGGAGATGACAATGTGTTTGATGAATTACATTTTTCTCTTTGGAAACAAACCCCCTGTTTGTCACTCAATTACTTGATGATTTCATTGGGAAGGCAGGAAATGACCATCTATAGAAGAAAGAGCAGTTTACTCCAAGTACTTCAGTGCCCTCTAGAGGACAGGTTCTGCTGTGTGAGGAGCGAGTTCTCTCATTCTCCCCTGAAGAAATACTGATTGATGGCCTCAATAAAAGCTTGTTGAAAGCAGAAAAAGGTGCTTAATAACGCTTACATAAGAGCGCTGGCCTCGGGGGGAGAAAGAGGGTGTGGTGACAATGTAGAAGACAAGCCAAATGGGAGACAGGACAGACTTTATGCGAGTGTTGCTGAACATTCATCAAAGCGTGATTAGATGTTACCTCCAGAGAAATCCCTGTAATGACGTCCAGGGGATCAATGACGTTGCCCAGAGATTTGCTCATCTTTCTTCCATGTGCGTCTCTCACCACTGCATGCAGATAAACCTGGAAAAGGCAATATCATTCCTTAATTCTGTCTTACTGATTACACATTTGTGTTTTCATTTTTAATGCCTTGCATCATGAAAATGTGCGATCTGTGCTCTGAGGTCAGGAGTTTTAATAAGGGAAGCACTTTGGTCGTAGTTTCTTTGTTGTCTCAGTAGTACTGACCAGCTAAGTTTTAGGCGGCTGAGGCAGCAGAAACAGCACACATGAAGTTATTCAGGTTCCAAACAGTGGAAATCTGATGATGTTGTTATCTTTAGTAAATATCTGCTTGTAAGTGCAGCAAACAAACCTTCCTAGGTCAGAACTTTCAGAATGGGCAAAAAATTCTGCATGGGAACAATGTCACAGAAGCCAATCATTGTTTCTATACCAACTGCTCAAGTTGGGGGGATGTTGATGTCACCACTTCTTCACTTCTTCTGTTGCTAATCCAGTGCACAAAAAAAGAAGCCATAGCAAAAAGTTGACTATTATTGATTGCTGGGTACATTGGAAACAATGAGAAGTTGGCCATCATTCCCAGGGATATAGTGTAAACTGTCATTTTAAAACTGTAGAAGCATTTCAAAGGAGGCATTTTGTCATCTTTGACTGCTCTCACCTCCTTGAAGGGAAGCTTGCCGGTCAGTTTGAGGCCCATCATCACCATACGAGCAACCCAGAAAAACAAGATGTCATGGCCTGTCTCCAGCAAAGTGCCAGGGTAGAACACACTCAGGTCCTGGTTCTAGAGGAAAAATCCAGACAGTATATATAACAGTTTAAATGTCAAATCTTTGAAGAGCCCTGACAGAAACACTGACAGAATAAACCTAATCCGTGTTTATGTATATAGACATATGCCAATATGTTCAATCTATGCACTGCCTTTGTCACACTTTCTGCAGTGTAAGAGCGAAGCTGCTAAAGAATTAATCCCAACTTCCCTCTGCAAGTATGTGTCTGTAGGGAGGTGTTTGACCTTAGTCTGTTACCTCATTAGGCCAGCCGAAAATGGAGAAGGGGAAAATGCCAGACGAGAACCAAGTGTCCAGAACATCCTCATCTGTAACAAATGACTACAGTTGCCTAATTTGCTCAAAAGTAGAGTGGACTTCATTGACAAGTGAAATCTGTGTTGCAGAAAAACATGAAGTGGATACAAAACTAAGTGTGATTTTCAGACTTTTATATTGTTGGATCTTACCCTGTCTGAGGTGAATTTTGTCAGTAGACACATTGAAACGTTTTGCTGCCTTCTCTCTGGCCTCGTCCTCCGATCTCCCACTCACCCAGTAATGACCGTCCATGTCCTGAGGGAGCAAACAAAAAAGAGAAAACAGGTTAAATAAATAATAGAAACAGGCAAAGAAAGGAAGAATAATAGATTAAACAGCTTTTATCTATCATGTGAAAGCCTTCAGACTTTGACTATCAGGAAAGTAATCATCTCACCTCTCCTGGTTTCACGGAGGCATCGCTGACAGTGACGAAGTAAGCGGGAATACGGTGACCCCACCACAGCTGCCGCGAGATGCACCAGTCCCTGAGAGGAAGAGAGATGAATGAAAGCTAAGCAGGATTCTCTTAGGACCTAATTTTTCAAAAGAATCTGTCTTTGAAGATGAAACCGTCTCTGGAGTAAGTCTGTTAGTTGAATTTAATGTCAAAAGAAACTACTTGCAAGTATTTGAGGAGCTGTTAATATAAAATAAGACACACTATCTTGCAATGGTATTGTTTTAATACATAATTTTTGTTACTTTTCATTCTTTGTCAAACACTTTTGGCAATGGTAGACAAATCACTGCCTCTAAGCTTTGTTGAATTGGCTCTTCAAATATATTTTGAGAGTTTCTTTTTAATAATATCCTCCTTTCTTTGAAGAGACAAATACATCACTCATTGAAAATCCTTGCTGAAGAAAAATGAGAAAAGGCTGTTTTGGCAGCAATAATGCGTTTCAACTGACACCCACCTATGGCAGCAGTTTGAGGTATTAAAAATAACTTCAGCAATCATCGATCCTGTGTCTGACAGAATCATTTGCTTCAGTAGGTCAATGGCAACTTCACACTTTCAGTTTTATTTTCAGTTTAGTTTTTAAAATCCTAAAATAAGCTTTCTGGTTATTTTAATACTAGTGATGTCGCACTCGAGTTGGGGCTGGTTGATTATTCAAAAAATAATTGAAACCAACATTTAGAGGTTCCAACCCACATAAAACTGGTGTGATGGTTATTTAGGTTTTGATCCTTTTCCACAAAGAATTCTGTCAGTTGTTTGGACACACTTTGGCTACAATGAGGATGTGGGATGATGGTACATTCACTGAAATTGAGGTACCTGGTTCAGTTAATCATGATTTTGTTTTTTGCCAACACTGTCCAGCCTTAACTTGAGTCCCACTCAAATCCTGATTTCAGGACTCAGAAATAGAAGAGGCCAACCTGGACTAATGGCTGAGACTGGCTTATTGTGTTTGTACGTTTAAGAGTCATCTTGTTCAGCATTATTTGCTATAAGACGTTGAAATATCAAAAAAACTAGCCTCGTTTTCAAGAATTTTACACTAAATGTAGGCTTGAGCAGTGAAACATTTTTGAAATGTAACAGAGCTCTCACAGAGATACACCCAGAAAAGTAAATGAGATACTGTGAGGCCACCTGAACTAATGATTGCATCACTTTCAGCAACTTCCTCCACTACATCTGTTCAATAACTGTCATCAAAACTGGCCACAAATTAAGTGATTAGTTAAAAAAAGCCATAACCACTGAGATCATCTTAAAATAAATGCAAATTAGCACAAAAATTTGACAGGACACATTGATTAGAGAAATGTAATCACCTGATGTTGTCCATCCAGTTGAACCATGTCTTGAGGTGGTGATCAGGGATAATTTTCAGCTCTCCATTTCTAACAGCATCTGCAGCCTGTTTACCCATTTCTGTGCAGTTCACATACCACTGAGGCTTCAGTAGTGGCTCCACAATGTCCTTGGAACGACTGATAGTTACAAAGTAGGGATTAAAAGCAGAGCCTGAACAGAATGAAAAGATCTAAAAGGTTAAGAACCTGTATCAGAGTGTACCTGCAGACTGGGACCACCATAGGGTTGTCTTTGATCTCTTTAAAGTGGCCTCTGTCCTTCAGGGCCTGCAGCACAGCCTTCCTGGCCTCAAAACGCTTCATGCCCTAAAGGGATAAACAAAGGAGTCAAAACTAAAAAATGAGAACCCAGCCAGCAGTGGAGAAGCTTGACTTTTAGTGTCACAGTGGAAATGCACACACTGCAGGGGGGAAGGACGGTAATGAGACACTATACCAGGAATGGTGGAGGCACGTTAATGAGCAGGCCATTCTCATCCAAGATGTTGATGAAGGCCAGATTGTGCCTCACTCCAACCTCATAGTCATTATGGTCGTGAGCTGGGGTGATTTTGACAGCACCTGAGTAGAAAATGGTGCAGAGGGAAAGGAGAGGCAGAGAGAGAGGAAAAAAAGAATGTCTGTAATAAGGAGGTGTCCTGTCTTAACGACTTGTTATGATTCCTTATTCTCAGCACGTAGGCACTCACAGGGAAATCATCACCTATTGTCGCTGTGCCTACCTGTTCCAAAGCTCATGTCCACAAAGTCATCGCACACAACTGGCATCTTGCGGTCACAGAAAGGATGTAGCACCATTTTCCCCTTCAGATGTTGATATCTGGGGTCAGCAGGGTGGACAGCCACAGCAGTGTCTCCTAGCATGGTCTCAATACGAGTTGTGGCCACAATCACCTCTTCATCTGCGGGGCAGAAAAAAAGAAGAGCAATGTTATCAAAGCAGAACATGCTGTTAGTATCTTAAGAACCCTGCCTGCTTTGAGCTCACATACCCGAACCATCCACTTTATAGGCAAAAGACACCAGCACTCCAAACTCCACTTTCTCTTTGTAACCAGGCACAGGCAGCAGAGTCCTGCCAGTCAGCTCTCTCTTATCCACCTGCAGACAAACAGAGGGAATTAGGTCCTCTTCACACATGATAGTTCAGGGTATTCTGCTCCATTGGAGGGTGAAACTGCAACATTGTTGTATTTTTATGTGGTTTGGTTCACTTTCACACTGCACTTGGTCAAATAAAACAAACTGTCTAGACAATGTCACTGGGCAGTATCAACTGATTGTTTGAAGCAGTATTGTCCCTAAATAAACACCAACCATAGGGCAACACCAAATTTACGCACTCTTTGGGTTTCTGCTTGTCCTTTGTCTTGAAATGAATCAGTATCAAAGAAGAGGAAAGAGGCTTTCATTAGGCAAGTCCTGATGAAAGTAGAAGGCATGACATGTTGCCCTGATTAAATGGACACCAAGCGGTACAGGCATAAATTTAAAAAATTGAACCCTGAGTATGCACATAAATCATATATAACAGAATTTATCAAAGTCTTTCTGTTTTCTGGAGGTGACAAGTTAGCTTTTCTTATTCTGTCCATGATTCCCTGCTCTTGAGCTACTTACAGACTTTTGCACCTAAGGTTGTTCTGCTGTGCATTCACACCCCATACTAAAAGGCATGGTCACACTGGCAATCCGTACTGTGCTCACTCCACGCTCCAACCTTAAAGCCCAGTTTGTCTGGCCCATGTGACTGTGTCAGACAGAAAAGTGAGCAACTTTGCTCACAAAAAAGTTAGTTAAGTTGCTCACGTCGAAGTCATGTTATCTGAATTCTTCACTATGCTGACTCTGGTAGGACCGCATCTTGTAAACAGACATTTCATGATATATAGGCAGCCCATGCATGTCGGTAATTGTGCTTTAGTCTGATTCATATTGGAGTAGTGTGACTGCCAGCCATATTGGCCAGCGGGGGAACAGTGCTGCAGGGAGGCAATCGTGTATGAGTACACCAGGGTACGGATGGTCAGTGTGAGTATACCCTAACAGGACCAGTTTTCTAATTTAGTGGCACCCTAGCAGATGAGAGACTGACAGGGAATGTGATGAAAGGAGAACAATGGCCAAAAAAACCCTCTAAAATACTGTGGGGTTTTTTATTTCAAACTGTGCCACAAAAAGTGCTCGGGTGACTTACTGTTTACATTAAAATATCAGCTAAATCAAGACTAAAACCTTAAAATTGTGGAAATAAGAACTGAAATCTAACTCAAAGCAGTCAAAATACTTGCCTCTATGTCAGAGATGGCAGAGTTCAGTGTGCAGGACCAGTTGACCAGCCTCTTGCTTCTGTAAATCACCCCCTCCTCATGCATGCGGATGAAAGCCTCCTGCACTGCATAGGAAAGTTTCTAGGCACAAGGTCAAAAAGAAAGAGATGTGAAAATGAGGAGATTGACGTGCAATTGATATAAATCAGCTTTTTTTTCTTTTTTAGAAAACTCACAGGGTCCATGGTGAAGCAAGCTCTGTCCCAGTCCAGAGAGGAACCCAGTTTTTTCAGCTGGTGGTAGATGCGGTCTCCCTTCCTTATAAGGAAAAGGAACAAAGTTATCTCTCTCTTTATTACAGTGTTTATCCCTGCTCAAATTTCTGTTTAAGTGTTTCAGCCACTTACTCGTTCTTCCACTTCCAGACCTCCTGGATGAAGTTTTCTCGGCCCAAATCATGACGACTCATACCCCTCTCTCTCATCAGCTTCTTCTCCACCACAACCTGGGTGGCGATACCAGCGTGATCACAGCCCGGGTTCCACAAGGTGGTCTCACCCCGCATCCTGTGCCTGTACAGACGGGTGGAGAGCACACCAATTCAAACACATATCTTTAGATCAAGGGTGCAAAAAAACTGCTATCGAGCTGTCCTGTTGTCTTTACCATCTTGTCAGACAGTCCTGGATGGCATTGGTGAGAGCGTGACCCAGGTGAAGTGATCCTGTCACATTAGGTGGAGGAATGCACATCATGAAGATGCCTTTAGGGTTTTTTTCACTGATGCTCTTCCTCTGCAGATGACAAGTTTTCACCATTGATGAAAACAACTAATGAAAAAATGACTTTCTCTCTATCTATGAGATACCAAGGTCCTTACCCCATATTCTGGCTTGAAGAATCCTTGCTTCTCCCACCATGGATACCAAGCAGCCTCCACATACTGAGGACTGTAGGAGTCAGGGAGTGGACTAACAACATCTGAGAATAAGAGAGGAAAAATAACAGGATTTACTCATGAATATGATGCTAAAGTATAATAGAACTTCACAAAATTTAGCCTATGGGGTTATCTGCTTATTTTTTCCAGATATTTTTCCCTGCTCCCAATTTCAAAAAAACAAAACAATACTTGCTGACATCAAGGGCAAAATCATACAGAAACTTACATTTCAAGTATGTTCAGTGATCTTAACCATTGGAAAATGATTCAAGTCTGAGCAAACCTCTTGATTACACAAGTAGTCTCACTGCTCCAAATGAAAAAAAAAACCTAATTTATCACCTTTTTTCTCCCCAGGAGCAGTGGCAGCATTATATGTGATCACCCCCAACTCCTTCTTTTCAGGTTTGGCCTTTTTCTATCAAACAAAAACAGCAAAGCATGTGTGATTTAATATGCTATAATTCTCCACTCAATAAGTAAAAAGTTTCATTTTGCTATTTGCCACATTTATGCTTTTGAATCAGGACTCATGCCTTACAAGTAGGTAAAATAGAAGATATAAGTCTTCATACCTCTGATGGAGGTTGAGTCTTTTTCTTTGCCTCCATATCCTTCTTTTGTTGGAACTTTTCTAGCTTCTCTCTCTTCTTTGCCTCCTTCTTCAACTGGGCCTCTGTCTTTGGTGGGCCTGAAAAAGAAAACATACATAAAAATTTGCATGCTGCATCCTTACTAAAAAATACATATGATCTGTTGCTTGCTTTTCTGACCATTAGTTGTAGCATTATCAGGTTCAACAGCAGGGCTAGCTTTGGCAGCTTTAGCTTTGGCAGCAGGTGCAGCAGCTTTTGTCTTGGGTGTCACTGGCACCATCTTGTCACAGAGGGTGATCTTCCCAAACACCTTCAGGAACCTGGGCTGATTTATGCAGGTTGTGAACCACCTAGTGACATTGGTCAAGGCCTTCCTGTCTTGTGGCTCCAACACCTAAAATAAAAAATATCCAGAAAACCAAACTTATATCGGGCTGATTCACAGTGCAGTGAAAAAGTGACTGGAGCAGTTACATTTTTCATATTGTTCAAATAAACAGAGGCAATCTGCAATGAAGTGGAAAGACCTGTAAGACAACAAAGTACTACACCACATACGTACGTATTTAAAAGGTAGAAGAACAGCCGCAGCCACGGCCATATCTGCAAGAGTGATGATCTGCCCAACCAAGTAGGTCCTTGGTTCCAGTGCTTTGTCAAGAACCTTCAGGACACGCATCAACTCTGCACGTGAACTCTGCTGGAGCTGAAAAAAAAAAGTATTTCAAGGTGAATGAATCAAAAGAAAACATCAGACACATGTAAGAGCGCCGACGTCCCCTCTCACCTTCTTGTCCAATCCCATCATTCCCATCAGGGGGAAGACCACCGCACAGGACACCGGGGTGAGTTCATTGTCAGCGAAGCTGAGCCACTGCCACACCTGGCTCTGCTGCTTTGTGTTCAAGCCAGTCCTCTTCCCCTGTGAGGCCAGGTACCAGGACACAGCAGTGGCCCCATTCAGGACAGAGTCAGCATCACTTAGCACCAAAGTCGGTCTGGAGCGGGCATTCAGAGATTCAGGGGGGTCTTCAGTGATGACGTTCAAATTGGAGAAGGGATAAAACTCTGCAGCAATGAGAGCCAGAAGGCTCCTGAAGTCATCAGGGTGAGGGGACACATAAAGGGTGGCCATCTCTGGGAGAAACAAAAAAAGTGGTTGTTTTGATTCTTACTCTCACATCATTGTTTTGCAGAGCAGGTTTGTCTGTCTGTCAAGTCATTACAAACGTTCTGTAACCAACAAAAGTGAAGTGGGTGTGTCTGCATTAGTTTGATGAAGTTGTTCTGACACTGCTTCCACGATCGCATCAACAAAGGATACGAAGTTTACAAACAAAGTGTTTTAAAACTCCTTCTTTCAGATAAATGTTTTATACACTGAACTGGTTTATATTCCAGTTTCAAAGAGTCTGACAATGACCATACTAGCTTTCCGTCTCTCTACCGCTGAAGCTGATCCGTGCCACCTGTCAAAAGTCATGCCAACCAGGCTAGTTAGCTTAAGCCAATCATCCAAACTGCAACTACAACTCGAGTTTGTCAGTGAATAAGAGACTTCCACGTGTTCACATCGACGGTCATTCAATCAAAGTCACTAAATGCATCTAGAGTTTGAAAACCTGAGACTTATAAAATACAAATACCAGCAAAAAAAAAAGTATGCGTACCGTTGAATGAAACTGAGGAGAGACGTCAGCTTAGATTAGCTGAACCACATGAGTCCTGTCCGCTTCTCCGCGACTGATGCAACCAGAGCAAACAACGTCTTCCGGGTCCGATCTGCCGCATCCGGTACAAACCGGAAATCTCTTACGGCGATTAGTTTGGTAAAAAATAATAATTATAATGATAATAAAAACAACATCAAAAGTAAAACATAAATGAATAAGCATGATGAAATTAAAACATAAACGTTTTGTAATTAATTCGCTTATTGAACGAATATAAAAAGAAGCTGACAAGCAAACTGACAAAAGCTTAAATAGATAAATAGTTTACTCCTACTGTATGGAGAGCCACTAAATAAATAGTTCATGCATATCGTATTGTGTTGTATTTTATTTCTGTTTTATTGAATTTTATTTACATTTCAGGCAAATTAAGTGCCCACTTCTCATGGGTTTTTAAGACACCAGACATTGTTTCAGTGAATTGCACAAAAACTTGATAACAAATACACAGTTGCCCAATCTTTTCTTAGCCCAGTAGTGAACAACACACCCGCCCTCTATTCTCAGGCTTTGCAGACACAAACTGCTGAGGCAAAAGTTCCTTTTCTAAGACAGAACTCAAGTTTTTCATGGTCATCCAACCAGAAAAAGTCAATATTTCTCAAAAACATTTTCCTAAATTGTAAATCATCATAGACTGGACAGCAAAACATAAAATTAGTCTTGTTTTCAGTTCCCCCAAAGTTACATAACTAACATACTCTGTCCTCCTCTGAGATGGTATTCAACCCACCAGTCTCTATGGTGAAAAGTAAAGTTCCTCATGGCAGCTCAGGACATAAAGATCTCTGTCTTCAGGTGAGATTCACGCACGGACTCTGCGTCTTAACTATTCTTCCTAAGACAATCATCGTTATTTGGGTTTACACCATATATTGACTGTTTTTGTCTGAATTTAGTTAACACAAGTCTTTGTGCGCATATAATGTCATAATGTCATATGTCATAATTTTAACTTCATACTGTTGAAACTTGAATACACAGCTGCCTTTAAAGTTGGAATAAAACATCTGCTACCACCTCCCAGAAAATAATTGAAAAAAAGAGGCTGATCAACTAAGATTTGAACAGACAGACACTTTATCTAATGTCACAGTAAATCTATGAAAAGAGGCAGAAAATATTTTATTCCAACTTTGTGGGCATCCATGAATCTGAAATTTACCTGCCTTGTCTTGGAATTATTTAACGACAAGCTAATCCCAATTTTTGTTACAGTATTTTCCTTTCCAATTTGCTGCTGATGCTGTTCTTGGTATAAATAATTTTTTGTTGTGATCAGGGACAGAAAATCACAAATGTTTTTCAATGTTGTCTTCATGGGTGAAAACTTTCACACAAAGATACATGACAAAAAAAGGAATACTAAGCCAAACATTTCTTTAATTCCAATGAACATGTAAGCAAACATTTGTCATCATTCATCAATCATGAATAAGATTGAGTAATTACATCCAAAAGCCTTGTGCACAGTGTTTGTAAAATCACAGTTGGGTCGCTTATCTCATCTTTCAAATACATGAGATGTTTTGGGAAGCCAGCAACAGTGAATGAAGACCTACATTTTAAGAAATAGGTTCTTTATTGAATCCTTCTATAACAAATAAGGCATATTGCATGACATCAGACTGAAAAACTTGTACAACTTTTTGTGTGCTAAAGAATTATACCATTCAAACTTGATGAAAACCTTCAGAGAGTTTTGTCTAACGATCTTGAAAAGAGTTTGACCTTTCTTTCAGTTTCTACTCAGACTCCTCTCCAAAAGCTCCTCTAGCCGCACCAATGATCATACCCATAAACCCCCTTATGAATCTCCATCCATACCTAAACGTATTGCCCACCCCATTCCCACTATTCCACGCCAGCCTACCAACCCCTCCACCTACCGCTTGGACTTGACCCCCCATCTCTGACACCACTGTGCCAACATACCCCTCACTCTGCTCCCATAGCCGCCCTCCAAAAAACTTTGTCACCCACCATGTTCTGTCCAGTATGCCATTAAATACCCCCACTGTGTCTCCAGCCAGAGTCCCCACGCCAGTGACCCCAGTGTGGCAGCTGGTGTAAAGAGCCCCCAGCATTGAGGAGGTGCAGCAGTAGATGTTGGAGAAGCAGGTTTCTCCAATGCCATATACCATATCTGCAGCTGAGCCCAACCCAGACAAGATGTCAGAGGTCAGGAGGTGGAACACAGAGAAGGTATCTCCAGGTAGAGCAGACAGAACTCCAAGGTCTTCCTGAAGAACATATAATACCTGTATATAAGGCAAAAAAAAACTTTTTAGGAGAAGGTAAGTAGAGCGTGAATAATGTCATGGCACAACAATCTAAGGAGAAGCAATTAGCTGAAGTCCCAGCCACACCTCATTCCTTTCTCCAGGGGAAGAGAACAAGAATGAGGGCACTTAGAAAATGACTCCTTACAAACATAAACAAATACTTCTGTGTTTGGCCACTGGTTACAAGGAGTACGTTGTAACGTTTTATGTTAAGGTTCGCAAGATAACTTTTGTTGTAACATGGTGCAATATTTAAAAATTGAATGGAATTAAGAGATACATTTTTTGTTTTATTCTCTGATGTATTGGAGGAGTTACCTACATCTATGCTCTAAAAATACTGAAATGATATAGCAAATGAAAACACAATGACTGAAAAATATTATGAATTACACTGCCTGGCCCCCTGGCCTTCTATTGGATAATTACTGCATAGACAATTATCTTTCAGCTGATGCAATGAGAAACTTCACATTTCTTAAACAACCATGGCGAAAGACACATCCTGTGGTCGTGGAAAAAATGTTAATCTGTTTAATAAAGGTCTGGTGTGGTCTGATGAGTCTAGATTTTCTGTTCCAGAGTGATCATGCCTAGTGCCTACTGTACAAGCCTGTGGGGGAAACGCTATGATGTAGGGTTGCTTATCTGAGCTTATCTAAACAATGCCATAGTGAATGTGTGCTGTAATCAAAGCTAAAGGTGGTCCAATGAAATGTTAGACCTTTTTTTGGTGGTAACATTTTTCCTTTTGGTGTCATCTCATGTAGTGCTACACTTAGTTTCAAGGCAGTTGATGAAGCAGTAAACAGTTATACTGCATTACCCAGTGAGGTCCTAAAGGTTATTTTTGGGTCTTGTGAAAGCTTAACTCCAAATTAATGACTCAAGAACAAAAGAAAACGATGACTCCATATCTGAGTCACTTTTATTACCTGTCCAGGTAACTGTGTGAGGGTTGAGAACACAGGTTGTAATGGAGCTTTCATGATATATAAGGTGGTGGAAAGGATGTAGACCAAGGTGCTGCTTGAGTTTGTATCTGTCTGTTGTTCGTCCACTGTTTCATCACCAGCTGAGGACTCAGATCCATCACTTCTTGTGTATCTGACGTCTCTCTGCTCGCTGCTGCTTCTCTCCGAAGTGTCAGAACCGGGTGAAGTTTCCTGTGTGGCATCTGCAGCATCAGCTTCCTCTCGCTGAGCATCAACAGCAGCCACATATTCTTCTGCAGTCTGTGCCTCCTTGTTTTCCTCAACATCTTCACTTGAGGCTTGGCTCCCTGTATCTGAACCATCCTCCTCTTCCTGAGAAGTCCCTGCATCTCTGAAATTTTGGACGTCTTCATTTAGGACTCGGCTCGCAGCCTCCTCTTCTTCAGCGGTTGGTGCCTCACTGTTTTCCTCAGTATTTGAGTCATAGTTGATCGCATCTAAAGCAACCTCATCTTCTTCAGTGGATTGACCATCAGTGTTTGACTCTACATCTTCAGCTTCAGTGTTTTCATCAGTAAGATCAGCATTTACTTCTTCTACAGTTTCAGGGACTCCCTGACCGAAGAGGCCTGCTATGATTCCAATAGCCTCTCCATCTGCTCTTCCACAGCCCTCTGAGAACAGCTCTGACACTCCTAAGATCTCCTCCAGCTCCTTCACGCTCACTTGCCTCTCTCCTTCCTCTGTCTCTTTGATTAACCCCACGCTAAAGCTGCTCTTCCCCCCTGAGGCAGCGCAGCACACAGCAGACCATAGCGGCTGCGTGTGACACTCCTCGCCTCCATCCTCAGCGACCTTGAGACCTCCCGCCCCTGTTAGGATGTAGAGATCTCCTTCTAAAGCACTACACTGTGGAGTGAGGCTTGAACGGACCAGTGTTACGATCGTTGTGTCCCAGTGTTGAAGGGAGTCTGTGGGAGCGAGAGGGTCAGAAGGATGCCCATCTCCTCTAAGAAGGGCTGGTACAGCTGCCCTGGTGATGTCATCTTCGTCCTGTGATTAACAGAGAAAAAAATCAATCACTGTGAAAGAATATGCAAGTGAATGTTAAATGTACCCCAATTTTATGCCCAAGTTTTTCCATATATAAATCAATACCTTTTATTTATTTGAATCTTTAAAAATGTGCAAAAGTTTTATCATCAAAATCACATTTGAAAATCTGTTCATGATAACACAACAGTGCAGCTTTAGTGTCACTTTAAGCCAAAGAATTAAAATGTTAAAGTTGATAAACAGCCTGTTTGTACAAAATATGGGACAGTTATGGTGGCCTGTTGGCAGTAAAAATGCTGTTAAATCTTTTTCAATCAGCAAATTTACTTGATAACTATTTTTCAAATGACTGTAGCTGACAACCCTGAGATGCACAACTCTGACATTAGTTCAGTGCATCTAAGTTAGATCGACTGTGAGAAATTTCAAGTTTGTGTGGATTTTGGTGCCCCCTGAGGCCAAAACCCTAAACAATCCTGTGTTCTGTCATATTATGAACCATGACTCATCTTCAGTGGAGATACAGCTTGGGGAATACTATTCCAGACCATACTTAACCAAACCAGCAGTTTGAGACATTAAAATAACAAGTTAGATTGTCAATTTTCCAAGTTGAATAACTTGTTTACTTTTGATGTCCATAACGAGGCATCAACATTAATTTCGGACTGCTTCCACAACAACAAAATGAGATTATCAGTACCAAAACAGATTAACTCTAAATGCTATTTTTCAGCTTCCCATTCAGGATGGACTGGTCAGGGTTGATTTATGGCATCTCAAAGCTTCTATGACAACACCAAGTTGGCTGATGAAGTTTATCAGTAAGAGGAGAGATCTGTGTTGTCTCTGCTGAAAACGCTCACTTGAATGGTATGATAGAGGTGGACACTGGAGTTGGACTGTCTAACAGAAAAGGGACAGAAGAGCAGAAGAAAGCTAAATGGGGAGTGATCGCACAAAGGTTAAAGGCTAAAAACAGAGCTGGGGGCTAAAACCCGAGTAAAGCAATTTGTGTCAATGTTCATTCCAACCCACATGCAGCAGTTACACTGCAGAGATTTGTTAAAAGTTTACGTATTGTCATATTGTCACTGCATTACTGTTGGTAAATACATCACCTTGTCCCGTTGTGTCTGGTAAAAAAATTGTCTTGAACAAAGAACAGAAGTGATAAAAGGAAGATCCAATCCCCATTCATTTTTCAAAACAAATACATGTCTTTTCATGTCATCACAACAGTTTGTGCAAGTCCTGCAGCTTAAGGAGACACTGCAATCCACTATATATAGATTCTCCTCACAGTCTCTTTAAGTTGATATTGACTAATATATTTGGTTTTTCAATGGCAGCAGTATGATTTTTTTCTAAGAAACACAACTTGAAAATATACAACAAAGGAGCCACATCAGAAAAATTAGCAATTTGTACAGAGAATGCACCAAAATCAAAGAAAACTGATCTTTTTTATTGGACCTTCAAGCTCCAGGCTACCCACTCAAAATGAAATAAAGGCAAATTCAAGGTTTTGTTTAAGTATTTTTTCCAATAATCACTCTTGTTCATAAAATATTCATTTTCAAAGATCTGCCGGGGGCAGTTTCCTGATGGAGCAGGTAAAGGTGGAGCCCCTTATTCACAGTGAAAGTACAGCAAAACTTTTGCAAACAAATCACAGATACCGTAAATCTCAGGTGTTATTAGATAACTGACAGGTTGTTAGAGGGTAGAGAGTCTTTTACATAAGTTTACATACTGTTTTCCTCATGACAATTTCTACTTTGAAGAATCAGAAAAAAAATCACTGTCTCATCAGGCCTCAAACAAATATTTTGATTGAATGAGTCAGCCATCTTTAAGCTTGACATACTGGAGTGGAAAGTACAAAAAGTACAAAACTGTACTTTACCAATGTAGGAGAGGAAAATTTATTGAGTTGCTTTCTGGCACTGATTTTCTGCTTGCCTGCTGAAACACAAATCCATGCTACATTTTTAAAGTTATCACCACTGAGAACAGGTAATGCTTCTTTAAAAGGCATAGAAGCTGCGTCCTTACCACAGGCTCTCCCTGCTCCTCCTCTCCTCCTCCCTCTTCCCCTCTGCAGCTGAGATGGAAGGCAGAGTAGACAGCTGTGTCACAGGTCGGTTTGGACAGAGTAGCAAACGTCTGTCCCGCGGGCAGTCTGTGGCAGAGTGGGTAAAGTGGCGGCCCCGCAGAGGCTCCCTGAGGAGGCGTCTGTCTGTAGAAGCAGTGGCTGCAGAGGCTGAAGTCTGCCTCTGAGTTGTGCTCAGCTGGAAGAGACAGGACAGGGCCTAGCACTGCCAGCAGCCACACAGCCGCAGCAGCTGCTGCACTGACAGCAGCAGGACACAGCATGGTGGAGGTGGTGAGCTCAGCAAATCTCCCCTCTCTCTCCTACGCACAGTGAGCGAGGGGGAGAGGCTTATAAATTATCCAGGAGTTTCCGTGTATGGATGGAAAAGATAAGGTGGCCAGAGTTGGCTGCTGATAGCCCCTTGTTTTCTTCACTGGCTCCTTCTTCTCTCCTCCTGCTGCTCTCCAACCATGCCTGTCTTCTTTTAATGTCAGCTGTATTCTGACAGAGTGAATCTCTGCTGCAGGCACAATCTTGCTTACTCCTTCATTTCCCTTTGCCTGACAACCTCAACTCCTCTGTCAGATCCACCCTCTGACTCTCCCTTTGGCTGTACCTCCACTCCACCCCTCCCTCTCATACTCTCTATGGTTACACCTTTACCTCCCATTGCTGTTAGGTGCACTAGACAAGCCCACACCCATTAAATGCTGTCAATTACCTGAAAGTCTACATTCCCAAACTATAGCCGTTGTACCAGGTTAGTCCGTTGATTCACACACTCCTGTTGTCCATTATTCTCTGTGTGGCACATTCTTGAAACTGCTGACTGCATCAAGTCATGCAGTTTAAATACTACCATATCAAGCAGGACTTCTCACTTAAAGCTCCCTCTACAAGTGAGCAACTGAGCTCTAAATTTAACTTTGTCACTTTGTGAAATCCTCATTAGGCTTAATCCTGACAGTGTCAGAGTCACAGGTCATTGTCTCACCCAGAGTGCAGCAACTCTTGAAATCTAACATCCTTGACAAAACACACTCCCTCTCAGGGATTTAAAATTGCAGCATGCTTGGCTTAATATTAGCAACATGCCTGTTGAGACATGACGCTGGCACTGACAGTTCTTTACAAAAATGTTTTGTGGCAATGACAGAAAATATTTAATCTCACAACCCGGTTCTGTGTGCGTGTAAGAGTGAGTAAGAAAACATCAAGCTCCCTTTCTGACATCTAGAGGAGGTGGAATCCAGCCAAGCTGCCTTCACATAGCCTTAGAGTTATGGCTTACATGAGCCAAAAGCACCCCTGGGCTTCTGTCAAGAGTTGTATCAGGATTCTTGTGTAGCGGGCAAGCAAGCAAGGAAAAAATGTACAACAATAAACATTGAATAATTTTTCATAAGCTGCCCTTTTTCATATCTTCAGTTTAGTGAATGCATTCTGCAGTCATGACCTGCATTAAATTGATTTGTGCAGCATACCTCGTGACTGACTGTAGCTGTGGAATGAAACTATTAGGGTGTGATGTTTTGGGTGGGGCTTGAAGTGATACTATAAGTTGAGCTAGCATTTTCATAACAACTATATCATGTGGGGGAAAAAATACAATGAAAAATACTTGGAGAAAAATCCAGAAGCCCTAAAAAAGGATTCAGTAATTGGCTTCTATTGTGAGTTGTCAGCTTAATTTATGAATGAAACCTGACACAATGGTTAAATTCACTTTTATCTTTAGTAATCTATAATGAAAACATTTTACATCATTCGCTGTCATAAAAAATTGATGAGTGCAAAACATTACACCTCTTTGTACAGAAAGCAGCTTTGATTTATGACAGGGTAAAAAAAACACACAGATGCAAGTGTCAGAATAGACAGTCAGCAGATAATTCACACTGAAAAAGCTTTAAATGGATGAGAAATTATTGTCCAACACTTTCACATTGGATCAATTTATGGCATAATTTTTAAGAACCACAATTTATCTGGTACTGCTTTTGGACACTGATGCTGTAGTTATGAAAATGCACACAAGGGGGAGCTTGTATTCTGTTGTTTGAAATGTAAAATAAGTGACTTAACTTAGAAAAAACATACAGTAATACAACCTCGCTAACCCTCTGCTTAAAAATACGTCTAAACCCTCAGTCAGGCTCACTCGTTAGGTATGTCAATGACCAGTTCAGCCTCGTCCCCCTCCCCCCTGTCTTCATCTGCTCTGTCGCTGTCTCCATCACTGTCCCCTTCCTCCTCAGCTGCATCTCCACTTAGCATTTGTCTGGGGACCCAGCTGAAGGGACCACTGGCTGTAGGGGGGGCTGTGGTGGATGATGGGTAATTTGCTGACATGGGGGCAACAACCTGGAAGGGATTCAGGAAATAAGAGAAAAAGGCTGAGAATGACGAACTGTGGAGATTTGGATCAGGAATATAGTTTATGGATGGATGGGTGCATGCTCCACAAATGTAACTCAGGATAATGCATGCAGCATGTACATAAACAGAGAGACAAACATTAGAGGGCACCATAGTACAAAACTTATAGAAGCAACTTTAGAGTCTGGAATGTTGTTATTCCAGGTTCTGTCAAGTAAACTGTTTATACATCAAAAAACCTTCTGTCAGTAACACAGAGGAATGAAGTAATTTTCATAAATGCATAGTTTTTTTACACTCAAAAGAAACAATTTACTCATTTATATTACTTTTTGTGTTAAAAAAAAGCCTTCATGCCTCATTAAATATTACTAAATGGGTCTTACAGCTTGTGAAAATCAAGTCATATACTTGTTGCTAGTAAAAAACTATGACTACTAATGAGCATCTCAACTTCCCTTCTCCTCTCTCACCTTCCCAGTAGTCTCTTTCTTGTTTTTGGGCGTCTTTGTTTTTCTCTCTTTCTTCATTCGTTCAGCTGGAGGGGCCAAATACTCTGGTGGGAAGGGCATCTGCCCAACACACACGCAGGCCCCAAATATCCAAATAAACCACACGCGTACACACGCAGAGGCATGGGTAATATACGGGACAGGCACACACAAAAAAGCATACACAAGAAAATGAGCAATGCAAGGGCAGTGAAATCATTATATGCATCAAACAAAAAAATGGAAAAGGTAAAAACAGATGACCAAAATGGCAAAACTATCAAATCATACAAAAAATGCTGAATAAAAAAGGGGATTCTGTTTGCTGATGGAAAGATGACAGTGGCAAGAGTGTTACTGCAATGAAAACTTACAGTGTTAAGGTAAGATCCTGAACCTGAGGACTGTAGGGGATTTACACCAGAACGTGACAGCAGGGAGAGATGAGGGGAGGACGATGAAGGAAGACATGCTCCAGGACTACTCCTTCGTCTGAAAACAAGACATGATATTTGATATATGAGAGGGCAAACAGGAGTCAAAACAAGTCCGACAAATGCGCTGTCCACATTGGTTTAACCTGATCTAATCTCTCTCCAAATAGGCCTTGCTTTAACATTCATCATGTTCTTTTAAAAGATTGTAATTAATGTTTCATTATTTTTGGATTCAAGCAAAAATAATCTAAAAAAAAGTTGGTTCTTCTGACTGTCGAACAAAAAATTCTCAGAAAAAAGTGTGTAATATGAGTTCAGTTGGATGTTTCCTATATTATATCCGTATTCCATTCATACACTGCAAGGCCAAAAAAAAAGTTGTCACCTAGATTTAATTAAGCAAATCGGCACAAGCCTCATATTGGATAATTACAGCATGGGAATTTAATTGCAAATATCTAACTTACTTCTTTACAACATCTCGCTCTCTTTCCCTCTCCCTGGGGCCTTCACCGTCACTATTTTCTGAAGAAACTGTGGCATCTGAATCTGGAAGAGAAGGCAAAAACTGAACCAACAGCAGTACAGTCTAGTGAATACAGATGTCATCACAGTAATTAACATGTCATCTCGTGTGCCAGTTTTTGCAATGAGATGCATTAAGTACCTGAGGAGTCTTCATCTACCCTCTCATACTGTAACAATCTGTCCAGGAGAAAGCTTTAGAAAAAAAAACAACAACAAATGACTGATGCTGTCAGATACTGCACAAACAATGTTATTAAAAACCCATTCAGTTTAAAGAGCCTGCATTGCAAACTCACCTTTTGTCTCTGGAAACTTTAAGAAGTTTCCTCTGTGCCCTCCTCAGCTCCTCCTGAAAACATTCCTGTTCCTGTAAAGATAAGACCAAAAAAATAATCACATCAGTAATAAAAGAATCCTATCTCCACATGGCCAAACTAAAAGCTGTTTTACTTACATATACGAGAAATTTTAATTTTCGCTTAAGGTTTTTGTATTTCCGCTTGTAGTCAACTTCGACGTCCGCTTGGCCATTCATTTCTGCAACACGACATGCAATTCACAGAAAGATGAAGATATCAGTAAATTCTTCAGGAACTGCAGGTAAAATTATCCAGAAATAAAAACGTCTCTCACACAAAGAAAATCGAGCTACTGTTTGCTAAGCTACTTAAGGTGAGTGGTTACTTATCGACCCAACACGATAGATACAAAACACTGAACGCTATATGAAATACTGAAAATATGCAATACGATTTGATATTTCTGGTGTAAAACTAAGATAACTGTTTGCTTGTTTCCATCTTTGATACCTCTTACTTGAATCTGTCTGTGCGACATCTCCTTGTTTACTTCCGCTACGTCATATCCTGCGCTGTATGGCTGCCTTTTTTTTTTTTTTTTACTTTACGGTCAATTTAAAAACAAAAACAAAAACTAAGACCATGGGTTCAACTTGATGTTTCAGTTTTTGATATGCATATGCTATACGAAGCTCTTTGTTTAAATCAATAAGTGAAGATATATAAATATAGGAACAACACATTATCAGATAATTTATAAATCTAAATGATAAACAGACTTAAGCGTGGGAGAAACTATTTTTTATGTTTCATCGAGGGACTCTTTTACATTTTTTTTCCTTTTTGGTCATCCCGTTATTTATAATGATTAAAGGTTTATTTTACATTTATAATGGAAAAACTTCAAATTCAGGGAGATTTAAGGGCAATCTGATAAATTTCTGTGTCATTCCTGTTCTGTCTGCGTGAGAAAAATATTTGAATGAGATTGTTGTTTACCAATTCTTTCTGCATATTTTGTCCAAGTTTTACAGTCCTTGCATTGCCCGTGAATAGGTGTAGTGCTATTTGTTGGTGTGTTATTACAGTTTGTGTTAAGAAAACAGGTGTATCCATTCATTCTACAATATTTATATGCATTTTTTCTTTTTTCTCCATGTTTTTATTATTGTCTTGCAACTAAATGTACTCTTGGCATCACTGTAAATGTGAGCAGGCTTTCAATTGCATCTTGAGATTAAATAAAGGTTAAAAAAATGAATGGAATGATTCTGGTCAAAGATGTGGTTGTTCCAAAGGCTGATAGATAAGCTCCATTACTAACTTGTCTGAAGGTTTTGAAATATCAATTCATATTTGCACACACTGGAATATTGCTGTCTTTGATTTTAAAAAAACTTTTTATGTTGACTTTTCCCCTCTCAGTCAGTGTTGTTGAGTAGATCCATGTCTCTGCCTCTGGAATAACTGCTGCTGTGCCAAGCTTGGTATTAATAACTTTGTAGCCCTCTGCATATCTTCTAACCCAACCAAGACTGGCTCTCTGTCCTCTGCCTTGTTCCCAGCACTGGCGGTGCAACACTATGTCAGTGGGGTGTTGTCCCTCATGTCCTCTGAGGCTAGCCTAGTAGCTGGTCATTAACAGCTTCTTTATAATATGTAGTGGCATCTGTTGCACCACAAGCAGGGTTTGGATGAGAGTTTAACAAACTGTATGACAGCACTGGCTTAGAGCTTGTGCTTGTATCTTATTAACAGAGAGTTTTTGAAACTGTTGTTGTTCTTGCATTGTTCGAAAAAGAAAAAATCCAAGCATCCGTTGAATTTCATTTCCTTGTGATCAAATGCTGTGCATAAGATAAATTTGGATTTGAGTGTTGTAAGTTTCAGGATCCAATAACTTGCTTCAAAAGGTCTAAAACTCCAAAATTTAACAAGTTCAAAAACAATCCCTCAGATTAAATCTAAATAGACCAGACAAATATATACATGCTTTGATTACCATTCAAAGACCACTGCTTGTGTTTTCATGAATTATATTTGCTTTTTATTGTCAGTGTCCCCTCCACCTGCCACATACTGTACTGCACCCAGCCTGCAGCTCAGCCCCAGTTCAGCACAGCCACTTGCTTGGATGAGCACAATGAATTATAGATGAGGACCACTCGCAGAGATGAGTAATGCTGCCTCAGTGTACGAACCAATGTTAAAGGGGGTGGGTGTGGACTGGGGGAGACATGGTGGGTGGGGTGGGGGGTTAATATTAAAAGATTACATAAGAAAACAGTCCAGGGGGAGGTTAAAAAAAGAAAAAAAAAAAGCACTTGGCTGTGCAGATATAGGGACAAAGAAGAAATGCTGACAGTACGTTTAGGAACAGTAAGCCCCCACTCAGACAATGTAAGACTCAGCAGGATGGTGAAACAGCATCTTTTAAGAAAGCACTCTCATAGCTCATGTTTTCTTCACCACTGCTTCCCCTAACAAGTATCCTCTCCCATTCAAACAAAACAACAGCAGATCTGAAACACAATGCATGACTGACTGACTGGCTGCCTCTCTTCAGATTCTTTTTTGTTCCCAAAGACACTGGCCGACAGAAATAGACTCCTGGGTGTCTGCTGCCATAAATCGCTGCTGTCTGCCAACCAGCCAGCCAGAGAGCCCTCCTGGCATCTACCTCCCCTCCACTCCTCCCATCTCTTCTCTCCCTCTAATGGACCCATATATTCTCACGTCAGGCTGTGGATACTGATCTGTGCCTGTCAATACGCTTTCTCTGGTTAATTTTCTGCTTGGATGTATGTCCTTGTTCCTCTACTTCTCTTTCTGACTACCTCTTTCTCCCTCTTCGTATTGTTGTCCTCCTTATTGTCCCTCCCTCTCACTCCTTCAATCTCTTTAATTGCACTTTCTCAGGAGTCTTCTCGATTTGTGCTCTTTTTAATCTTGCAGAAGTGGAATGTACCAAAACCACATCAAAGACACCAACAACAACTGCAATAAAGGTCTTCTCTGTGATTACAAGGTAAGATCGATGTTAAATACTCTCCACTTGCTGCTTTCTTTAATGACAGTAATAAGCAATACATTAGCATTATGAATTTGAAAGTTCAGTTTCTGCAGGAAACAAGGACTGGCTCTGCACGACATTAAAACAGGTCTATGTCTTTTTTTCTCAGATTCTTTGTCTCCTGTGTGTGTGTGCATGTGTGTTGCAGGCAAAGCTTATCCAGTCTATTAAAAGAATCAAACATGAGGTAGATGAGTGCAGAGAAGCGGAGAGAGAGACATACATAGAGTCTCTGCAAGTGGAGGTATTGTTACTGTATTATTCATCCTCATCTTTTCTTATAAATTTTTCCTGTGCTTTTCTGTAAGAGCAAGATATCATTCAAACAGTGAAACCCATAGATATTATGTCCAATACAATGCTTGTATTGATATTTGTCCATCTTTTGCTGCCTGTCTTTTAGAACAGCTTTGATGCCCTAGAACGAGAAATCAGAGCCGAGTTTCAGAACCTCCATCGTTTCCTGGATGAGGAGGAGAGCAGGGACCTGGAGCGGCTGAACAGGGAGAAACAGAAACAACTGAAGCAGCTGAAGGACAGAGAGAAGAAGATATCGGTGCAGGGAAGAGAGCTGGAGAATGCGATTTCAGTGCTGAACAGCAAACTGGCTGAGGATGACAGTCCTAAACTGCTGAAAGTGAGGAAATGTTGGAGATGAAGATGTAAACAAACACATATTGCATGTGACTATCACCTGAAGTTAAAAGGGGTTTATTTATAGGACTGATGTTGATTTGGAGGGTGAGGTAATGGGAGAGTGGAAACAAAACAGGAGTGGAAGAATAGTTTGGACTCCCTCCATCAATGATCTGGAAGTTTCTTTGCATAACAGCAGAGCCACACTGGAGTTTATGCAGGGTCACTAGAGCACTATAAAAGTTAATTATCATACTTATGACCCTTCAGAATAAATAACATTAATTTGGACTCCCTATGACTGCTAGGAACAAAGTGACTGCAGCTTTTCATCAGAGGGACCTAACCCTGGAGCTGCAGTGGGACTCTGTTGACACTTCTCCTCGTCTTTGGCACTAGTTTGATCAATCAGGGACATTGATTGGCTAAACCGTTGACTTCCTCTGTTTTGCAGGTCAAAATCAATTTCTCATTTAAAAGTAGAAGGACAAAAGGCCTACAAAGCATTAGTCAGCAAACAGGAATGGACAGCATGAGGTGGTCTGACTCTTGTGAAAGCTTATATAAACTTTTTAGAGTGTTGCACTATATCATTTTACCATTTACAGTCATCTCTTCTTGATTGTTTCTCTCATTACAGGAAATTCAAGATCTTGTAAAAAGGCAAGTTTTCACAAAGTGTCTTTCCATTTAACTCCTCACTGTGTCAACTTTGTCTTCACATCCTATTATCCTCTCCTGTCTCTAACAGGATGACAATGTCTGCCTCTCTATGATGTGTGTGCAGGTCTCAGGTCAGTTTGGTCCTCCCTGCGGAGGTGGACACAGAGGTGCGCTCCGGTCAGTTTGTGGGGCCCATTCAGTACAGGATATGGAAGCACATGAAGAGCTGCCTTTACCCAAGTATGATCATGAACTTCATATCATTTATGACAACAATAGGGAACAATAACTCATTTTAACTCTGTTTGTCACCAGATATAACAGCGGTGACCTTTGACCCCTACACAGCCCACCCGAATCTGTCCCTGTCACAGTCTTGCTCTTCAGTCTGGTATGATGAGGATAAAGACACAAAAGACTGTGATTCAAACCCTCAACGTTTCCACTATTATTACTGTGTGCTGGGCTCTCAGGGCTTCACCACAGGCCGACACTACTGGGAGGTGGAGGTAGCTCATAAGACGGCGTGGAGGTTGGGTGTAGCGAGAGAGGATGTAGAAAGAGGGGAGATGGATGCTACGGGAACCTCCAGCGGCCTGTGGACCCTGGCCCTGAAGGGAGGATCAGTTTTTGCCTGCACAGACCCAAAACCCACAAAGATTACTGTGTCTGTGCGACTGGTCCGCATCGGTGTGTTTTTGGACTGTGAAAAGGAGGAACTGTCATTCTACAATGCTGTTACCATGTCGCCAATCTACACCTTCACTATGGGAACAGTGATGGTTCCTCTTTTCCCCTTCTACAACCCATGTGACGGAGATGATGGGAAGAACACAGCGGCACTAAAGATCTTCACACCTTCGCTTTAATCAGAGACTGGTTTTCAAGATAAATAAATGAATAAAGAAACAAACAAAGAATTAAATAATTTGTTGACTTAGTATTGAGATCTCTGAAATAATAGTTATTCAGCAGAAACTAAAAGTAAATCAATTCTACCAATAAATACAAAAGCACTTTAGGAGATTTCAATGCAAAAATGCCAAACGTTTGCTGGTTCTTGCTCCTCAGATTTTAGAGTTTACTGCTTGTCTTCTGTGTTACAGTATAATCCAAAACGAGCTATGTGAACACCTACGAGGACTGGGGCCACTGCAAAGGGTATCATATCATAGATTTGGTCTTTTAAAGCTTCAAATCGTAATGCCACAACCCTGGGGAAAAAAATCAGTCTCCACTAATTCTGGTGTTGACGTTTGAAGTTAATGTTGTAAGATTAAAATACATCTCTCTGCTTTCTTTCGACGCTCAAATGCATTTGTCTAAGTGAATATTTGCTGTGGAACAAATATGAATTGATTGTTTCCTCAGTGCCTCATGCCTACCTAATCACCAATGACTTCTTACACTCAAAAATTGCAGATGGTCAAATTTGCTCTTGTAGTCTACATATTAATTTCTGTCTGTTTCATGGCCAGTCAAAATGTCCCGGAGCTTAGAGGAGATTGTAGATGTGATGAAAATCCTCTCCCCATTTTCAGTATGTATCCTGTAACTGTGACTGTAAAAGTTCAAAGTTCAGCAGATATGTAATGACCTCATTGAGTCACATTTGAAGAATGTTTTATGGTAACACAGAACAGGGAAGGTTATTGTCTGCAGTCAGCTGGGAGCTCTAGGGTCCAGCAGGTGTCAACAACACTTTGCCGTTACCTTTACCCCGTTTAAAAATATCTCTGTTGCTCCTGCCCTGCTACAATCTGCCCTGGTGAATTTATGGCAGTTGAATTAGTGGCACGCAGTTCCCGGGGGGTGAGAAAGTGACGCGTGACACTCGGAACAAATGCAGGCTGACATTGAGTGAGACACCGTGCTGAGATCAAACAGACAGCTCTGAGAAAAGGAAAGAAAAAGAACGTTGAGACAACAGGAGAGCAAATGTCATAATAGCTTGTTTATTCTTAGTATTCCTTTAGACATGAAATAAGGAAACAAAGTATTTTCTGTACAAAACATCAGTGTGAAGTTGTGCAAAAAGGGAGTACGGAGAGAAAAGGTGGGACGTTACACCACATCCAGGCCAGGACAGCAGAAGTAAACAAAGAGAGAGAGAGATCAGGGCAGGGACTACTCACATAGTGCAAGAAGTGCCAGTGCTAATAAAGGTTGTGGTTTCTGTAACTCTCGTTCTTAGAGTTGGTAATGACTCCAGAGCCCTTCTGGCACTAGCTGGATGTATTAATCTAAAAACCCACCAAATTGAGTGGTCTTAGAGACGGTGGTAAACCAAAAGCTATGCACTATCTGCCTCCTTCTCATCTGTATTTCCTCTGAGTGGCTTGGGATTACAATCACTTACAACATACAGTAGTGGTGCTGCATGGAAATGCTGTTTTAGCAGTCTCTCAATATAAGCCTGAGGGTTACCCACACAGAGCTTCTCATTCATCTGCTGCTTTCAAGAATTCACTCACGTACTCCAAACCGTGCAACAATGATCAATGAAATGGAAAACACCCTCACCTACACACAGAGCAAACTCAGCTTTCTTTATGCTACTCAGAGTTGCATCACTTCCACATAAAACGTCACTTGTCTGTTCTGCATTAGCATATCATAGGCCTGTCAGTGGTTTTACTCTAAATGGTCGCGCGTGCAAACAGTCCTCTACATTGTTGAATATTGTAAATATCAAGTAAAAGGTGCCCAAAGGAGTGTCGGATACTGACAGAATACAGACCAACTATCCAAAACAGGGTTGAGGCACTAAACAGACAAGAATCACTCCAAAATCTCAAAGTTACAATATCTTTTACAATATATTGTGGCTTTAAACACATTCACACTCATGACATGAACACAGCACTTGTTTCATTTTGTACATTGCAGGACAAGTTAAGCAGGCACATGGATACCTTACTCACAACAGATGGAGAAGCACATGTTAAGTACATAAGATGTTTTGTCTATGCATAGACTGAGCTCATAGCAGCACGCATAAATCAGAGTCTTAAATCATTCTTGCTCATTTTTACATGCACTGTAACACAAAACCAACACAATGATGGTCACAATAAAACATTACTCCTCTCTCTCTCTCATCCACCCACCCACACGCACACACACACACACACACACACACAAGTGCACACACACAACTATAAGATGATGAAAGCTTGCTTTCAGGACATGTCATGAGCATGCTTTAAGTGACATAGGTTACACATTTTAAGACAACGTGTAAATACTGTGAGAGAAGCTGTGAGTATTATCAGATCTGAATGGCATTAACAGCAGAATATTGATCTAAGAGGATCAAATCTTGATGGATTTTTACAATATTTGGTTTTAAAATTAGTTTGACGTTAGTGAATATTAGTGTTTATAGTATATAATATATGTATATACTGCATGTAATATATTTAGCATTTAAAGTTGGTGAGAAATTAATTTTTTTTAAATTTCTGTGTCTTTAGGTATAATACAACCACCATTCTGTACACTAAAAACATTCAGCCTTCAAGGGGTTTAACTGGCAAACACATGCACTATTTACAAGGCTGGAATGTGTGTGTCTGCTTTGTGTGTCTGTGTGTTCATGAAGGTTGTTTTAGCATCGTTAAAAGTGGTTTGTGTTCCTCTTAAAGATAGAGACAACAAATGAGGCATATTCAGTGTTTTACATTAAAATGACTGAAACTGTTTTTCCATCTGCCTCTGAGGCCTCTTGATTTGAGTTTATTTTCTGGTTTGTTTTGGTTTATTTATAGACAGACTATCAAATATGACACCTAAACCTATCTAGTCATATGGCTTTTAGAAAAGCTGACATTTGCCTGATTATTATCTACCTGTAAGAAAATCTAAGAGTGAAGAGAGCTACCAAGAAAGGCCAGGTAGTTGTAGATGATGTTAGGTACAATTTTCCTACATTATACTGATTGTTTAATTGTTTTTTCATGGCTGTCATTTTGTGCTTCTCTCACAAACGCAAATGCTTTCCGTTAATGTTAGCGCACCAAACTGTTGTTGGTTTTCCTGTCAGTCAGTTATGAGGTAGAGACATGCAATTTTAACACTAAATTGTATCTGCACACCTCCCCTGTACCATATGAGACCCCGATGTGATTTAAAAACAAACAATTTCTTAACCACGTGGCACGTAAAAGGCCTCATAGGAGTGTTTTGGAGCAATTTAACACGCTAGGCTTAAATCGTAACACTTTTAACACATTTTAGAGAGTAGATCACGCTGGAACTTGTACTGTTAAACTACATACTTAGGAGACAATGTATCATTTGGGTATAAATACATGAAATATGATCTATGCATTAGTAGGTTGTCATGGTGACAAACTTAGGGTGTAGGACAGAAAAAATGATCAACTAAAACAGCATGCAAGCTGTAACTACTTGAGCCTTTCAGGTACTTTTCATTCAGGAAATGATCTATAAAGCCCGACATACAGTGGCACGATGGTGGTCCCATTAAGTGCCTTAGGTTGCATCTGGCACTAACTCCCTTCTACTAAAAATCTTGGAGTAATGGAATTTTTATAGAGCCACCAGGAAATTCTGATCAAACACTGCAAAGTGGTGAGCTGGACTTTTGGGACCAGACTGCAAAGTACATTGTAATGAACTGAAATGCCAATGATTCTGTATCCTAGTGACTATAAAGATTCCAGAGTTAGCAGAATTCCTATGCAGTAACAGATAAGCAAAACAAACTGTTTCTTTCCGTATATGACCTAGTATAGTGGCTAACTCTGAACCTAGAGAACAACTATACACTAAATCCCTAAAATAGAGTTTCATCAGTGTGATCTAAAGGGCCCGATCTTCTGTTTAGTTCTAGTTGGAGATGACGTTGGCTTAGAACTAAAAGCAGTGTATTTTCTGCACATGGCAAGACATAACCAGGGTGGTGAAGCAAGATTGAAAATCTATCAACAGTTGTTGTATTTTTAAACTGACAACTCTTTGGGTGTCTTCTGTGAAGTCAGAATATAGCTTTTTTAATATCTACAAGCAAATGTCCACATGAAGGTTTAATGGTGTGAATTACTGTAAAAAACATCTCCTCCAAACTTCATAATCCTAAGATGCAAGCCTGACTGTAAACAATACTCCACAGATGAGAAGAAGTCATGGTTAGTAGTAGCACTTTAATCGCTTACTTTTGGCTGGACCAAAGGTCCAGAGGAGTGATCCTCCGTTCCCAGAGGCTATCTGGTTAAAGATGATGGTCGATGGAGTTCAGGGCTATGTAGGGTCTAATGCAAAATTTTAGTTTTCTAAAATTGAATAACAAGTGTTTTCCTGTTGATATGCTGTAAACCTGTCTGGCTACTCATTGTTTATAAAAAACCTTATGTGGAGCTAGTATTTCAATTGTAAACACTGCAAATGGTTTCATAAGCAGTTTGACAGTTTTACACTGAAGTTTCCAAAAATTGAGGCTGTAAGGTGCTAACAACTAAAATGTTCAACAATCAACAAGCCACATTTGTTGTGTGAAGTGTGTCGGCATCATGATGACCAAAAGGTTTTGTGTAAGTGTAGACAAGTGTGTTATTGTAATAAAGATAATATTGTGTTCAGGCGTTGGACATGTTAAATCAAAGTCCTCACCCCTGCTTCAGTGGGTTCTTCATTATTTGGTTGGGGTTCTCGATTGTCTACAGTGGTGAAAGATGAAGTAAATCTATGGGGCTTCCATTGGATTGTTGCAGGGTCTGGTCTCAAGTGGTCGTGGTTGTGGTGGTTGTATCATCAGCCACAGTGCCGTCTTTGCTGGCCTCCAGTGCTGTACCACTAGATTTCAGCTCAACCTCAGGAGTTTTAGGAGGAGCTGCTTTTGGAGCCGCGCTGCTGATGATTTCAGCATGATCCGGACTTGATTTGGAATCCAGGCCAGGCTCAGGTGTACCATTTGTGATTGGTTCTGGTGTGGTAGGTTTGTGAGCCTCAGGTGTTGGTGTCAGGGCACTCACAGGAGCTGGCGTTGTGGCTTTGGGAGTGGGTGATTTTGGCTCTGGGCTTGGGGTTGGAGGTTTTGGATCAGCTGGACTCAGACCAGCCTTGGGCTCTGGGCTTGGGGTCAGAGCCGGTTTTAGATCAGCTGGACTAAGGCCAGCCTTGGGCTCGGGGCTTGGAGTTGGTGCCGGTTTTAGATCAGCTGGACTAAGGCCAGCCTTGGGTTCTGGGCTTGGGGTCGGCACCGGTTTTGGATCAGCTGGACTCAGACCAGCCTTGGGCTCTGGGCTTGGACTTGGTGCTGGTTTTGGATGAGCTGGACTTAGACTTGCCTTGGGCTCAGGACTTGGGGTTGGGCTGGGCTTAACATCTGCAGGTTTGGGCAAGTCCAATTTTGTTTCCACTGGAGGTTCAGGGGTTTTCTTGATCTCAGGTGCAGGGGAGATTTTAGTTTCAGCCACTGGACTGGACTTTATTTCCAAAGCTGGTGGAGCGCTCGGCTTGGACTCAGCAGCAGGTTGTGGACTTGATTTGGTTTCAGGGGCAGCAGAGATGGTTACAGCTACAGACTCAGAGATTGGATCAGGGACGTCAGTGTCTGTGTCCAGGGGTAGGGCGGTATTAAAGCCAACGCCAGAGTCACTCGTCTCGAGGTTGCCCAACCCGACCTCTTTAGAAGACACCTCAAGACCCTGAAATAAACAGACCACAAGAAAAATTATGCTTACTAGAGGACATAAAAACAGGACAAGATATAAAAGACAAACAAGGGGGCATAAGTTGGGGTTTAACCAAGTAGAATATAATAAAACAATTGAACATAATGGGAGAAATAAAGCCACAGCGCAGCAACAGAGCAGGAGGAGAAAGACCCAAATTTAGTTCAACAACAGGCAGTGGAAACAGAAGTTTAAGCCTTGATATAAAGAACTGAGAGTTGGAGCAGAGCTCAGGTTTTCTGGGAAAGCTGAATGCTGTCACTCCATGTTTTATTTTGGCTGCAGGGACAGAAAGGGTCTTCCCAGAAGACCTGAGAGATCTGGACGGTTCATAATATAACAGCAGGACAGAGCTGTGTGTCAGCCCTACGCCACATTCAGGGCTTAATCAACCAATAGTAACTTTAAAAAACCCATTCTTTTTCACAAGAGGGGCCACTGCAAAGATCTGAGACCTGGACCGAGGTGATCCACCTTCTTGACCTCAGTGAAGAGTCTAGCAGCAGCAGCGTTCTGAATAAGCTGCAGCTGTCTGAACGCAGAAAACAGCATAAAAATGGAGACATTATTAGACCTCTCAAAGACTCGGTTTAAGGGGGAAGAATTTCATGTTTTCTTACTTTAATGTCCACTTCAGTGCTCTGAGATTTCTCAGTGTTGTCTGCCTGGGAATGTTTGGATTCTTCACTGAGTTTGGTGATGTTCTTGACCACCTGTAGAGACACACACACACACACACACACACACACACACATATATGAAAGGTCATTAAATAGAGGGGGACATCTTCATTATCCTAATTATGACTTGGGAGTTATGTATTTGGCTTTCAAACCTGTCTGAAGGCCTCCCCCTCATCCTCTTTGCCAGCGTTCTGAGCGAGCTTCTCTAGTGCTGCAGCCCTTTTGGCCCTCTTCTTCACTTTGATCAAGCAGGACAGCAGACACACCAGCAGAAGGAAAACCAGCAGGCCCACAAGGGCGATGATGGCCACATACAGCGACTCCAGCTTGTAAGCTGCATGAAGACATTGTGAGGAAAAAATTGAGAAATGAGCAAGAATAGGAGAGTAAATAATTCAAATGACGTTTCACTGACGTGAGGAAATTCCAATGGATGAATGAGGTAGGCAAAGAAAAGGGATTTGGCAAAAAGTTAGCTTAGGCATTATTTCGTTGTGATACCACTCTTGTGTATGCAGCAGGAGAAAAAACAAGTAATTCAGAATGTTTTTCGACCTTCTCCATACTTACGTTCTACTCCCAGGTGAATCTTGGAAACAGTAAACCCCAGTATGTCTTTGATCTCGAATAGGCCCACGTCTGCATGGGTGACCTGATCCAGAAAAACCACTGAGCCTTCAATAGAGAGACGATCCTGCCAACCCAGCTGCTCAGGGGCCTGGAGGGAAAGAGACATTTTTAGAAGACCCCCCTAAACCTACGAAAACAAAATACAAAAAACACCCCAAAACAAGCATGTAAATAGTGCATGAGAGTAAAAACAGTCCCAACACAAAACACAGATTTCATAAATGTTTCAGCTAACTGAACGGCACATTGAAGCAAAGGTGGGTCATAATGGTTTGAATGTCCACTCGCAGACTTTGTAAGCTGTAAAAGAGCTCAGGCCATTAGCAGTAACAATCAAAAAAGCTTTTAAACTGTTAAACACATCTCAGGTTAAAGTCTCTGAAAAAAGGAGAAAGAAATTGATCAAACAGAAAAAAATTACAAGAAGGGGGAAGGGGAGGTATGATGAGTATATACAGAGAGTTTCACTGGAAGTCTTCTAATAAATAGAGAAATCAAATTGATGCGCTGGAGTTAAAAGGAAAACAGAGGTGCCATTTACATTAGTAAAATTGCCTTTCTCCAGCAGCAGAAGGGGTGTGGGGTCTTTCTCTTTGGTGTAGAAGAGTTGGACCAGAGAGCTGTTGAGGATCAGGTTGATCTTCAGCCTTTTTCCATAAGGAAGCGTCACGAAGTTTTGATGGTCTATAGCAGAGGATGAGAGAGAGGGAGAAAGAAGGGAGGACATTGCATACATCACTAAACTGCATCTGCTCATGGATTATCTAAAATGCATTAGCCTGCAAGAGCCCATTAACATTAGGGTCTTTAAAAAGCCATTATGACAGACAATGAGAGCGTTATAACCACAGAGGAAAAGACAACAACATCCTGATGGAAGGTGCAGGTCATTTAAAACAAGTCCAGAAGTGCAGGGAGGATGACGTTTCCATTCTGCCTTCATTCATGCTCTCACCTCTGACTTTGAGACACACTTTCTTCTGGATATCACCTTTGCTATCCCTGACAGTGTAGCTGCCCTCGTCTGCACCTGTGACAGCATTAAGCATGACGTGGCGTTCGTCAACGTTAATTCGACCCTCGTACCCATCTCTGGACAGCTTTGTGCTGGTCAGCAGCACCAGAGCAGGTCTACAGGAGAAAAAGTCAAAGAGGATGTACCTTTCTTAACCTTTTCTTGGTGAATGTGAGTCACACTGTCACTGAGGGTATGCATCACAGTGGGAAAATGTCATCTCGGATTCTTGTGGGTAAAAATATTGGAGCGATATCGTTGACTCTACCTTGATGTCAGGTTTGCCTCCACAGAAATGGGCCTGTACTCCAGCGTGAGGGGCTGAGTCACGTCTGCCACTGGAATACGGAAGCTGTCTCCATATTTAATGATGTGCTCGTTGGTGCAATCTGGGAGGTAGAATCAAAGAGGTCAACAGTATGTAAGAAAAAGGAACTGCAGGTTCAGTTCCAGCCGATAGAAGACTGAACTCTTGAAGAGACTGTGAGGACTTTCTAAATGATCTTGAAAAAGTCTGATATCTAAAATTGCACCTGGTCATAATTCCCAATTCAAAATGAGATTATCAGTGCAAAAATAGGTTATTTCTAAATGCTAATTCTTAGCTTCCTGATTGGGTCAGACTTGACTGGACTGATTTATGGCATGTTGAAGTGTCCATGACCTCTGCTGAAAACGATTTCTGGGATTTGGTAGTAATGGTGGACACTGGAGCTGGACAGTCTACTATTAAAAGGAACAGAAAAATGCTCAACGAGGGGGAAATACAGTACAAGGGCTTTGGCAGTGGGCTTTGGGCTAAATGTGAACTACAGGCTAAAACACAGGTTAGGTTTTTTGGGATAATGTTCATTCCAACTCATTTGCAGCAGTTACACTGCAGTGATCTGTTCAAATCTGAGTCAATCTGTAAAATCAAGAACCTGGTTACCTTTGCTCTGCTTCGTAGATGGGCACTGAGAGGACACAATTAGGATTCACAAACATTACACTGTACAAATACGTCTCAGAGGCTGTGAGTAGCGCTACATTTAGCCAGCTACAAACTACGGTACAAACCCACAGAGTCTGTTTGAACATTTCAAGCAACAGCGCTACGTAACTGTTGTATCCAGTAAAAGTTATCTTGAACTCAGCAAAGTGATGTTAAAAAAGAAGATTCTATCTCTTTTCACTTTCACTTTCCAAACAAATACAGCACGACTGAAAGAGTCGCTGCAATCCACTTCATCCTCGCAGTCCCTTTAAGTCGAGCTGGGTGAAGGGGGAGAGAGTATATTTGCTGTGGGAACCCTTAAAAAATTAGGCTTTAGAATAAAAGGAAGGACAGATGGGGTGAAGGAGTGAGTGAGGAAGAGGAGCTGGCGTGGCAGATGTGGGGAAAAGAGAGAAAAATACAGAGAAAAGAGCAGTGATCCAAAAATATTGGTGGAGCTGAAATGAAAGGGTACGAACAAATAAAATAGAGAGAAAGACAGTAAAGACAAGATAAAGACGGGAAAACAGCAGGAAGGGGAGAAGAGAGGAGTGGGTTGGCGGTTAAAAGCTGCATAATTACTGCCTGGCAGCTCCGACATGCTCACACACAGACCCACATGGATACACACAAACATTCACACACGTACGCACACACACACACACACACACACACACACACACACACACACACACACACCTCACAGCATGTTACTCCTTCCATATGGTGCATCTTTCAAATACTGCTACTCTACAGTAGCCTTTATCCACGCTGGGTCTGAGCCCACTCCTCTCCCTGTGTGTGACCAGCACCAACATTTGTGTGTTTGTATGTTTGTGTGTTTAATCTCATCAAAGCGACTCGTCAGAGGCCAGAGCCTGCACTGCCGAAATTTGAAACACTCAGAGGACAAAGAAGAAGAGACATTCATTCTGCTGCTGAGTGAATGATTAAAGGAGGAGAAATAACAGCTCGGACACAGCTCTAACTCTGTCTGTGAATCAGATTCAAGAGGCTTATGTCTTGTGGGTAGGATTGTAAGACTGATAGTTATCAGTTGTGAAAGAAATTTTTAGATCTTTTAGTCAAATGTAAGTTAACAGTAAACCTTTGAGAATACACTGTGTATTCTAAACTCTGCAGGTATAACTTTATTTGAGAAAATATAAATAATTTACTAAAAAGTTGGATACAGGAAGGTTGCTTCTTGTTCGCATTATTATCAGGTTTATCACTAGAGCAACATTTGCAGGTATCAAGCATTTAGGTGGGTGTAACTGTTATTATTCTATCTACTGTCAGGTAGTTAATCCAGATCAAGATGTTGTGTTTTATAAGACTGCAAATGAAGCAAGTTGTAAAATATCATGTAACACACATAGACATACAAATATAGATGTAAAACCATATTCTTAAGTGTAGCCTGGTAGAAGTTTGAAGTGAAAGAAATGGTGTATTTGATGATCATTACCTCTGACGGTAAGCCTAATGCGTTTGATGCTCTCTGGATTCTCAGGATCTTTCACTGTGTACACCCCCTCGTCTGACTCTCCCACCTTGTCTATAATGAGGTGGCTGAGTTTTTGGTTGAGCTTGGCCCGGCTGCTGACTACGATGCCGCCGCGTATCAGGTCCACCACAGGTGAGCGTTGGGAAGATCCACTTTTGAATGTGACCTCAAGTTTGAGTGAGGGCAGCATGATGTGGAAATCCTCCCAGAGGAAGAGAGTTCTGGGTTCTTCATCAACTGAATCATATGACGGACAAAAATGAAGAAAGAATCACCGTAAGACACAAGAGAGGGCAAGAGAAGTTCATGATTCATAATGCATGTGTGATGAATTAAGAATTGTACATTAAGCAATGGCACATTGGACCTCACCTTGTACAGAAAGTGCTGCAAAGAGAAGGAGAGAAAATGCAAATGGTGAAAAATGAAATCATTAAGGTTTTATTTATTGACCTCCATATTGAAAACTTATCTTTATCTGCTGACACGAAGTAAATAAAGATTTTTTGAATGGGCCACCAAATTCTATACAAAACACTCCTATGAATGTTATACATTCACCACTTCCTGTCTCAGGTTAGATATCAAAAAATAAAACATTGACTTAAATTAAATTTATCATGTGAAATGGCTTCATGTAATTGTATAAGTTTGGTTGAATGCAGTAATTTTAGGGTCAACTGAGTTGGACATAAAATTATTTTTCAACTAATTCAAACATTTAGATTGAGCAAATTGTCACAATAACATACATTTTCCAAGCCAAAATCATTTCAAGAATTCAAAAAGGAGACGTCAGTTGTTACAAGCCTCATTTTAATACAGACAAAATGAAGTAGTTTCCTGTGAAAATGCAAAAAAAGTAGAGAACTTTTCAAGTTTTCTTCTGCATTCTTAAAATTTTTCCTAACTACAAGCGTCAACATCCTTAAACAGTTGTCAAACACTCAAATCAGACTATTTTTCCTGAGTCAGATTCAATGCAGCCTGATCAGCATTTTGGGTGATAGGGCACAAGATTTATAGCACATGATTTCTTTATGTCATGATCACTTTAAGAGAGAAATCTAGTGACTTTTTTTTACCTGTTGCGAGCAGAAAGCCTAACACGATCAACCCGCCTGCTGCCATCCTGGCTGAGTCTTCTAGAAAGAAAAAAATTAAAAAAATTAAATGTCAACATTTAGCATAAATCTGTTTCAGTGTCATTCAATCCTGTACTGATTCATTATATTTCTCTTTATGATCAGAGAGGTGACAAATTTGACCTTACTTGGTTGCACATTCACTCATGTGTGTGACAGCATCTCTGGATGATATCACCCTGAGGCATCCACAAGGGCACATGAGGTGAAGATGACTTCAGACAGTTCAAACTGTATTTTAGTTTTTCCAAGATATATTTTGTACCTCTGACCCCACTAAAGCGGGCTGTTTTATTATTCTTTTGGCCTCTCCTTTTACTGGATGTAGGGAGGAAAGATGACGAAGAGAAGAGTGTGGATGAAATGCAGCACATGGTCAGAGGTCAAAATTAAGCTGTATAGTCTTGCTGGTTCAACTCCCAGCCTCAACCATTTGCTGCATGTCCTCCCCTGCTCTCTGTTCCTCCTGTTTTCTGTTTCTCCTCACCCAAACCCTATCCAGAAAAGATGAAAACTTCCAAAAGAGTAACTTAATTCAAAGGAATAGATGTCTGGTATCAAGGTAAATAAACATCTTACAAGGAATACTTTTCTTTATTTGCCAAAAATAAAACATTATCATCATCTGAGACCTGGAATCAAACCCATTGAAATTAGAGCCCAACCGGTATGGGATTTTTGGGGCCGATGCCGATACTGGGGGCAAAAAAAAGCCGATATCTGATATATCGGCCTATACCCGATAAACTGGTCGATATCCCATATATCAGCTGATACATGAGATAAGAACATTGATATACACAGGATATATACTATACATGAACACAAATTGTCATAATACCCAAAATGTGATTCAAGACAAAAGAGCAGAACACAAAAACACCAAAACAAGGAACTTTAATCATAACAGTGTCAACATTAGGACTGTAAAACAACTGATAAATAAGGTAAACTGTAAACAAATTGGTGGTGTTTTTAGTCTTGCTGGTGCTGGAGCCCTGGCACACAGATGTTGCATCCAACACCTTAGAGAAGTGGCTCCACACCTTACTCTCCCCCTCTGTCTGTGTAATGAAAACATGTATTTAGTGCATTTTGGCAATAAGCACAGAATTTGACTATAGTTGACAATTTTCAAATAAAAGAAGTGGCTGCATTCAACTTAAAGTGATAATACACAAGCTAATGGGAGTTGTTTAAACTAATACATAATGTGTTTTCAAAAACATCCAAGCAATATCAACTAGTCATATTTAGTAGCTTTTGAAAAGTTCCATCTTCCATTTAATGCAGGGACTGAACAAGATTTTACGTAATAATGTAGCTGCTTTCAAAACATGCAATGAATAAAATCACTACAAAACACTTGTAAGACTTTGTATAGTATTCTCATTTTAATGGTGGACATGGGAGTTAACAGTTGCGTTGTTTAATAAAGATGCAACTTACACGACGTTAAAACACCGTATTATAGTGTTTTATTAGATAACGGTTGACTTATGTATTGACAGGAGCGTTTATCACTGTTTATTTCACATAAAAGCAACTTACACGACGTCAAAACGCCATATTATGAACTTATGTTAGATAATGGTGGTTTTGTGAGTTAACAGGAGCGTTTGCCATAGTATATTTAAAAAAAAAGCAACTTACACAGTGTAAAAACGCTGTAATGTGCTCTCTAAAACTTCCGTGAACAAACATGTCCTGACATGTTTTCAAAGCGTGCTTCCTCCAGCACGTTTTTGTCATGGAGCACTAAAGTTTAGAGTTATATTGTTTACAAAGTCACAACTTACCATAAAGTAAGTAAAATAGTTGATTCAGTTGCCACTCCTACTGTCCTCTTCTGCAGCAGCTGGGTGTGGGTGGGGGAGAGGAGGAGGGGCTGCAGGGGGAGGGGCCGGGTACTCGGGCAGAGAGCAGCATCAACCAGATATATACACAGGAGCAGGATGAACGATAGGGTCTCTACCATACAGTCATTGGTCTCCACACAGAAAAAAAGTTTATACATCGGCTACATAATGGCCGATGTTGATTAATCGGTGACACGCTGTAATCGGCCCTCCGATAAATCCGTCAGGCTCCAATTGAAATTTCATCGGCAATTTCTTAGATCCAATGCTGACATTGCTCACAGTCCCAAGAGTCTGTGAACAAAAGTAATTATCATAGAGCCCAATGCAGAGGGACTGTCAGATGCTAGGCCCTGTGAAAAAATAGAAATTGTTGATTGTTGATTCTTGATTGTTGTTTCTCTTCTTTTGGACCTTTGTCAGCAATGAACCCCAAGAATTGTCCAAGCCTTATATTGCCAAACTCAAAAACAATGAAAGTTAGACTTAAATAAAATTTATCATGTCATCTGGTTCCATGAAAATGTACAAGGTTGGTTGAAAGCAATAATTTTAGAGTCAACTAAGTTGAGCTTAAAATTATTGCTTTCAACTAGCTCAATGCATTTCTTTGGAGCCAACTGACATAATAAATCTCATAATTCAAAATTTCACTTATTTGTTTGCATATGGCACCCCTGACCTACAGTAAAAATACAACATGAAGTGAATTATTTTAAACTCCTCCTTTATTCACTGATGACAAAGATATAAATATTTTGTTGCAAATATTCAAGGGAATTAATCTGTTTATTGTGGGCAACATAAAAATACACCATAAAAAGTCCTCGCTTTGATGAGCTTCAAACAGTGATGGTTGAGCAACGACAGGGAAAAATACATTTCCCATGATACTCTGTGAGAGAATCCTGATTATCTGCAGCACTTAAAGGGAAAACGATGATGTGAATATCTTTCCTCTGTGCTGAGACATCAGAGGCTTCACCTCAATGGGTCAGAGCAGAACAAACTTCCCTGTGGTTCTCTTTTACAAAGCCCAGGTGGGGGCAGGAGGAAACACCTGCAGTGCTCGTAGGTAGCATGCTGCCAAGGTTATCCATGCCAAAAAATGCATGTGCTACATTATTCATGCACCGAATGCCTTATTATTCATGAAAAACGACAATTGACTTTAACCTTGTGTACATTAATACTGCATTGTCTTTTTTCTTATCTTAAAATCGTTCTTTAAAGTGTATTAAGAATCAAATTGGGTTATCTAATCACACAAAACATCTCAAACAACCACTCAAACAGATCTGCAGAGAATCTAGCTCCACCTGTAAATTCAATTTATTCTTCTTTGGCTGGAGCTTTAATTGGATTTTGGAGTTGCAAAATAATGTGTGGTTAACCTTCTATAGAGAAAGTGACCGACGGTGTAAGTTATACTCCACAGAATATGCATGGGAAGCTTAAAATCAGGAATTAAAAAAATGAATTGAAGCACATAATAATGTATGGAACTCCACATGAATCGCTTCAATTGTAGAGAAACTGAAAGCCAGCTTGCTTTCCAGCCATGTTATTTTCCTAAAGACCTCATGATGTCATCTTGGAAGAATCACGAGTAACTGCAACACTGAGGAGCTTTATGATTACATGGTACTGCCTTCTGCTTCTCTGAGGCATTTGGGGAAACACAGCTACAGGGTTGCTGCTGTTTCTATTTACGAAGCCCGGGAGGGGATTGGGTTGGAACACCTGCAGTGCATTTGCATCAAAGTCACATTTTCAGCAGCTAATAACCAGGCGCAGCTATAAAAGTGTCTCGATGTAAAACGAAACACTTCATAAAACATCCCATTGTTGTTGGAAATGACAACACATTGGCTATTATCACTGTACGCACCTGCATGTTTGCTGTCTGTTTTTGTAAAATGACCACACTTTCTCAAAGTAAGGCCTGTGTCTCTCTGCTTGAAGAATAAAAATCCATTTTTTTTCATATAAGGTCTAAAAATACTAAAAAGCAGAGGACCAGGAATCTGTCTCTTGGCCAACAAACCTTTTGTCCTTTGCTAGAGTCATCTATATTTCTCAGATTACAATGTTACTTTATCCCTGCTGTGCCCATTCTTGCTACTATATAAAGGCATCTACACTCACTTTTCAGAGCTTTTACACCAAGAGCCTTTTTTTTATCATAATACATGACTAAAATATCAACTGATGACCCCTGCAGCCACTCACATTTAATTCATTCATTCATTAGTTTGGGATGCAGGTTTGGTTGCCTCTGAAGAAAGACCAAAGTGAGCCATGTCCATCTGTTAGTCTCAGCAGTAGGCCTCGTAAAGTCACTGCAGCCAATCTGCTGTATTTCTAAATCTACTTCACTATTTCTGTTCATTATCGAGGCAATTTGAGGCCCAAACTGTACGACTATCCTCCCCAAGCACTAACATGCAGGCACAAACGTGAGAACATGCAATGAGCTTTAACCTGTGACAGACTCCCCTCCAAGCTGTGATGCATGCAGACCTCAAAGTTTGCCATCTGCTGTCCTTCCCTGACTCCCTCGCTTCACTTAGCGTTTCTTTCACTTCAGCTGGGTCCACCACTCTTCTTTCTCTCTCTTTCTATCCATTTTCTCACATCTAAAAGTGTTACTTTCTTCCACCATAACAACCTTGTTAAAGTCTTGCAGTGCTCTTCCTCCCCAACTTCTGTCCATTTGACAGGTCGGGATCATCCCGAACTTTCTTTTCCCCACAGTTTTTCTTGTCGGCATGACTACTCTCAACCCTGAATCCTCTGCGCTCCATCTCAGGGCATCACTTTCATTTACCCCCTTTTTCTTTGCATTACTCTGTCTCTCTCTCTTCTCTATCACGTCTCTTTCATCCTCACCTCCTCCCTATCTTACATAATCCAAGGCCGTGCATCCCACTCTGAAATCAAAGCCTGCTCCTGTGTGGCTTCTACACCCAAACTCCCTACTTACTGGAAGAACAGGCCTGTCTTTGTCCATGGGCTATAAAGAGGCGGAAATGCCTTTAATGACTGCAGATGTGGGGGATTTTTACAAAGCAACCTCTGTGTCTTCACCCTTCATCATTTCGCTTTCATTTTTGCGTTGCTCTGCACAAGTGGTGAGGAGAAATGGCTCTGCATTGGAGAAAAGCCTCTCTGAGGATGAGGAGGCCTCAAACTCACATTTACAGGCGCACATGCACACATGTGGTACTCTTGCCTCACAGCACTGAGACATTTATAAAACATGAGGCAGCAAAAGAGGAAAGAGGATAGTAGCAAAAAGGACATTGGAAAATGGCTGAATTTTTTTACTTGATGAAATACTCCGCCTGGCCAAAAAAAAGTCACCACCAAAATAAAGGTCACACACTCCTAATATTTTGTTGGACCGCCTTTAGCTTTGATTACAGCACACATTTACTGTGGTATTGTTTACATGAGCTTAGATAAGCAACCCCACATCACTGCCCCCGCAGACTTGTACAGTAGGCACTCGTCATGATGGGTGCATCAATTCACCTGCCTCTCTTCTTATCCTGATGCGCCCATCACTCTGGAACAGGGTAAATCTGGACTCATCATATCACATGACCTTCTTCTATTCCTCCAGAGTCTAACCTTTATTCTTCCTAGAGAAACAAAGCCTTTTTTTCAGATAGCCTTACTGATTAGTGGTTTTCTCAATGCTACAAAGCTGTTCAATCCCAATCTCTTGGGTTCCCTTTGCATTGTGCATGTGGGTATACACTTACTTTCACTATGAAACATACTCTTGAGGTCTACTGCTGTTTTTCTTTGATTTGATTTGGCCAAACTTTTAGGAGTGGTCAATCACAATCATTCTGGATTTTTTTTCAACCATATTTCTTACTGGAGGACGATGGTTCCCAACCATCCTTGCATGTTTTCATGATGTGTTGAACAATTCTTAACCCAATTTTAGTTGTTTCTGCAATCTTCTTAGATGCTTTCTCTGCTTGATGCATGCCAATGATTTGACCCTTCTTAAACAGAAAATCTTTTCCACAACCACAGCTGTCTTTCGGCATGGTTGTTTAAGAAACGAGAAGTTACTCATTGCATCCACTGGGGTTAAATAACTTGTTGCCAATGCAGGGATTATCCAATAGGAGGCTTGTACCCATTTGCTTATTTAAATCCAGGTGGCATCTTTTTTTTTTTTTTTTTTTTTTGCTAGGCAGTGTATTACCCTTCATCTTAGTGGTGCTATATGTCCACAACCTCTGCAGCACGGTGTCAAATCTCTGGAAGAGATGGTGTAGAAATGATTACACCCCAAAATCATTCAGACAAAATCCTAGTATAAAATTTCTAGAGATCATCTTTGATGCAAGGCCTGCAGCATCTGACAACCCATTTCCCTCCAAAGCTGGCTGCAGTGAACTAAAGGATGAGACAGGTTTCCACCATATTGCATGCACCTGTCAGATCCATTACAGTCAGTGGACGCCAGAGAGGAGCAGGGATGATGGTGATATGTGAAGCATTCACAAAAGCCGAATAACAGCAATGCAGATGTAGAATCATTTGTGGCTTGAATTTGAATGCAACACATCCATTGCCCTTGTGTCACTGCAGGTCTTGATGCAGCTCTGGCCACAGATTGCAGCTGGAGCAAACAGAGCCAGAGAGCCTCCAGGCTGGAGCATCCTCTCAGATAATGGATGCTATTAAGCTTTTAAGAGAGCAGAACATTTCGCTTGTGCATTCCTTAGCAGAAGAAAGGGTTGATAAGATAATGACATGGGGCTACAATTGCATTATCACTGTAATGATAGTGTCAAGAGTGTTAATAAGTTCACAATTCCAATTAAGGTGAGCTTGTGGACCACTCTCATTCTGATTTAGGCTGTTTAAATGAGAATACAAGCATCTAACACCATCATGGATCCTACAAAATAAAACTGCATTTCATTCTGACCACCTGCATGCCACCAGAGGCTGAGGAATTCATGGAGAATATCCAATGAGGGAAAAGCGACTCCATCCCGGGACGATTCACTCCGAAAACAACGCCAACATATTTTCACACCTTTATTCGTTCACAAAACCATTTTAATATGCTGCCAAAACTCACAGGTTTCGTTCAGTTACCTACCCCCAGGCCGGGATAGCCGATAACAGCATCAACCAAAAAACTGCAGAATTTAACCCGTCATGCACCAGCCACATGTAACACACACGTCCGCACATGCATGTTAGAGGAGAGAAAAAAAGGCAAACAGCGGATCTGCTTACCGCTAATGATCCGGCAGGAGCAGGAGGAGACGTCAGGATGCCTTCAGAGGTGAAAATCTGTGTGGATGCTGCTGCTTTCCTCCCTCGTTGTCTCCCTCCCTTGCAACCTCGCCCCCCTCAAGAGCAGCACTTCACGACTAGGGCTCAACATTTGGAAGATGTTCAGAATATGTCGGGCTCTGCTGCATTCGGAGACACTCGACTCATTTCGGAAAACACCGGACCCCCCCCCCCCCCCCCCCCCCCCCCCCCCCCCCCCCCCCCCCCCCCCCCCCCCCCCCCCGCTCCACGCGCTACTCAGCCCCCAGCGGACACCTATGTGTAGTCACCTGACATGAGGGGGGGTTATCAGGTAAGATGATTGGTGCTGATGTACTACAAAATGAGTTGGCTTCATTTACTCTGCTCCATCTGTACTGACTGCTTAAAGTACAAGGTGTGAAATTTTCTCCATTTTCTGTTTCCCTTTTTAGTAAAGACATTCCCAACATATTCACACAATTATTTTTAAATATATGGTATGAAAGACTTTATTTAAATAAAAGAATACTCTTTTTTGAGTAGAAAAAAAGGCAGAAATTTTGATTTTTGAAATAGCACAGCATTGAACCATCCATGTAATTTTTAAGCAATTATCAGAATCAGAATCAGAATAAACTTTAATCGCCAGGTATGCTTGAACATACAAGGAATTTGTTATGGTATACTGTGCTCTCTTGGTCAAGGTAGTGGTAAGGCATAAAGGTAAAATAGTCATAATGAAAATTTGCATGAAGAGAATTATCAATAACTATAAACAAAAGAATAGCAAATAGACAAGACTAGTATTTACAGGCTAAAAGTGTGATAACAGTGCAGTGGTGAGTTGTGCAAGGATATGAAAGGAAACCAAAGTTATGATAAAATAACTTTTGAAATCAGGTCAAATAGATCCCAAGACAACATGAGGCTTAATACAGAGCCAAGACAAAAGGGGAACTAATGTGGTTCATGTGCTGATAAATCACATTTTTTCCCCATCCAGTTTGTCAGAAAATAAAAACAAACCATTCATAATATTCACCCTGTGAAAAAAGTTAATTTGAGACAGATTAAAAACAACACAACAAATGGAAAAAGCAAAATTTGCACCTTTCTGTTTACATAATCTAACAAGGGAATTCAAAACCTTATATTTCTTTTATCATAAGGTCCAAATCACAGACTACAGCAGTTTAAATGTTACAAAAGATGCTGAGGGTAAAAAGATACTTACAGGCGCATAATGAAGCCCCCCCTCACTGTCAGTGTTTGATACCAAATACAGATAGTGATACAATCTACATTGGACAGCAGCTCATCAAAAGTCAAAAATGACACACAATCACTAAAACTGATTTTCCTGTTCAAGAATGAAGTTAATAACTACTTTTTTCATTCAGAAAAGGAGCACATATACAGAAGAGAAACTGAAATTTAAGTATCAATTTCATCACCCAAGTATTGATTAATACTGATACCAAAGTTGGTATCGATATGTCAATATTTTAGATTGATCCACTCACCACTATTCCTCACACCAGTGTTTTCTGTGATTGAGCACAAAATGAGAACAAAATAATAAAGCTACAAGCGAGAAAGTATTCATACCAAAGCTGAAGGATGCTGTTATCAAAGTGAAAACACTGGAAATTGTACATTACAGAAAAGTTTTAATGTTTTCATTGGAATGCAAGACAGACTGTTAGAACAATACAAACACTAACTTGGTGTTGAGGTATAGTTTCTAAAATCAAACTTGGTTACATACCAAAGAGGCTGTCTTTAAAAAAACAATAATGCAGCATTTCAAAACTTAACATTCACCCAAAGGGAAATGAAGTCTGAGAACCGAGCATTGGTATTCTTGACCATACAACATGTACTCAGAGGATATAAAGCAAGGCCATAGAAGATATTGATGTGGAGCAGCATCAGCATTCAAGAGCCTACATCATGTCTCATCACTGGAGGTAATGGGATTGGTTGAGGCCCTAATGGAGTAGTTGGAGGAGGGTTAATGGAGAGAAAAAGAACCAGATGTAAAGTCATGATTACCTTGGAAAAAAGGGGCTACGCTCTTCAACTCAGCACTGTAGCAAACTTTTTAGTTAATCTGCTTTTTCAAAACAGATCTCATCAGCCCCTCTGCTCCTCCACCCAAACATAATTAACCAACTCCCACTTCACTGCTGGTAACCTGCCAAAGTGGTTGATAGAGTTGGAGCACTTAGCATACGTAGAGAGTGTTAATTTGTACTCTGCATATTATTGTGGTTCAAAGGAGGGGTGGAGCATAGCGGTGGATGAGAGAAAGCAACAAGAACAATTAATGAGTAATTATTCCCATCTTGTATAGCAGCACAATTACATTCAGTTTCTGCTCAGAGGTAAAGGCGCAAAATATGGAAAAAAGAATGAAATGAAATAGAAACATTTTTCTACGTCATGTCTTACATTCTGTTTCATTCAGTGTTCTTCTGCAAAAACAGGATTCTAGTTTTGACATGCTAACAACATGAAATCAATAATCCTTAACTATGCAGGTCCATCAGTTTTTCCTGCATATGACAAGTACATTCTTTCAGTTTCTATTCAAACACTTATAAGCCCCCCCCCCCTCGTTTCCCTGCTATAATGACCCTTCTTACAAGTCGATAATGTCACATTTTGTTGATTCCTACTGCCCACCCTGCTGCTATGTCTTCTTCTTTCCCCTTCCTCTCCCTCCTCCAGCCTGTGCAGGAGCAGAGAGTGAGTGTGTCTGCAGGTCGACTTTCTGCTGAAGGATCCCAGTGAGGATGAACTCAGCAGTGACGACTGGGAGAGACGCCGTAAAAGCTGGACTGCACAGAGACAAGTCCTCCTCGCAGGAAATCACTACAGTCTGAGGCTGAAAGTGAGGTAAAAAAAAAAGGATCCAATTACACGTATCATGAATGATGAGGATGTTAATGAAATTTATAAGAGATCTAACAAATGAATGTCTTAGGTGATACCTTGTGCGATGAGGGCATCTTGGGGAGGAAAGTAGCTCCACTACAGGAGATTATATCTTTCATTTGTGGAGGCTCTGGCTTCACAGATTTTGTTACATGGATCTCATATCCCTGACACAGAAGACAAGTGATGCAGTATAGAATATGTAAACAAGTATGAATTCTTTCTATTCTTATCCAATCTCTTTGAGTATGCCTTGGGAAATCAATGCGAGTCTCTGTGGAAGTGAGTATTACAGGGGTGTACAATTCCCCAATATTAGCTTGTGTCAGCATAACATGCAGTATCAAGCTATCCCTCAGCAGCTTTAGAGACACAGAGCATGTTGTGATATGGAAACATAGCTGCCTGCCCCCCTCTGCAAAGTGCCTATAAAATATAACCAATGCATTACCTTTAATGTCAAATTACATCGCACAAAGCACCATGTAATGGTAAACAATCAACACTAAGCTCTTGATGCAAGCACGTTCAATCAGAGAGCTGAAAGCAGTCATTGCAGTAAACGTTTCACTTCTTACACAGTGTTTTCTGCATGCACATAATGACTCACCCACAATTGCTCGCTGTCAATATTACCCACCACCCTCGTGCTGTCTACCAAGGGAAATACTGCCATAACACTCCTGTTACCTCTCACTCAGAGGAGCACAGGCACAGAAATAAATGTTGTGTCTGACTTATGAGTACCTGTAAGAGAGGTTGACTTGCAGCAATCCTCAGAGACTCCTGCAGACAGAAACTGAATTTCTTCTCTTGCTCTGGGTCCTTCACTACAAAAGCATTAGGAGACAGGAAGCTCCCAGCCTTACCGCTCTGAGAAACAGACAGCAGACAATGAGAACAGCCAGTTTCTATTTGAGTATGTCCCTGTTTGTGACTGTAATATTTGTCTATACACATCCACATTCTTTTTCAAAGGGAGCACCGGTTTGCACCAGCTGTGTGTAAGTTCAAATGTTGCCTAGTTTGAATGTAACTTCTACCTTAAGACGGAGTTGAGAACTGATCTGAACTGGAGGATACAAACTGTTAGTTTGAACAGTTGGTCAGAAGTGTTTATAGATCTAGCCGAAATGGAATGAGCTGCTGCCACATGGATGCACCCTAATCAGGATTCAGATGGATTGTGGAACACAGATGGGTGTGTTTGAGCTCCTTACTGGAGAAAATATTATTTCATTACTATGATTATCACAGTTATTTTGGAAAGACAGTCATATCAGCATAAATTAGCGTGAACTTGGTGCTCCCATCCTCTGTCTTCCTTCTGTTTTTGTCTTTTGTGTATATAATCTAGTATGTAATACATGTTTGTTTTCTGTGCCTTGTCTGTTTCAGTGAGAAGTTCCCGCAAAAAATCTTTACACCGATTGGCCAAATGGAGTGAAAACATTGTTTTTGCATTGATACTTCAGTTGGTATGGATTACGCTTCACTGGTTAAGAGTTCAACTTACACAGAGCTGGTGTAACAGGCTGCTGGTGGGGAAAGTATGGAAAACTTCCAGCGATGATATCACTAACCTTTTCGAGCCAGTGTGTGGTGACTATAGGGATTCCTTTAGCCACCGCACAAAGGAATTTGACTGTCCTGCGCACTTTGTCTGTCACGAGACAGTTCATGTCTGCCACACCTTTTGCCATGCAGCCTCCAAGACGAGCCAACACTTTCTCCCCAGCTTCATGCACAACACCTGTGAAAAGCACCTGCAGGAGTGAAAAACACACAAGACTAAGACTTTGTTTAAAGCAGATATCGTGGGGTTGAGGGGGTTAAAACATGCTTTGACAACAAATACAAAACCTGGTAGGTTTGGCTGGCAGCCTGGGGTCGACCACTAGCTGTAGGGAGCGCAGAGGAGCGAGGGGTCTTTGCAACGTGTGTGGAGTCTGTAGGGGCTGGTCGCTTCCGAGATACACTTCTGGTTGGAGTCTGGGGCTGTAGAGACAAAGAGATGGGGGAAGAAAACAAATGGTGTAAGAATAAGAACACACTTGAAAAGTGAACACGGACCATTTGGAGCAGGAAGCGTCTGTGCTGCAGACCACTCCTGGTGCTTAGAGAGAAGAGACCGAGACAGTCCCTGATGTTGATCTCGGTACATTAAGACACTTGGAAAGGCTGAGTCACACAGAAAAATGCACCAGGGCTCTTGGCCAAAACGAAAAGCCTTTTTTATTCAAGGACACAATGAGCTGGACCCCAGTTATGTCCAGATCAGCTTTCTGCTTGGTCTGATTTATTGCCTTAATGTAAAATTGTGTTAGTTTTAAATTAATGCTGAAAAAATGATCCCTCACCTCTGAAGCTCCACCTTTACTCCCAACAGCCTTTTCCTCCTCGTTTGTCTCCAGTTCAGTGGCACTTTTTGCTTGAGCGATGGATGCTCTACCTTTTTTGTTAGGTTTGACTGGAGTCTCATCTTTTGCTTCTTCTTCTTCTTCTGCCTTTTTTGTCTGGGCTTTCTCTTTCCCTTTGGAAATTTTGGAGCTCCTGCTGGGCTCTTCTGTGTTTGCCTCCAGCTCCCTTTTTCTTCCTTTTCTGTTACTTTCATCTCCATCACTTACTGCAGGGGCTTCTTGGGCCCCCACGGGCTCACTTTTGACTGCTTTTTGGCCCCGTGCATTCTTTTTAGGCACTGGTGTTTCATCTCCTTTGGCGCTCCCCTGATTTGAGGGCCCTTCCTCAGCTGCAGTATTTACAGCAGCTTGCTGTCGCCCCCTTGTGGTACTTGTCTTCTGTTTATTATCTTCATCAGGAACCTCATTCAAAGACTCTTCTGTTTTCTTGCCCTTCCTACCTCTGGCTGTAGGTTTAGGTGCTGAACTTTGATCACTCTCTATCGTGCTAACAACACTGAAGTCTGCCTCTGATTTCCTCCCCCTTCCTCTTCCTCTGCCTCCTCTTCCTCTGCTCTGCAAACTTGAGCTGGATACATCAGAGTTTCTTGAGTGTGTGGAGCTCGACCTGGAGAGAGGAGAAACATCACCGTCGTCTTCTGCCAGCACTGCAGCCACCGTCCTCCTTCTGCTCCTGGCAGAAGCTGTTGCAGGAGGCTCATTCCTTGTCTTCACTCCTCTTCCTCTGCTTGCCTGCATGCCAACACTTGAAGCGGATCTCTCTGAGCTGACCGAGTTGGAGGAGTTGGAGCGAGATCTGGTTCTCCTGGCGGGGACGTCATCAGCGATAGATTCATTTGAGTCTCGTACTAAAGGTGGAGCAGCCATCGTTTTCCTGGTTCCTCTCCGACCTCTTGAATGTGTTTCAATCTTGTTTTCTTTTTCGTTGGACTCTTGTTGCGCTTGCATTTTATTTTCTTTCACCTCTTTCTCTAGTCTCTCTTGTTCTTGTTCTTTCCGCTCTCTCTCAAGTTTTTCTTCTTGTTCCCTCTTAGCAGTCACTAATCGTTCCTTTTCTTCCTGTTCCTTTCTTTTCTCTGCCTCTTTCTTCTCTTGTTCTAACCTCTTCTCCTCTTCTCTCTTCAATCTTTCCTCCTCTTTTTTCTTTAATCTCTCCTCCTTCTCTCTCTTCAATCTTTCCTCCTTCTCTTTCTTCAACTTCTCTTTCTCTTCCTTCTTCAATCTCTCTTCTTCTTCTCTTTTTAATCTTTCCTCCTCCTCTCTCTTCAATCTCTCCTCCTCTTCTCTCTTCAGTCTCTCTTCCTCCTCTCTCTTCAATCTCTCCTCCTCTTTCTTTAATCTCTCTTCCTCTTTTCTCTTCAACCTCTCCTCCTTCTCTTTCCTCAATCTCTCCTCCTCCTCTCTCTTCAATCTCTCCTCCTCCTCTCTCTTCAATCTCTCTTCCTCCTCTCTCCTCAATCTCTCTTCCTCCTCTCTCTTCAATCTCTCTTCCTCTTCTTTCCTCAATCTCTCCTCATCCTCTCTCCTTAATCGTTCCTCCTCTTCTTTCTTCAATCTTTCTTCCTCTTCTTTCCTCAATCTCTCTTCCTCCTCTCTCCTCAATCTCTCCTCCTCCTCTCTCTTCAATCTCTCTTCCTCTTCTTTCTTCAATCTCTCCTCCTCCTCTCTCTTCAATCTCTCTTCCTCTTCTTTCCTCAATCTCTCCTCCTCCTCTCTCCTCAATCTCTCCTCCTCCTCTCTCTTTAATCTCTTTTCCTCTTCTTTCCTCAATCTCTCCTCCTCCTCTCTTTTCAATTGCTCTTCTTCCTCTCTTTTTAATCTCTCTTCTTCCTCCCTCCTCAATCTTTCTTGCTCCTCTCTCCTCAATCTCTCTTCTTCTTTTTCCAATTTTTCCTCCTCTTTCTTCAGTCTTTCTTCCTCTTCTCTCTTCAATCTTTCCTCCTTCTCTTTCTTCAATCTTTCCTCCTCCTTCTTCAATCTTTTTTCCTCTTCCACTCTCTCCTTCCTTGTTGGTTTTTTCCCTCTAGTTTTTCTGTCCTGCTCTTCCTCCTCCTCTTCCTCACTCTCATCCAGTCTTGCTCTTCCTCCTCTCCTTCCTGTTGTAGCTTGCAGAGCTTTACCCTTTCCTCTTGGTTGCCTTTGTGGAGCTTCTTCTTCCTCATCATCATCCAGTCTTTTCTCTCCTGTGTTTCTCATTGGTAAACTTGGGATGTAGTCTTCGTCATCACTTTCTTCATCTCCAACTGCTTCCATGGGCTGGGTTTCAACAGCAGAGGAGTGTGTGAGCGGTTGTGTCTGCTCATCGTCAAGCTTCAGAGGCTTTGCTTTTCTTTTCCATGAAGTTATAACTGAATCCTCATCACTTTCCTCATTATCACTTGTGCAAAGCGGCTGAGTTTGAGCTTCATTCAGATGTTTACTGAGCTGCCTCTCCTGAGGTTCAAAATCCTCTGAATGTTCTTCATCTTCTGTTTCTCTCCGTGGTTTAGATTTTTCCTCCTCTGCAGAAACATAGTGTTCTTCATCTGAGCTCTCTTCGTTAAAAACAGCCATTGGTTGAGTTTCAGCCATGGCAAGAGTAGATGAGGTAGCATTGCCCAAAGGCTGTGTCTCAGCAGAAGACACGCTTTTTCTTTCGTCTTCATCGGTTTCATCCCCAGAGTCACTGTGGGGCTCTGGGATATATGCTTGTGTTGCATCAAGAGCAAAATCTACCTGATCACCTTTCTTAGAAGTTGCACCACCTTTTCCATCTTCCTCATCCACATCCTCATCCTGTCCATATGCCTGTGTAGCCTCTAAGGAGGCTGTGTCTGTATTGACGTTGGTTTCGTATGCTTGAGTTTGTTCCTGAGACACACCCCCATCCACAGAAACAAAAGCTTGGGTGCTCTCCATAGCCAAAGCTTGGGCCTGACCCTGCAGATGGCTGCTGTCAGACAGTCCAAGCTGGAAAGAGGCTCCTCTAGTGGACCGTTCGCCTTTTTCATCTCCAGAGGAATCCAGTGCACAAGCTCGGGAGAGGTTTGCTGGGGGGTTGCTTTGGCCTTCTCTGGTTTGCTGAACAAAGGACTGCGTCTCTGCTACGATGAAATCCTCATCCTCACAGCTGTCTGACAAAGAAGTGAGGGTATTAAGTCCTCTGACTGCTGTATCTGGAAGACACACAGAAAAGTGTAGAAATGTATTTGCAAAGTTTGAACTATTATTGTCTTTCCAACATGTCCACTGTGCTAGGAATAGAAACCAGAGTGTGCAAATGAAAGATTACTCACTTCTATGTGGACCTGAAGAGGGACTGAAGAAAGCTTGAGTGTCCATATCTTCAATTTTCCCAGCTGGTGTCATCCAAAAAAAAAAAAGAAAAAAAAGTTAAAATGATAACATCCTTTTTTAATATATGTGTTTAGAATATCTATTATTCAATCCAGATTACTAGGGAATCAAAGCCTCTCTTGGAAACAATGTCATTCATAAGCAACGCCTTCAAATACTCATTTGTAACTGGGCTAAACCTGCTAAGTTTCCAGGGAATCAGTATGCATATGTACGGAGCTTGAAGGACTTTACATCCATCTCAGTAACACATGATACTAATGACCTCAAAATCTTTTGAGTTTTGACTGCTGGTGGAACAAAAATGCCTGACTTATATTAAAACTTGTATTTGTGCCAATTTCTGCCTTAATACATTCCTGATGAACATAGATTTAAAGCAAAAAGAAAGAAATGTCTTGATCTGAAGTACAATTCATTCTATCAAGATCTCAAAATTGGACTGATCAGTTGGTTTATTACCTGACACCTGTACAGGAGTTGAGCACTTCTGCAGAGGAGGAGCCATAAACCCAGGTGTGTTTTCCCTGCACAGAGTTGGGATCTGGTGTTCAACTGCTTCTCCAGTATCTGTGTCACTGTCTGACAAAATACCTAAATTAGCTTTTTTATCTGACTCTTTGACAGTAGAAACAGCAGGAGCAAGAGTAGTTTCATCATCAGTGTCGCTGTCATAATGTGGGCTGTGAGAAGCAGCCACAGCAGAACCACCAGACTTGATTTCTAATCTAGAGGGAGTTTCATCTGCTTTAGAGCCTGTAGTATTCGCTCCACAGCCCTGTTCTTCTTCCTCATCAACATCTGTGTCACTGTCAAGGTGGAAGTTTTTCTGCTGTGTAGACTGAGCAGAGTCAGCTGTCTGTCGGCTCTGGAGTGACACAGGTTTTGCTTTTGTAGCAGGATCTGACAAAGCATCATCTTCAGCATCAGTGTCACTATCCATTGTGATGTCCTCAGGCTGAAAAACTGAAAGAACGTGAGGAGGTTTGGTGTCAGCAGAGGGAGGCACATTTTTAGTAACATTGTCTGAGACATCATCCTCATCTACATCTGTATCACTGTCCATGTGAAACTGGGCTGTGTTCGCTGGCTGATCGTTTTTTTGTTTTGTATGTAAGGCCACAGGACTCGCAGATGTCACCTCTTCTTCTTCTCCCTCCACATCTGTGTCACTGTCCATGTTAAATTCCGCAGTCAGTTTATCCTGTCCAGTGAGACAGTCATTGCTACCCTGTTTTACTTGCTCATGTTGTTCACTCTGTGCAGATTTTTTCCCTGCTAATGCTTCTCTTTCTTCTTCTGTTCCTTCTTCATCTTCACTGTCATCCAAAAAGTCAAGGGCCTTTTTTTCCTTTGGCTGCTGTCGCCTCACATCCACGTCTTTTTCCTCGACGCTGAAGCTGACACGTTTGTGGGGCTTGTTTTTAGTAGCAGATGAGGGTGTGATAGGACTTTCATCCTCGCTGTAAAACAAGGATTACATTTTAGTAGTAGGTAAGTATTACGGGAGCACTTACTTGGTTATATCTACTCTATAAATGTGTAGATTTTGATTTCAACAAATTGACCTTTCAGGGACAACTTTGTTAGCAGGACTTAGGAATGTTGAACAGGTTGGGCTGGGTTTACATGAGTCAGAACTGGAGACTGTCAGAGATAAAAGAAATTATTGACTTACAGAATATCAGACACAAAAATAAGGCTGTATTTCTCTGAGCCATGAAATAAATGACATACCCAAAGCCTTTCGCCTTCTCTCTCCTGCACCTCCTCTCTCTACATCCGAGTCAGAGTCAGATTCTGGAACAAGGCTTGCCTGTGGCTGAACTGGAGTTTGCTCTAGAGACAGGACACTAGGTCTACCATCAGTACTGTTGACACTGGTATCACTCTTCTTTTCTTCTGTGGCATCTAAAAATTTAGGCGGCATGCCTTCATTTTTCCTTGCTTGAGTCCTGGTGTCCCCTTGAGAGGAGATTTCATCCACTGAACAACTTATATACTTGCAGGGGATGTCTGCCACCACCAAATTTTCCTGTTCGCTCAGGGCGTATCTTACATTAGGGGTAAGCTTTCGACGGCCCTTCCGGGTCCCATTCATGCTTCCATGGTCCCAAATCAAAGCCTCTATGTCCATTGTGCCGTCAGATCCTTTACCCTTGTATGTAGAGATGTATATGGTTGCATGCTGCTTTGACACTGAGTGTGCTTGCAAGGGCAGGGTGCAGGTGTTGGGGTCACGTCCTAGCACATTGTTTCCCAAAAAGAGAGGAAATTCTGAAAGAAAGGTGATAGCAATGAAGAGATTTTTTTAGAAAATGTTTCTACAAGCTTTACCGCAAAAGAGAAAAACCAGAATGTGTTCACCCCTCACCAGATTCAGGAAGGTGTTGATTTTTTAAGATGCAGAGCTTAGCCAGTGGTTTCCCTCTCTTGTTTTCAGTCTCCTCTTCACTTTCTTCATCTTCATCTTCTGACTCCAGGATTGAGTCATCCATCATCTGAGTAGCCTCCATCATCTGACACAGGGACAAATATATTTAAACGCAGAACTTGTGGAATGAATGAACCACTGTGAGTAGAAACAACTCCAAATCCAAACGGCTAACAATCATCTCTATGGCCAGGGATTTGTCAATGTACACTCGAAAAGCAAGAATAAATGCAGCAAGAATAAATGCTCTGGATTATTTCATGCAAAGCTGGTACAACTTTTACTGATCGTGTAAACACGTTTCCCAGCAACGAAACTTCCGGTCAGAATTAAAACGACAACCAAACTATAAAACGTCAACCGTTTAGAAGTGAAGTGAATACGTCAACGTCTCAAGTTTGTTAAATGCATATCTGCATACTCGGTTACGTTCACAGTGTCATGTCAAGACCAGTTACACCCCCTCAGAGTACTATAGTAATAAGGAAATTTGCTCCGAAAACTACAAGGAACAACTGGAGGCGCAATCGCAGTTCAAGACACTCGCTGAGAAAATGAGATGACCAATTGGTACACAAATCAGTAAACGCACTGATTATCATGGATTCCGTTAACTTATATGGTAGGATTATTCGTTTTTATCTACCTACCTTCCACGTTTTTCCTTGTCCACTGAAAATAAACAAAAAATTGACATCCTGCAAAAGAACTGATAACTCCCACAAAGGGCGTCTCGCTAACACGGGATTGGCCAGTAAGCCCGTCACTCAAGTGAAACGCTGTTGTCATTGGACACCGCAAAACGCCAACTGGAATGGAGCGTCTCTGATTGGACAAACAGTCCACTGGCGTCACAGTTCATGCAATCATTTTGCCGCTGAATATTTGTAACTTAAAGCGACCGCGTAAGTCAACGACGTGATGCACCAAGGCGAAAAGAACCGGTCTGAACATGCCCAAACCATACACGCAGCTCAATTTGCTGGGAAATGTAGGAATGGGTTGTGATTAATTCCGGACAGCCTTTCCTATGAGCATAGGACCCAATGCAGCACAGCAGGTGCCATTCCTCAGTTGCTATGGTTTTTCCTGATTAATGTGGTACGGTATGATATAAACTCGCCATAACGAGAATACTCACTCAACTAATGGCTTATTTGAAAAACAATACTTAGAAGTTGAAGACAATGCTCTTTTGCAATGTATAGGAATCATGACTAGAAACTAATATTGGTCTGGGGCTTAATGTAACCAGCCCCAATTTAGGCTATAAGCTCACTCAGCCACAGTCATGTGGATCTGCTTCTTACAAAGCTCAATGTCCCCAATCTTTTTTTTTTTAAGTGTAATTGTTTTTTCTTTTCACAAAATGACCTTTTATTCTCTTGATATCGAGATACTAAGTGTAATCAACTTGTATTCTTGGGTTACTATGTAGCTGGATTTTGGCTTGGCCACCCACTCTCACCATTTCTTGTATTAAAAAAAAAAGACTAAGCTTATTAAAACATCCCAATAATGTCCGGTCATGGTCTGTGAATTCCTGGAAATGTATGTAAGTCTACATTATCTCTTAGAGCTAATGGAAAATACATCAAACATACTTATCCATGCACAACATAAGTGGATGACTCAGCCATTTTTTCATGGCTGCAGGAAAGAGTGCATGAATGCTTTAATATACTTATACATATACGCTGCTGACATCTACATTTATCTCCTTTTTCTCCCCCTAGCTTCTTTGAGGTGTGATTTGGGGTTCAATGGCCTTGCTGTGGTTAGTGTGAAGAGACACATATAAGGAATTGCTGTAGAAAAATGATCACAGACCAAAGAGATTTTTGTTCAACAACTTTATTCGCAGTGAATCACAAGCGATATCTAATGTATTCTAAAGTTTGATGCTAGCAATGCTCCAGAAACTAGTTTTGTTGCTTGTTTACTTTTGTAGTGGTTGTTCCTTCTCGTTTATGTCTTGGTTTGGTTTTGATGGATTGACCTTCACATCTTTATCTTCAAGCGTCATCTTCAGCCTCCTCCTCAAACTCCCCCTCTTCTTCAGCAGTGGCATCCTGGTACTGCTGGTACTCAGACACCAGGTCATTCATGTTGCTCTCTGCCTCAGTGAACTCCATCTCATCCATACCTTCTCCTGTGTACCAATGCAGGAAAGCCTTACGGCGGAACATGGCAGTGAACTGCTCGGAGATACGCTTGAACAGCTCCTGGATGGCTGTACTGTTGCCAATGAAAGTGACAGCCATCTTGAGGCCACGGGGTGGAATGTCACAGACTGCGGTCTTGACATTGTTGGGGATCCATTCAACGAAGTAGCTGCTGTTCTTGTTCTGCACATTCAGCATCTGCTCATCAACTTCCTTCATGGACATACGTCCACGGAAGACAGCAGCGACGGTCAGATAGCGTCCGTGACGTGGGTCACAGGCGGCCATCATATTCTTGGCATCGAACACCTGCTGGGTGAGTTCTGGGACTGTGAGGGCGCGGTACTGCTGGCTGCCTCTGCTGGTCAGGGGAGCAAAGCCGGGCATGAAGAAGTGCAAACGGGGGAAAGGCACCATGTTGACAGCCAGTTTGCGGAGATCAGCATTGAGCTGACCAGGGAAGCGCAGGCAGGTAGTGACCCCGCTCATTGTGGCAGACACCAAGTGGTTAAGGTCTCCGTAAGTGGGTGTGGTCAGTTTCAAGGTGCGGAAGCAGATGTCATACAGGGCTTCGTTGTCAATGCAGTAGGTCTCATCGGTGTTCTCTACAAGCTGGTGCACTGACAGGGTGGCATTGTAAGGCTCCACCACTGTGTCTGATACCTGAGGACAGAAAACACACACTTTCTTCAGCCTTGTGACTTAAGAGGATAATAAAACATGAGAATCTAAGAATAAAATCCAAAATGCACATGCTTGGTCACAAGAATGCTTTACCTTGGGGGAAGGCACCACACTGAAGGTGTTCATGATACGGTCAGGGTACTCCTCTCGGATCTTGCTGATGAGCAGGGTTCCCATTCCAGATCCAGTTCCACCACCAAGAGAGTGGGTGAGCTGGAAGCCCTGCAGGCAGTCACAGCTCTCTGACTCTTTGCGGACCACATCAAGAACTGAGTCCACTAGCTCAGCTCCCTCTGTGTAGTGACCCTTGGCCCAGTTGTTTCCAGCACCGCTCTGACCTTGAGGGAGGAAAATTGCATAAAAATTATTTATCTTTTTCTCACAGGTCTGGAGTTACTCAGGAAGTTAGGGAGATTAAATTTTTCTACCCACCAAAGACAAAGTTGTCAGGTCTGAAGATCTGTCCAAAGGGTCCAGACCTCACAGAGTCCATGGTGCCGGGTTCCAGGTCCACAAGGATTGCACGGGGAACATATTTACCTCCTCCGCGAGAAAGAGAGAGAAAGGCGAGGGCAGGGGTGAAGGAGATAAAAGGAGGGGGAAAACATACCAGCTTAATAAATGCTATAATCCACAGTCTCAGATTAAGTATCAAATGCACAATTTAAATGTTATTATATATTGTAATTATATATTACAATCTTTACCCAAGTACAAATCAGTTATAAAAACCAGCTAACCTGTGGCCTCATTGTAGTAGACACTGATCCTGTCCAGCTGCAGGTCACTGTCTCCGTGGTAAGTCCCTGTGGGATCGATGCCGTGCTCATCGCTGATCACTTCCCAGAACTGTAGGAACAAAATGGAAGGTATCACATGACAGTTTCTTGCAAAGAAAGTACGCATCCCTCCATGAGCAATGCGGTTTAAAGGACTGGGAGCTTTAAATGAGGAAAACAGCACTGGGTTTGCATTTTCGGGTGCTGTTAAAAATGACAGGATTTTTCCCCTTTCACCAAGCCATATCATCTCATACAATGCAGCTGTTAATATTTCCACAGCCGTCGACTGCTGACTAAGCAAAATGCTGTTCTTTCAGATGTAAAGTGCAAAAGAAGAGTGAACAAAGGAGCCACAGATAAACCCACAGGCGAAGCTCAGAATACACTCTATTTGCAGGCTGTCACTGTGAAGACGCTGATTGTCTCCAAATCTGCATTCATGTCCTTTTCACTCTTTAAAAACCCCACTCACAGTGTTTATGCATTAAATCCCAAAAGCTGGTGTGACTGTTGCACGCACAGACACTCCTCTGCATGAGCATATTTTTTAATACCGTCCAAGTCTGACTTTTTTATTTTATTTTCTGCTAACAGCAGCATAGGGAGGATTTAGGGTAATCTGGATAAGCTGGCTGTATCACAGCTCAGTACTTAAGAGATTGGGAGTCAGCTTTGGTCTAGTATCATGACATTTAAATAAGACCACGTACTACAAAAATGGTCAAGTGACCCTAATATGTGGAAGATCTAAAGCAGGATAAAGAAGAAAACAAAGGGTGGAAAAAGAGCGACCAAATAAAGGAGAAACTGGGGGCTGTCTGAAAGGAGTGCAATAGATGGTTATCAGAAAAGACAGAAAATCATCACAGTGAAAGAATGAGGACAATAAGCAGGAAAGCAAGGCCACACCCTGACCCCATTCACCACAATGTAGCCCTTCAGCAAGTCTGTCAATCATATCCACTGGACATCCGAGTCAATGAGTCCTGGGGGAGTGGAAATGAAGAGAGATGCACACTGTTTGGCCATCAGTCGTTGTTTTAGCACCACATTGGCCAAACCCAACAGCAAATGACACCACATACCAAAAAAACGGTGATGGTTTACACTGTGTTAACTCAGGTTACAAAATTCTATTCACTTATAAACTGCACTGGGCTAAAAATCTCCTAAAACTGAAAAAGAAATAAACCAAAAAGATATATAATACTTGTTTATTGTGCCAATATCCTAAAGCCATTCACCCAAGACAATGGTAGCAATTACATATTAAGTTAATTGAGAATTCAGTGACTTCACCCACTGCTGTGCATCAGCTGTTTCCTCCATTCCTCCCCCACCCTACCCCTAATTTGGTTAGGAGAGGAAAGACCCTGATTACAAAAAGACAAAATCTGCCTTTCTAGACATTTAAATCTCTATCTACAGAACATCACTTCGATCATGATTTTATTTTATTTATTTATTTTTTTTGTATATGGCCATTGTTAATGCCGGGGTGTAATAACTATATTTTAATATCAGGCCAAGATACCTGGGTGCCTTCAAGAGGTCAGACTTGAGCATACGCTGTCTGTAGCAAATGATGCTGTTAAACAAGAAGAGTTAATCAGACAGCAGCGATAATAATGGGCCTATGTACTGTAGCAGACTGCATTTTGTTGCCGTAGACCTGAGTGGGTGATGATGTATTGTACTTGTGAGGCAGACTGCAGTGCCCTTTTAGTGCAATTTAGTGCAAAAAGATTAAAAACAAATATGTGACAAAAAATGAACAGAATGGTTAAAGAAATTATTATAGTTCTGAGAAAATGCACTTTTTTAATGAGATTTTGTTCCTCCAACAATAATGAATGCCACACCCTTTTCACAGCTCCCCTGCTTTCTCTCAGGCTGAGGCAGCAGTCTGCATCTACAGCCTGCAGAAATAAAATCTAATCAATATTAAATATTGATCATTGGTCATCAAGAGGAAGAGGAGGGTGGGGTGGGGGGATGACCAGGCCTCCCATCCCAGCTTCCCACTCATTGTCTGAAATACCAGCCATATCTGCCTGTGCCAGACAAAGAAACCAGAGGAGTGCTCTGAACACTGACTGAGGGGCTCTGACAAGTGAAGAATAGACTTTTTTTTCTTCTTCACGAGGTCAGCTGAATTCTCCTATTTTAGACACACCCGGTGATGTGAACAAAAAAAACAGTCGAGACACAAGACCCCCGTTATTCCGTTATAAGAGTGAGACGAGGCACGGTCCGCTAATCCACACCCACCCACCAGTTACCGCAGTGCACACCATTCAGACAGAAAAACCCATCAAAAAAAGCTTTAAAAAGGGCACTTTTACGTGTAAAAAGACTAAACTTGCTGATTCATGATATCTTTAAAGGTAAAGGGATCAGTTTATGTCAAAGATAGGTTTAGAATTTATTTAAAAAGAGACAAAAGGAGTCCATTGTCTTCATTCATAATAAGCCAGAGAGAGTTCAGGGAATATAATGGGTTCGTTCTGCATAAATAGAATGTGGAGTTTTATCAATAGAGGAAAATATTTTTTTTCATCATGAATGAATTCCCAAAAATTGATATTTTCCTACCTTAGCACCGATCTGGTTACCGCACTGACCGGCCTGGATGTGCACGATTTCCCTCATAGTGGATGATGAAGTTTTACAAAGACAAGAAGAAGCGTTCACTCTTCAGGCTCGAGGAGCAGACCGCAGACTTAAGGGGAATGAGCCGGACAATGCATTTATAATGTTGGAGTCTTTCCAGGGGGAGGTGGGCGGGGCTGGACCCAGACCCCAGCTGCTGAGAGCGCAGGGATTGGCTGAGATGAGTGACCCGGAGGAGGGAGGAGGAGGGGCGATCGTAGGGGGCAATGGCTGCTTCAGATCAGGCAGTGGAGAGAGATAAGGAGGCTGGGCAGCTGCTGTGTGGTTAAAAACACACCCAGAAAATGTGTCACACTGAGTTTTGATTCCCATAACAGTTGCCAACATCAAATGAGCCATTTAAAATCGCTGTGCTCGGTTTAAATCATTCTATGCAGAGGAGACAGATGTCAGGAGTTTAGTTTTAAGAGTGAGATAAGATTGGCTTAGCCAGCTTTAGCCAATATCCTGTTCAAGAGGCATTTTATTACTTATTGATTTCATCCTTATTTATATTTTGGATCACTATATTCTCCCTTCTGTCATGACGTTGTAATACTTGTATTTCCCTTATGAAGATCAACAAGTTCTTCAATTTCATGGAAAACAAGTGAGGAAATCTTTGCTTTATGTCTTCATACCTGGTGGTATGTAATTTCTTCAGTCTTATGAATGAAATAGAAACTATGTCAAAATGTGACATGAACACAAAGAAAAAAGAAATTTATGTCTGCAGACGAAGTTAAATCAGTTGTCATGGAAATTCAGGTGTTTAAATCTCTTGTTTTTTTAAGACATCAAGGTCTTTTTCTCCCCATTGACTCAAAATCCTGACGTCATTGTTAGCCTTGAAAAAGTGAGCCTGATGCAGTTACTGGTCTGTGCTTTTAATCTGGGGTTTTTGTGACAAGCCTAAAGTTTCTAATAATGTAATTATTATGCCATGTTATCTACCAAGCTACTTTGAAAATCATAGTTGAGTATTAAATACACTTTTCATCAATATCTAGACCTTTTATCTGCATTTTTGTAGCCAGTGAGATGATTTGATAGCAAACAAGCCAATGAAAACCAGGATGTATGGATGAAAAAAAAAAAAAAAAAACGAAACAAAAAAATGTGAATGGATGTTAATGATTTATTGCTAATTGATTTTGTGTTAAGAATTTAATCAGTTAAAAATGTATTCATGGATATTCTATCAATAGTCATGGCAGCAACTGCAACTCATTCTAATTTTTTGTCGGCCTGAGACCTTGGCTGAATAAGGAAATAGAAACTTAAAATGAGAAAAAGAAAGACAAAATAACAAACAATTAAAATGAGCGAAAAACACTTGTTTTCTATCTTATCAGTTATGAATGATTATTCATTGGTAGCATTTTAACCATTGGTAAAGCAAAACACAAAATTTAGAGCCCTATCTAGAGAGGTGACAGTGACATCACCACTTAAAAGTAACAAAGAATCTGAGTTGGGTTTTTTTTGACGAATACTCTGTACTTTTACCTGAGTATTTTTCTAACACCAGTACTTTTATTTGTGATTGAATAATATTTCAGCAATGTAACAGTACTTGGACTTGAGTACAGATTTTCAGTACTCTTTCCACCACTGCAGGTTGGTCCATCTGCCCTACAAGGTAATAGAAAGCCCCTACAGTCCCTTTAATTCATCACACAAGAAACGTTTTCTCACATCTGACCACTAGGGGGCGGCAGACAGCTCGTCACTATCAGGATGGGCGTGGTCTCTCCTTACTTCCCATTCACCATCAGACATTTTTGCCATACCAGTTGACGGGAAACGGCTTCACTGCCTGGCCATAGAAACAGAAAACTGAACTCGATATAAATCTTAAAGGATTGCTTTTTGTGTCGACGAGACAACGGTAGGTGAAAGTAAACAAGTGGTTTAGTTTCCCCCATGGTTAATCGCTGTAGTGTTGTAAACTGGTCCGTTTTTCGCAGGCGCAGTGACGTTATCGACGGGACCTATTTGCTCCTTTCGCTGCTGTTTAGCTAACGTTAGCATCGGAGCTAGCTCTGTTTACTAACTGTCCCTCGCTTTAACAGCTAAAATATATTTCGTGTGCGGCGTCGTTTTCGATTATAGTGTTGTTTTTCCCTCTTGTTATTACAAAGGAGTTTCTGAAGCTTTTAGACGAGGATGACAACATGTTGCTGATGTGACCGTTAGGACTGTCCTGTCTCTAGAGGAGTGGTCCAGTTGTAGCGGAGCATTCATGGAGGCTTAATTAGAGTCTGGGTTCAATGACTGACACAGACAAGTGTCAGCTCTACACCATGAGCTGGTACCAAGCTGCGGATGCCGTGAAAACACTACTTATCATGATGCTTATGTCTGGAGAAACCATTGACAATTGTGTTACAATTTGTTTATGTTAAGTTCCGCCGCCTACTGGTATATCTTTTTTTTAACACCATAACAAAACAATCGTCTTTTTACGTCTTGAAAGTAGTCGTTTGGTTTCATTTGATATTGTTTAGGTATTTCCCAATTAGCCTTATTTTCTTAGCCTATTTACTGCTTAGGAAACTAACACATGTGACGGTCATGACTTGCATTTTCTTCTCTTCCAATTCTCGTAACAGGAATCAAAATGTTTTACACATGTGGACCCAATGAAGCCATGGTTGTGTCAGGTAAGATACTGGTTACTCCTCTCACCTGTGACTCACAGTGGTTATAGATGCTTTTAAAATATAACATAAAACCCCACCCTCTGCTATTTCGATATATAGTTATAGACTGTCAGGAGATCACTGGTACAGTTTAGTTTATTTGACAGGGGCCATGCTAAACAAAAACTTTCAAGCCAGAGCTAGTTTTAAAACTAATTTTCATCTGTGGTCCCTGAGCAGGAAGATGTTGAAGAATATACTGAACAAATTATAAAAACAAACTAGTGTTTAGAATTATACATACTGAACAGCAGTTCATCACACTCACAATTACATTTCGTAATCTCAAGTTTGAAGAATTCAGAGGATTAAGTCAGTGGTTACATGATTATTTTTTCTTAAGCCATGATATCAGTTTACATCTAAAAACGCTGTGGCCTGTACTGTCTCTAAATTTCTGCTTCTCTGACTTGAAATGCAGACTATTCAAGCACTGTTTTCACAAATTTAGATGGACATTATTGTCCAGTAATAAACAAGGACAACATTTGTTTACTACATGTAGACCTGTGTAATGTGAGTGATTCAGTCATCACATGTCATGTGATAAGATGATATTGAGCAATATTTCTGGTTAGTTTAAAGGAGAGATGGAATTTTCCATGTGCTGCAATTAGCAGGCTGAAGTTTTATTGCTTTTCCCACATTGTTGTGATGCAGTTGTTGCAATCCAACTATGTCTCTGAACCAGTAGTTAGTAGTATGTTACTGAATACTAGTCTCAGGTTAATGTTGTTTATGTGTTCCTCTCTTTCCCACCAGGCTTTGGCCGATCACCTCCTTTAATGATTGCTGGAGGAAGAGTATTTGTCCTCCCATGTGTTCAGCAAATCCAGAGGTAATCACATTCACTGTGTTTTTTTTCCTCTTTGTATTCTGAAGGCAAAGGGTTAGCTGCCTGTCTGAACACGAATACTAACAGGCCTTTGATAACAGTGAAAGGGTGCTTTTCCACTGCATGACCTTTTCCCAGGATCAAGGGACTCCCTGAAAAACTAAGGGCTCTGTTTGTATTTCAGAAGTAATTGATCAATGCCTACATTCTAAACATTTACGATTCATGAAGAACCCGTAATGTTTTTATTTCACCTGCATTCCACAACTACTTTACAGCTGTGAATTGATAAATCCTAAATAATAATCTTCTGTCAAAGGAAACTGTTAGCACCCATTTTCATGGTTCAAAGACTGACCCTGTTCACTGTGGACTTCTGCTGAACGTGTCAGTGGATATATTGAGTTTACAAACACAGAATGAAGTCCTCGGGAATGCATCCAAGTTTAGTTTCATCAGCGGAATCTGTTATAAAAAACTCAGAACAAGCTTAGCACAGAACCAGCCTAAAACAGACGTTTAAGGTTGGTTCTTGTGGACCAGCTTTTCCTCTGATGCTTGTCTTCTTTCAGAATTAGAAATACCGTAACTCACTAATCCCAGGTGGAGATTCAGTGTGATGATAGCTCTTAAAATACACAGCAGTGAGAAAATAAATAGAATAGAGGCAATAGGACAAGCAATAGTATAAATAATAAGTACAAAATAAGCAGTAAGTACCAGAGGTAATACGAAACAAAGGTGAAGCAGTGTTTACATTATATACATTGTGATAGTAGCAGGATGAACTGTTCAACAGATATTGCGTTTCGAACCTGTGTTAAGCTAACACACAGTGTTTTAAAAGATTTACAAACAGATGGCACAGTCTATAGGTAGATTACAGGTAAAGGGAGCAGTTTTAGAGCCCAACCAACAACCAGTGAGGTCCCGATCAGCCTTGACAATCTTAGAGCAGTTGACGGAGAAGTTTTTGTCAGGAACATAATAAATCAGCCATGTTTCCTTGAAGTTCATTGAGCTGCACTCCCTAAACTCCCTTTGACCCTTGGCTAACACTATTAGCTTGTCCATCTCATTAGCCGGGGGCTCTGGGTTACCATGAAGATAGTGGGAATACACAGCTTAATGTCTCTGTCTTCTCAGTCCCATTCTCTTTGCTCTCAGCTTCTTTCCTCCTCTACATTTCCTGTGTGTCTGGAGTTTTCACCTCACTGGGATGATAATTTTTGTAAAGGCTGTGCTGGCCATCTTCAGCGCTGAATAATGTGGGGCTGCCACGTGACAGTGTTGGGAATTCAATTACTCTATTGCATGGTGTAGCTGGATCGAGAGCACAGCTTAAATAAGTTGCTGGCAAAAAAGAATAGAGGGATAAACATAAAATTGAAGTCATCAAATACAACAAAGTTTGAAAACAAACAGGCAGTGTCTGTCCCACTGGTCTGGCAGTGTACTAGTTATTAATATTTCATCACTCTCTGTTAAAAAAAATCATTCCTCCAAAATTCCTCTTTTCTAGAAACATAAAAACTGTTAGGCAACAGATGCTGTGATTTGACATAAGCAAGACCCAACCATTTAGTTTATAGAGTCAGCTATAAACCTTTTAATATTCCAGATGGATATACATGTGTAATTGTAAGCGGTGATGGACATCAAGTCTCCTGGTTTATGTCCCATTATGTTGGTAAATGATTAAAGCAGATTGTTCCACAATTCCAAACATCACACTTTGTTTCAAGAAACTACGCAGTGTTTTCCTCCAAAACAGATACATTACAGAGCAAATCCAACATACACTTCCCCTCCTGCTAAAGAAAGAGCAGGATGAGATTGGTCATATATTTAGATAACGTGATTTGCTGGGGTGACTGGGGGAGTGTGTACACACTCCACATAATGTAAAAAGTCAAGTTTGTCAGAAGTGGAGATACAGGTTTTTTATTGGACAGCGACACTTTTTTCCCCAACTGTCACTCCCCTTATTTGCTTCGTGTTTACTGAACGCAGACAACAAAGGAATCATTCAGTCAGTGGAAGAGTAGAATGTCAGTAGAGTAGGACACTAGAACAAAAAAGCAAACAGAGAGTTGGATGAACCACATCTTTCATGCAGGCCGTATCTGTTTCCTGGCAACTTGTAATTAGCTGAATGAAGGAGTGATCTTTGTGGCTGATGGTTGACTTTATTTCTTCCATCTCTCTGTGCTATAACTCTTCAATCTTGCCTTCTGTTATGATGTGAAGTGTGCCATTCTTTTTGTCTCAGGATCACACTGAACACGCTGACTTTGAATGTGAAGAGTGACAAGGTCTACACTCGACATGGTGTTCCAATCTCTGTCACTGGCATTGCTCAGGTATGCTTCGAGTTTAACATATTGAGTATAACAAATGACTGAGTGTGCTTCAGCTGCACTTTTGTAGAGGGTCCACACATAGTCCTGTTGGTTTCTTTATGTAAAGGATAACTTATTTGGAAGAAAAATATCAAATTAAATTTTCACTGTTCAACTTTTTCCCTCTCCTCTCCTTTTCCAGGTGAAGATCCAGGGCCAGAATAAGGAGATGTTGGCCACAGCCTGCCAAATGTTTATGGGCAAATCTGAGCCTGAGATCGCTCAGATTGCTCTTGAAACACTGGAGGGCCATCAGAGAGCCATCATCGCCCATTTGACTGTGGAGGTTGGTCTACTAGCATAGTTTTATACGTGCGCACACAAAGTTTTATGTAAAGGTTTTATGTTGCCTTACCTCAATCACAAAAATAAGCCTGAATTCACTGATATTTATGTGTGTTTAAAGGAAATCTACCAGGACCGTAAGAAGTTCTCTGAGCAGGTCTTTAAGGTGGCCTCTTCTGACCTGGTCAACATGGGGATTGGTGTGGTCAGCTACACACTCAAAGATGTTCATGATGATCAGGTAATTTTAAGGCATTAAGAATGATTTTCATGATCCAAACACCTAAGTGGTAGGAATGAGGATGTCACCGTGAGGCTGTTTTTAAATGAAAGCTTTTAGTCTGCTATGATTGCCTGATTTCCTCAGCAATAGTGGAGCACTTAAGTAATTAGTATTGATCAACTTTGTCTGACTCCACAGACCTCAACTGCTCCCACATAGCATCAGAGATGAAGGCCTGAGTGCTTCACTAGTCACCAAGGAGCTCTTGTTTTGTAACCTAATACACTGTCTTCCTTCTGTCTGCTCATGCTGTGTCATCGTTGAGATTTTTGAATCAGAATTTCTGCTCCACAAGTTTGGTCAGTCTATAATATGTTTGTAAACAGAGAAAAACAGTGGGGCCTCTTTACATAATGACAGTTTTCATTCAAAAATGACTCATGTGTAACCTGCTCTCAGGACACAATGATAGAGATGTCAGGTTTTACTGTAGTGTAGTGTGCACTTCCTTCACTTCATGCACCATGTTGCTGTCAGTGCCTCTCTGCGCTCTCTTTGTTCTGTTACCTCAAGAATAACAAGCCTCCCTCTGTGTGGCTGCCTTGTAATGAGAACACAACCACAAGTGTAACAGTTTCATTTATGCACTTGCCAAATAGCTTGCAATCACTTTCCTTGTTGCAATGGCTCGTAGATGTGAGTGAAAACACCAACTAATCTACAGCTTTGGACTGAGGCAGTGTCATTCAGTTTTTGGATAGGACTCAGTTCATCGTCTTTATGTTATTTCATCAAGGAAAATCCTCCAAAACCATCCTCATTCCAAGAACCTGCTGTAAATTTTGTCACCAGAAGCAATATTTTGTGCAGTGATACAGCCTCAACTATACATCCAGCATCTTGCTCCAGTATCATCTCTTCTTTCTCTGCGACATGATAACACACTTAACCTGTTTCTCCTGCAGGATTATCTTCATTCTCTGGGTAAAGCCAGAACAGCTCAGGTGCAGAGAGATGCTCGGATTGGAGAGGCTCAGTACAAACGAGACGCTGTCATGAGGGTGAGGTTATACTTTCTCTTCATACCCGTCATTCTGCATGTTTACCTCACTGGATTTTTCGAAAGTGAGGAAAAAGGTGTAATTTTGTCTGTTGTTCCTACTTATTTGTCTATGAAGGAAGCCAATGCAATGCAGGAGAAGATTTCAGCTCAGTACAAGAATGAGATCGAGATGGCCAAAGCCCAGAGGGACTTTGAGCTGAAGAAGGCAGCGTATGATGTTGAGGTCAACACCAAGAAGGCGGAGTCAGAAATGGCCTATCAGCTGCAGGTACTCTCATTTGCTCATGGTCTGATCTTCTCAGTGTTCTTGTGTGTGAAGCTATAAAACCAACTCAGACTGACGACCTGCTTCAATCATCAGGTTGCCAAGACCAAGCAGCGCATTGAGGATGAGAAGATGCAGGTTCAGGTGGTGGAGAGGACCCAGCAGATCACGCTCCAGGAGCAGGAGATTGTGCGCAAGGAGAAGGAGCTGGAGGCCAAAATCAAGAAGCCTGCAGAGGCAGAGAAATACCGTCTGGAGAGGCTGGCTGAGGCTCAGCGGTGAGAGCATGAACCTGCCGGGTTTTTGATTCTGATTAGAATTAAATATCTACTAAAGCAACATCTGTGTGCAAAAACTGTCAAGCACAAAGAAAAGATGAACTGACACTGACAAAAACATTTGATTATTAGAAATCTCTCTTGTCTCCTGCAGCCTGCAGCTGATCATGGAGGCTGAAGCTGAGGCTGAGTCCATCAGAGTGAGTCCTGCCACACGCTTCCCTTGTTCCTGAAACATTTCCTCCCTGAACGTTATCTTTATTGAATTAAGCAAACCATATCACTGTGGGAACTTGTTACGTAGACCTCTGTTGAGCTTGTGTGTGTGTGTTCTTGTAGATGAAGGGCGAGGCTGAGGCTTTCGCTCTGGAGGCCAAGGGCCGTGCTGAGGCTGAGCAGATGTCAAAGAAAGCAGAAGCCTTCAAGCAGTACAAAGATGGAGCCATGGTGGACATGCTGCTGGAGAAACTGCCACTGGTCAGTTCAGCTCTCCTGGATGGATGATTGCATGATGATTCATGCTGGATGTGTTTGAAAAATACTGTCTGCTTATTGGACATGACATTCTGGGAACGCTGTAACAGTTCACTGCTTTACTGGAAAGGAAGTCGGCACTTTTGGGCTGATTTATGACTCTGGAGTATTTATTTTGACAGTCTCGTGATAAGCAACTTTTGCCTGTATTTGTGCTTTAACTCCATTTGATGCACTCATTTCCCCGTTTCCATTTAAAATTGAAAGTGCAGATGTAACCCTGCTCTCTTTTTTTTTGTTGATAAATTCCTCTTTTGTATTTATCTTGTTCTGCAGATGGCAGAAGAGATCAGCAAGCCTCTCTCAGCAGCCCACAAGGTCACCATGGTTTCCAGCGGCGGCTCGGAGGTGGGAGCTGCCAAACTTGCTGGTGAAGTGCTGGATATTATGACCAGGCTGCCCAACACTGTCGAGAAACTCACTGGAATCGACATCTCCCAGGTGCACTTGTGTGTTTGTAAACATGCAGAGAATGTTTAAGGCTAAACGAAAAGTGCAGGTAGTAAGCCCTCTCTGTGTTTTGACTTCTCAGGCCGCAGGAAAGGGACATTAAGAAACCAGGAGTGAAGAAATCATCAGAGGTGTCATCAATGTTCAGACCAGGAGCTCCAGGTCTCCTCCTCGTGCCTATAACCACTTTGACTTTGCAACATGTCTGATTGTCCATGTGTATGCATGTGTCTCACTTGTGGATCTCTTTTTTGGTTCCTGCTTTTTTTTGTTTGTTCACAGGATTTTTTTTTCCACTTCACTTGATTTGGTTTTCACTTCCCTGGTCTGATTTCTTGTGTGTTCTATTGCAGAATTGTCTGGCATGAAAACACTTTTCATTGACACTAGTTTCTATGCCCAAACAGAAAAAAATTCTGCCCACTCTTGCCTGTAATAGATATTTTTATCTTTCTGCAATCAGATCAGTCTTCCTTGCATGGGACTGGGTCACTAAGCTGTCATACTTTTTCCTTTTGAATGTAGAAAATTTTCATGGCTGTCTAGCATTTAAAAAGGTTTGTGCCTTTAATTTTGGTAAATGGTGCTGAACCTTTTTATCACAGCATCCTCCTCTAGCTTTGTGTGTGTGTACATATCATTGCCCTCATTTTACTTCTGTATTATGTACTACTAAAAGTGCTCCACGTGTGTCAGTGTAGTAATCGAGTATCTGTACTCTAAGTCATATCAGTTGCACTGCCAAAAGGAGAAGTTTTTGTGCTTCAAAATGAAGGCAAAGGAAGTGGTTGATGGGAACAAGGTGTTATGGTTTCCTGTTGAAAGCAATGAAAGTATCTAGTGGAAGAAAACAATGTTGACTTGTGCAGCGTCTTCTGAAGCCTTGGCCTTCACATTGTGAAAGTTAACTAATTGACTAACCGATCACCTAACTAACCAGCCTGCTGCTGCTTGCCGCCTGAGCTGAAACTGACAGACGAAAGTTAACATAGGATGATCTTTGTGCGTTTAACTGAGTAACAAAGATTTGGCTGCTTTAAGCTCTTGCAGATCTAGAAATTTCTGTTTTATTTTTTTCTTGTTGTTTTTTATCTGTGATAGGGAGCAAATTCTTGTCTTCTGTCAGACTTCCCCAACAGTCAACATTTTCCAGCTGTTACGCCTTTTGCATTTTGTTATCGCCAAGTGCCTGGTAAAATCTTCTATACAATGAAGTCTAGTTGACCTCTTCGATTAAGCCTGTTAACCCCTCTGTCAGGTAATTCTTCCTCATATGCAACTGACCGTAAGCCATGAGCCGTTATTCAACACGGCTGTAGATAAAAGCCAAATCATACTCTACTCCTTTTATATGCTCCTTTTATTAACCTTTTACTTTTCTTAAAACTGCAATGTTGCATGCCTATCTTTTAAGTCGGCAAAGCGGTTTTTACATAGTGTGGAAGTTGTATACCAGTGTCAGATATTCAAGATTTATCTATAGTGAAATTATCCGTAGAGAATAAAATGAAGTGTAATCACCAAAACCTGTTGTCTTTTTTGTCACATGAAATTCATTCTTGTGGTCTGTCAACCCTTTAATGTTTCCTCCAAATTGCCAAAAATCCTAGAAAAAGGCTTACCCAAATTTAAAAGATGCACAGTTTGAAGCCTTTGGAGTACATATCAAACCTCAGTCTCTCTGTAAATGTAACACAGGGTTCCCCTTCTTTCCTTGGCATTAGTTTTCAGTAGAATAAAGCAAACACACCCCTGGATTACAGCGTAGCACTTCATTAGCATAAAAAACTGGGATTAAAATGTTCAATTGGGAAATTCCCAACTTGACTTAATTTTAATGTTGCCCAAGAAGATGAGGTGACAACATCAAGTGCAAATATGTGCGTAAATTTTAACCAGTTTACATTTGCTCTCAAGGCAAAGGGAGGGAAAATGATCCAAAAAATTAGAAATTAGACGAATGTCCTTATACAAGAAACTTTTTTTTCTTTCCCCATTTGCAGATTTTTTGACTTGTTACAAGCAATTTAGACCTAATTTTTGTCTTAAAATCACTGGAAAGTAGACATTTTTTCCTGGACTTGTCAGATGAATGTGGCTCATACACAGAAAAATAAGATTATCAGTACTACAAATAAGACATAATGAATTCATGAGATGTCAGTTTTTACAATGTACTGTAGTATTGAGATTTGAAACAAAATTATATGGCTCTGTTATTAAATCTAAGTCAAAACTTCCTTCCCCGTTAAGGGGGCCAACAGAGAATTTAATTCAGATTCTGGGGCACATATTCATATATTTTCGAAAGGTAACTTTATTAAAACATCTACAAAAATAGACAATGAATTACAATGGCATCAAGGTAGCAAGCATCCTACAGAGATACAGAAGACCCCAAATGTAACAAAGAGATTTCCATAGATTAGTGATGGAAATGACACTTCTGTCCCTAAAATATGTACATACTATCATGATCAAGTTCAAAGACACAGAAGAACAAAGTCAGACACAGAGGAGTGTCTACGTACATACAGTATGTTTATATAAAAATAAGGGTTTAGTTGAGCTACAGTGTATCAAAGGGACTCAAATGGAAGAACCATTCACAATCAGTAAACATGTATTACTCAATGATCACCTCAGGACTGATTTACAGTGTGATACAATCAGTAAGGTAGATGAATGATTCTACCACAGTCAGCTTAAAGTACTTACAGGGGATTATACAGAAGCATCCACACTCAGATCGGGAGTCAGCATATTAATGCATCTGGAGCAGAGATTGTGAGGAAACATGTTTTAACACAGATAATTCAGAACAAGTTTTCCTACAGTTTATTTGAGATAAAACGATGGTGCCAATCCATTTTTTAAAAAAGAATATTTTACATCTAATGGTTTTGGCAATGCCTCATGAGGAAGGATTGAAATTGGCAGAGACTGTCCTGTATTTCATCTCCCTTGGCAAATATTTGAAATTTCTGCAGGTCTGAAGAGTTTGAATCCAGGAATCATATCAGGCCCTTGGCAGAGAAGAGTGTCATCAGGGGCGGAGATATCCAGGATATGTAGGATTTAAAGTGCAGCTGGTTGTGGAATTTTACCTCTATCCTTAGTGTCTGGATCTCAGTCAGACAAATAATTGCCAAAATCACCTGAGCAGATGCTTCTGTAGACTGGTCACCCACTGCCTCTTTGGGAAACATCCTCCAGCTCGTGGGTCACATCTTGGTGGCAGCAGTGGATTCTTCTTGATCGTGCCGTCGTGTCAGGTTTGAGGAATCCATTTGGCACCAGGGGGTCAGGTTTTTGTTTTTTTCATCTCTAACTCAGAGATGGGGTTGAGAAACACTGACTCTTTGACTGAAATGGGGGTCAGTTATCGAGAGCAAACTTGAAGAGAGGGGGCTGTCTTCACCTTTCCGGGATCTCTCCAACTAATTCATGGAACTTTGAGTTGTGGCTGTTGATCAGGACTGATGTCTGCAAGTTCAAGTCTTCACAAAGACTTTTAATTGAGAATTATATTCTGCCTCACATGAGCAAACTTTGTAGAAATCTTCATGTTGGAGATTGCTTTAAATGTGCTGGATTTGTGTTTATAAATACAAAATTGACCCCTGGCACGAGCAAAGAAATTTCAATTAAAGTGAACTGTTGACAGAAGTTGTGTAAGCACGTGCCCCCTCACCCGTAACTCTGCATGTCGCCTTTGAGATGCTAAAAAAACAAATGTAATCTAACTTAATAACAGCTCATTTCCTAGCTTGTAAAGGTCATTGTTTTGTAATTTTTCCAGCTATTTAACCTCTCCAACTTTCTGTGTCACCGGTCACTAAAACATCCGCTGCATGTTGAGTATCTGAGAAGAGCAAAAGTTCCTATGCAGACCGCACCCACCACCAACTACTGTAAAATGTACCCGCAGCTTGGCCTATCAAAAGCTTACTTTTGGCTTTGGGGTTGGGGTCTGATGTGGAAATAAACCGAACCAGCGGTGTCTCAGCCCCATCCACCCAAAAGGTACAAATATAAAAGCGAGCGACCCACTCTGCCCTCTGCTCTGCTGCACCTCCACCACACCTTCCTGTAGCAAGGTTGCATAAACACTCCAGCCAATTTTCCCTCTATAAAGTCTCCTTGTTGTGCTCCTTTCTCTTTACACCATGTTCATGGCGTCCTCAGTGAGGAAGGAGTGGATGTTGGCAAAGGATGGGCGGAGCTTGCAGTCTCTGTTCCAGCAGCTCAACATGAGCTCATAGAGACCTTGTGGACACACAGCTGGTTTGCTCAGATACACCTGAAGAGAAAGGAATCATTACTGAGGCTTTTCAGCGAATTTTTGCCATGCTTTTCTACACCCACATGTGCAAAATGAAGTCGTGAAACACTCGACATTAAATCCCTGTATGTGTGTGTGTTGTACCTGTCTGCCCTGGTCTCTGAAAAACTCCCCTGCGTTGTCGATAACTTGTTCATCTGTGAGGTTGGAGTACGGCTGCTCCTGACAGACGCTCAGCATCTCCCACAGTGTGACCCCAAACGCCCACACATCACTCGCTGTGGTAAACTTCCCCTGGATGACACAAAAAACACATCATCTTCAGCATAAACAGTTTCACAATCTTTATAAACGTCATTCTGAGAGTACATCATGAATTTAACCGTTGACATAATTTCTGGTTCGCTCTTTCACAATATCTTCACACATCTTGTTGCCTTTAAGATTTCTGAACTGCAGAAATCTTTACAAACAATGCAACAAAGATTATCTTTGGAGAAGCAGGAGGTAAAAGGGAAATTGACAGATGAAACTTTTTAAATTCCATTTTCAATAATATAGTGGAAATAAGGATTTATATATATTTGGCCGATGTTTTAAAAATTTGGAATGTAGTGTACACATGCATTTATGCAAAAAAACAGCAAAGATATTTAAGTATTTTTTAAGTTGAATTAAAAGGACAGTCATGAAAAAAGTCATTTGGGGCTGGCGTAATTTGAATCAAAATTAATATATTTCTTTAACATTAGTAACAGTTCAAAAAGTATCAGTAATTTAATAAACACTTGATACCCAAAAGTGGCTAGTACATTACAGTAGTTAAAAAAATAGGTTTATTTGCAAATATAATATACCTCCCAAGTTTTTCATTAGGTTCCTCAGATGTGTTTGATTGATGAAATACCCTGTCCGGGATGTTGTTTCAAAATTTAAGTCTCAAAGTGGTTTTTTCATAACGGTCGCTCCAGATGATGATGTTGTCGACAACATTCATTTGTATATTATAATGGAAACATAAGTGTAAATGCGTCATAATTTTGTTAAGGAATGCAAAATATGTTGGAAATTATACCAAATAGAGTAACGGATACATTGATTGAAAGTGATTTTTAAAGCTGTTGTCCAAATTCAAGTTGATGCTGGACGGTTGCCCAACATGATGTTTTGACAATTTGGGTATTTTTTATAACAACAACACTCAAGTTTGAACCTGCTCAGCAGAATCTGTCACCCAACCCCCCCACACGCCCATAACACCCATCTTCTCACCATGAGTATACACTCCCAGGCCATCCAGCGGATCGGCAGCACGGCTCTGCCCTGGATCCTGTAGTAATCTCCAGCATACAGATTCCTGCTCATGCCAAAGTCAGCTATCTTGATGTGACGCTCACCTCCCGGATCTTCCCCACTCTCACCCCTCTCACCCCCGACCAGGCAGTTACGGGTGGCTAGATCTCGATGCACGAAGTTCAGGGAGGACAGGAACTTCATACCTGATGCAATCTGGCTGGCCATGGAGATGAGGGCAGGATAACTGAGGGAGAGAGTTGGGAGTAAAGTATGAATAAAAAATGTAACTGTACGTGTATCTTTTTGTTGTCAAAGTGTTCTCTTTGCTTCACCTGATGGTCGGAGTGTTGTGTGAGGGCCCTGTTTTATCCAGAAGCACTCGGTGAGACAAGTATTGGTTTAAGTCTCCACACTCCATGTATTCTGTGACCATACAGAGAGGATCACTGCTCACACACACTCCCAGCAGGCGGATGATGTTTGGGTCCTTCAGGCGAGACAGGATCTTAACCTCTTTCAGAAAATCATTCCTTTAAAAGCACCAAAGAAGAATACAGAACAGATAAAGCAAGCATAAAAGGTAAGGCTCCGGCTTTCTTTTTCATGCTCTGTCAAAATATATAAACATTCTTTTTGATGTAATCACTGAGTCAACTAGGAGGGTCGCTGATGCTTTCAAGAATTAACATCAGGGTCTGCAGCTCTGAGTGGCTTTTCACCTCATTGATTTGTCTCTGCTCAATATGTTTGTGCTGCTCCTTCTCTCTCTGGCCTCGCATACAAACTCGTGGACAGACACTCCCAGCACTTAAGTTCACACAAGCTGATTTTATTTGCCCGGGGCAAAATGAGTGGAGAGCTAAAGTAAACAAGATGATGAAATGATTCAAACATCAAATGAAATACAGACTGAATCTGAGCTCCAGTCTCTGGTGAACAGGTAAATAACAGCAGGTAGTTTATTACAAGGGTTATAAGAAATTATTTTTTTAATTCAAGGCTGGGTGCTCTGAGTTTGTAGGTTCATATTATTATTATTATTATTATTATTATGAAATGCAACAATTAGCAAAAACAGTGTGCACTTCCTCACTTTCTGTTCAGACATTAGAAAGGCTCCTAAAGTGTGCCCCTTTGCTCTTTTAAGAAATAAAAAGACCTTACTCACGAATAGCTTTCAACTTAATGATGATGGGTTTGATAATGATACTAATCCCTGCTTGAGTTGAATTACTTTCTGATGTACGTTGCTATGAATAATAGCATCTGCTGAGCAAAGTGAACTGAAGTTATTTTAGGACAGAGAATGATATTAAAGGCCTCAAAGCTGAGAAAGCAGCTCAGTGCACTGGTGGAAACAGCCTCTCTGAAACTCAAATTTTTACAGGGAGTCATTAAAAAAAAAATGCAAAAACCTCAAATCTTATCGTCACTTAATCAGATAATATAGATAAATGAGTCTGGTCACTGTTGAATCTAAGTCTGTTTTCAATGTGTTACATGAGTTAAGGCTGGTAAAGTTATTGCAAATTAGATTAGAAATTAGATCAAAGCACAATATGGCCTGCTGCAGTATTCTAATCCTAGACAGTGCAATATTTCTTTAACCTCAAACATGTCAGAGTACCACGTACAATTTTTTGCAGTAGATGTTTTACTCTCTGTCACTCAACCCTGTCAACAAAGAGCCAAATTGTCTTGAACTACCTTTGCAAGAGAAACAATTTAAGTGGTGAAAAGCAGCAAAAATGGGTAAAGAGGGGTGAAATTGGGGAAAAACTTGGAAAATGGTCAGAAGGTGGCAAAACTTTTCAGAAGCCAGACATTTCTGTTCAAAATCAATCTCTTTTTTCATCTTATGTAATGTTCAAATTTTATAAGACACTTTATCTGCAAGCCATAATAATCAACATTTCAAGAAATAAAGGCTTGAAATTATTTACTCTATGTATAATTAGTTGATATAGTAACTGGGTTCTCTCTTTCTGAAATGAGTGATCAAATATATTTAACTTTTTCATGATATTCTAGTTTACTGAGAAGTAGCTGTGTATAGAAACAGTTTCTTTCGTAATTTTTTTTATTCAAAGATCGTAATTTTCACATCATATATTTATGTTTTTATTCAGAATGAGAATAATAATGCAAAAAATATCATCCCCCTCAATATAGCAATCAATATCAACTACACACAAGATAGGTAACCTGAAAGCAATTGCACAATAAATTGCAATAGCAATATAGGGAAAAATGATCACAACAAGTTTGTTTTTGCTAATTGTTCTGCCCTGGCAACTGTTACATGGGAACAAGATGTATATGGTGTGTTTCAAGTCTTTTGAATTAACCAACATATCCAAGAAGATGATGGCCTGTAAAACTGATGATAAATAATCTATTTTTTTGAGTTCCTTCCACTGACAGAACATCACTAAAACGTAAAGCCACCCCTAAATACACTCTGTGCTCCAGAAATTCAGTGTTCAGCAGAGTTGCTGCAGCTCCTTGAGTTCTTAGAGGCAAAGCTGTAACAGTGGAAAGAAAAACAGTGAACAGTCTAAAGCCAGGCTCAGCTGTGTATGAAATTACTAACCTCGCATTCTTGGAGGCATCTGGGCGCAGTATCTTCACTGCCACCAGCAGAGGGCGACCTTTTCTCACATTGAAGGGGAACTCCAGGTTAGGAAGGTCCTGAGGGCTCTCGATTTCACACAGGTGCACCTTTATGGAGGAGTAATATGATAGTTTTATCATATCTCTGTCTACTCACACCAGCACACATTATCTTACACCATGCCTCCTCACCTCTCCAAACTGTCCTTCTCCCAGTTTCTCCTTAAAGATAAGACACTGGCGTGGCAGCTCTGGGAGAGGGGAAGCGTCGGCTCCTGGGCTCGAGGAAGCCAAAGCGGGCACTGCGTAAGTATTGTTCCCGCTGACACCCTGCAGACTCACAATGTCTGCCTCAGCGTAGTGAGGGACACTGGGAGGCAGCGGGGGAGATACGGGGGGAGATAGGGATGGGTAAGGAGGGGAGCCAGGGTAGGGGGGAGGCTCTTCTTGTGTTGGGGGGAAGCCTTTCTCCATGTCCAAGTCCAAACCACAGGCTGAGAGGAGGAAGAGGAGGAGACAGACAGGGAGGATGAAATGAAGAGATTAACTCTCAGAGAAGTGTGATTATAAACAACTTTGTTTTTCTTTAAAACAGACTGCGGTTTAATAAATCAGATGATTTTAAATACTGAGAAAAGTTATCATTTGACTTGTTATGAAGGGAAAGTTTGGACTTTGAGGGACTCTCTTCGATCATGAAATCAAAAGCCTTTGTTGAGCACTCACTGGAGAAACCTTTTCAGGCTCTGTGTAGAAATGAACGCTGAAAGATTGGGCTAAAAATAGACCAAAAACAATAAAATAAAGGACAGAACAATAAAACTTGATTAGATGGGGAAGAAGCCAAATCACAAGAGCAAATTTTAAGCAAGGATTAAAATTCTCAACAGGCTTAACTCCTCGATTTATAAACGGTCATTTATCATCCGCTGCTTTGATTTACAGGCTGGGGACAAGTGAAAGACCTTGGTCACATTCATATGCTGCAGATTCTGCCATTCAGCCTTCAAAACCCTTTTCTTCTCTTCAGTTCCTGGTCCTTTTCTAGATTGTATGGCAGGTTATCAACATTAGGGAAATAAAAAACTGAACTCTTTGTGATGAATGAGTGAACTTTTCTTTCGAATCAATCTTTCTTGGAAATTGTATGTGCTTAATCTATTCAGGTCTGAATTAAATTAGAATCTATTGCCGTAGTTGCTGATATAAAAAGCGCTCTGAGTTTTGATTCAATAGGCTTCATGGCTTAATATTCAACACTATCAGCCTTCATGAGGGTCTGACAACCCACATAAGTCAAAAACTTGCAGGTAGAGAGGCTTTTGAATACTAAGTGAAATACCTTTGTTCCAATCATAATGACGATGATAAGAAACTTTCCTCTCTGCTACAGTGAGCACAGTGCCACTGACCATGATGTGAATACTGAATTTGAATGACATCATTCATATTTATGCCATTTGCAAAAATATGCAATAAATATCCACAGCAGGCAAGTAACAGGTGTTCAGCCATGCTACTGCCTTGACTATCTGGTCTGGCTGTATTTGGCAACTGACACCAAACCTAAAAGTACAGCCAGGAGAGCTCTAGCATCACCAGACTTGCAGGTATTTGGTCATAAAGTGTCTGACATATTAAAACTTTGACTTACTGATGTTGCTCAGGGGAATTTCAGAAGTTACAAAAATTATGACAGTTAAAAGATCTTACAGGTACGAGACTGCTGGTGTGTCGATTACAGTAATGGGAACAAATCAAATGGTCTGCAATTTCATCCCCAAACTCCAAACTTCGAAATATCCTCTAGATCTGGAGGATTTTGTGCTGTTTGTTACGCAGAAATATCAAATCTGAAATTTTGACCTGATGTCGATAATGAAATGGATTATACAGCAAAAACTGAAATGTAATCAAGTCACTATGTTGACCAGTCCCAAAATATATTCTATAACAAGTTACTCAAAGACAAAATCAACATCTGAATTTTTGTTACGAGGAAAAAAATCCAACAATGGGGTAAGAAAAAAGCTTCTTGTTCATTCTTCTAATTTCAAGAAGCTTTATAAGCAATTTTTTCTCACCCCAGAGGCAGATTATTATTTCCTCATTACAAGCAATTCAGGCATCAATTTTTTTCTTTAAATATCTTGAAATAGACATGTTTCTGGACTGGAAAGATAAATGTGGCTTCCATTAAGTCAAAAAGAAAAAGATTTTCTTCTAAAAACAAGATATAAACACTTGATTAGATTCCTTTTTTTTTTTGCAGTGTCCCTGATTATTGCCTCAAAAATATTGTTCAAACAAACTTTGCGTCACTTTTGCTAGTTTCATGTTCTCTTCAACACTACACTGTCATTATTTTGTAACTTATGGCCCCACTTAGAGTTAAAATGGTATCTAACTGGGTCTTTTTAGGATGTTGGCACTTTTAATTGAAAGGTTGCTATATTGTCAATGTGTCAACCTAACGAAAGATGGAGCAAATCTTAGAAGATGTTTTATATTGATGACAATTTAAACCAAAGCTTCTGATATGTGATTTTATGACAATTGGTTGACAGTCTAGTGGCTTCATCCTCAATCTATATTTGAGATTATTGAACAAGTTCAATGCTTGCACAGTTCCCAAAAATACCAAACCATCCCTTCAAACAAAGTTATGCTGAGTAGTGAGTGATGCTTTTAATGTGAGTAAGAGGATGAATGAAAAAGATTGGAAACATGCAAAAACATCTCTACTCTTTTAAAACAGACAGACAGGTGTGAGGTAGAGAGGTAGGGTAAAGTATCTCCTGACTGTATCAGCCCGGTCTGAGGTCTCTTACCCTGGGGCACATTGAGACTCTTTTCCTGAGCCTGAGAGGTGCCAGGGACTACCAAGGATCTTGCTCCTTTTCTGTGATCTGACAGGAGCAGGTCATATGCTGGGTTGTTTTTTAACAGCAAGACTGGCACATATAAACACACGCAAACACAGGAGGAGGCGGGGTACACGCAGGAGCCGTGATATGGATGGTACAGAGGTTGCACGTGACAAAAAAAGTACACAAACAAAAAAATTATCAACAATCATTAGCAAGTTAGCATTATCATCACAATACATGGAAGTATGGGGTTGCACGAACACATGGAGGACAAAAAGAGCATCGCAAGAACAGGCAGAGTTAACACAACCAATCACAACGAAAACCAGTGGATGAAATAATGTTTCTGTTACACGTGTTATTTCAAACTCACAGGCGCCTCATGAAACCAGCATGCAGACCTCCAGCTGTGCAATGCAAGTGTGGGAATGCTTTAGCTTTCTTTACTCCTCTTTTTCACTCCCCTCTTTTCTCTTTCTTCTCTTTCCTTAGAACAATAGCTCTTTTGTGCCCCCACAGTGCCGTGCATCTTTTTGGAGGCAGTATCCCTCGCGGGGCGTTTGGTTTGATTTACTTTTGTTTGGTGTGGTGAAATACGTCGTAATACCAGTGATTGCTTGATATGAGAGCCACATTTTTATCCTGCTGCTGGCTTATTGGCAATATCAACAAATGGGGGGTTGCAAAAGCATGAACAAAAACATGAAGCAATCCGTTCAAACCACGTACGTGTTTGCAGAAAATGAAATTCTGTACATGTGGAAAGTTTCATTGCTTTATATTATTCACTGTCTCCATGCCAACTGTGTGCGGCTGACTGTAAATCAATCTCTGCCATCATGTAGTTAGCATGTGGTACACTTTACTGCACGATAGCATGTACTCTGTCACGCCATGAATCTACATGTGTTTTTATTTGACCACTCACTTACTACATTGCAAACAGATCCTATCATTAGAAGTCATGCCCCATATTCATGTGTGCTCTTAAACAGCAGTGAATGACTCACCTGTGCTGTCCCTCTGATCCCTGGGCCTCAGCAGGGCGCTCGGTTCCTGGTACTCTCCCTCTCCCTCTCTGTCGTGGTCACGGTCATCTGGGAATGTGTGAATTCGCTGATATCGACTTGAATAGCTGTGTGTGTTGTTGATGACCACGTTGTCTGAGGGGACGGACAGGTGAACCCGAAGCTCGTCACTGGAAAGACTTCCCTGTGCCTGAGAGGGCAGAGGGTGGTGAATTTCGGAGGTAAAAACTCATTTGACAGTTAATTAGATGATGCAGATTTAAAATTTTTCCTCACATGAGTTATTGGAACAGTTATAGAGAGGCTAAGTCTCATACATTTATATCACAAGTTTGATATTTAGAGATGCATCTCTTGATATAACACAAGACATCTCAAAGGCAACACAAACCTCTCAGAGCCTTTTCCAAATATTTTCAGCATGCTTCAAGACAGAATTCATCCGCTTTCATGCTAACAAGGTAGACTTCCTAAACTGGCATCTGAGTGCAAACACATCCGTCATTTAAATCTTTTAAGCAGATGGCAATCAATCAGTGAAAATGCCCTCTAATCTTTGCACAATTAGAAGTAAATGTAAAAAGATTCCCATATAACATCCAGATGGAGATTCAGGGGTATGCCGCCAAAAGCTGGCTGGTGCTATCTCAGCCTGCTATCAATCATTTTAACATGGTTAAAGGGACACCTCAGCTCAATAAATCTTTTTCTCGCTTAGTCTTATTTATTCTGTGGGAAGTAATGAAGCCTCCTAACAGTAGGAGCAATGGCTGTGCAGAGTAATTGGGACATTGTCTAAAGAGAAGTAATTACTTTAAGTTTTTTGAATAAATCTTTACTGCTCTAGGTGGGGTAACAGACAGCTTAGAGACAAATGCCTGGCTTGTGAAACCAAGAATGCTCTGCCAGATGCCACAAGGAGGAAATAAGAACAAATGTGAGTGAACTGACCCTGCAAGGCTGCAGAACATTAACATAAGAGGACTGCCAGTAAAGTCCAACTACAGCCAAACTGCTCATAGGAACAACAGCTTAAAAATTAAACGACAACACTGGGTGAATTCAAATTCACATACTTTTCCAAGTATCTTTTTCCAGTACTGTCTCCACAAAATGACAGCTATCACAGCCAGCAGCAGGAGAATGATGCCCACGAGGCAGCCAATCAGAATCGCTGTATTACTGCTGTCATCCTTGGCCACAGGAAGTCCTGCCCTGGGAGTCTTTGCTGCAAATTCTGGATCTAGAGCAGGAAAAAACAGAGGTAAATGTAAGTTGTTTGTATGAATAAACATGGTTGTTTGTGTGACACATGCTGCTGTTTGTTGGTTGAACTTCATGCGTGAAGAGAGACCACAGGCTGTTGTGGTGTGATGCACTATTCAGTCTGAGAGCTTTGGCTTTTCCAGCCCAGTCACGCACTGGCTGTGGGGTCACACACACCCACATGGTTTCATCAGGCTTATTGAACATCTGATGCGGATTGTCAGTTTGAGTATGTATCCAGTATGCCCACTCATACCACAGGGCTTCTCAGTGCCTGCTGCTTTGAGAACACAATGTGAACACTGTTATCATCTCCACTGCTTTGTCCCCAACTGTTAATCTTAATACCACTGTTATTTTTACTCCCTTGAAGACTGAACACAGCCTTTTATTTGAATGAGGGATAAAACTTTTCTGGGTTTCCTTAGAGTTTGGTGTGAATTTTGCTCATAAACAAACCACTTCTACAGTGACGGTAAGGAACAAAAGCTCTGTTAAAAGGATCAAAACTAGACAAACAAACCACACATACATGATGCTTTAACATGCATGTATGGTAACACACAAACACACGTTTGCAAGACAAAGATTTACACACAGTATTGTTATAACAGAAAACAACCCCCTTTCCCTTGCTCTCTCTTTCGGCTCAACACCATGCGGGTAATAAATAAACCCAAACAAAGCCGTCCAACCACAGCCAGTAACAAGGACAAAGCAGCAAACACGCCACAGTAAACCATTTCCAGCTTTTTAAAAGGCCTGTTATTGTTCAACTGTGTAGAAAAAGAAACCCAGAAAAAAACAGAACATGCAGCTTGGAAGACCGCAGGAAGTGAGTTGTTATTGTACATGTATATGAGGCACTCTATCTCAGTTAGTGTTCTCCATACGGCTGTATTTCTTAGAACCCAGGGGACAGAGCACAGTGCCAAAGCCTGCCCCTGTAATCCCTCCGCCATTGTACCCATTGTACGCAGTGGGACAGTTTTAAGATGCTGGAGAAAGGCCAGAGTGGATACTACAAGCTCCTCCCCCCTGTTTGTCCCACTTTTCTTTCCTCTTTTTTTCGTGCTCTCTCACCTGACAGCGTCCAGTTACCAGTGGTGTCCGTCATGTAGGGAGTGGTTGAGTTGAGGGGTTCTGGAGAGGCGAAGGATGGACAAAGGAGGAATGGGTGAGAAGAGAAGCGGTGGGGAAGACTCAGAAGAGGGTGACAAGGAAAGGAAATCATGGATAACAGGATTCCAGCTCACTTCTTATTCATGCGGACAAAATCTGAAACCTCTGTGGCTTCACACCAAGAACTTGAAATGATTTGTGAGAAAAACTGGAGTTTTAATTGAAGCTAAAGCTGTCCGGCCATTTGAGTTCTCCCCCATTAAAAGGAGGAAACCCATCACTTTTAATAATTACAGGCCAATTTCCTTTCAGTTTAGCAAGTATTCTCAAGTCATTAGGGAGTGCCCAACTTTAAGACTTTTCATCAACTGATAGCATTTTATATGATTACCAATAAGGTTTCAGAAACACTAGGACTGCAGCTTTAAAGACAGTCTGGTCCTTGGACAACAAGGATCACCGTGCAGCCCTTTTATTAACTATTTGAAGGCTGTCAACACTGTAAATCATGTCAAAAAACAGGGTCAACTCATTTCAACACAATCAGAAAAATCTGAAAGTTGGTCTGAGGGTTTTTTATCCGACAGATCCAAGTGTTTGCAGGCTGGGGGCATCACCTTGAGCTCTTTTAAGAAAACAAATGGCGTGCCCCAGGGCTCTGCCTTGGGAACACTGTTGTTTACAACTTATACCAACAGTCTTGGCAGACTTAGATTTTCATTTTAATAAGGATGATGCTGTTATTTACTGCCCTGCTTCAACTTAATATGAGAATTTTTTTCACTAGCAGGAAGCATTTGATACTTTTAAGACAAATTTGAAAAACTCAACATGTTTGCAAACTGAGGGATGAAAAAAATTGATGAACCAGCTGTCTCAGTGATGTGATTGAGCCTGTATTTTCTCTCACTTTGGACTTCAAACTGATGATTCTCCATCCTTTAAGCTTCATATTCAGTAACTTTTAAAGAAACCAATGTCATGGTTGGGTTTCTATTTCGAAACGAAGTCATGTTTTCTTTTGCTGCAAAGAAAAGACTTGGAGCTTCTACTTTCATGCCTTTGATTTATTATGGTGATGTACTATATATATGCACGCATCGTCGCAGTACCTTTTTTCTCTGAATGCTGTGCGCACCATGGAGCTCTGAGGTTTATCACAAATCTAAAGTCTCTAACTCATCACTGCTCTGAATGCTGTTCTGGCTGGTCTGTACTGTGTTACCCAAAGACTAAATCCCTGGCATGTCCTTATGTATAAGGCAATTCTTAATTTGCTTCCATTTCATTACATAATCCAATCCTTTTGGAAAATGCTTCAGTCTCCGCTCTGTGACCCAGTCACAAAACTTGTTTTTGCTCTCTGTCCCTAGAGTGCGCCTTGAAATTGGGGAAAAAGAGGTTTAGGTACGCTGCTCCTGCAGCCTGGAATTTGCTGCAAGAGGATTTTGGTGTGGGTGAGCTGGTCTCTCTGAATGTTTTTAAAAGCAGACTGAAGGAGCTGGAGGACGAGTGTAGATTCTCTCACTGATGACTATGATATGATGCAGGATACATTAACACGTTTTTTTAATTATGTGTTGCTTGTCTTGGCCAGGATACCCTTGTAAGAGAAATTCTGTATCTCAACGAGGGTTTCCTGGTTAAATAAACTCTGGATAAATTAACAAACACAAAATGCACAATTAAATCTGTAAAATGACTACTTAGCATCAACTTAAGGTTTAGTAAATGCTGGCACGATGCCTAAAGGATTTCAGAGCTCGTGATAAAGAAGGATTCTAGTCAGACATGGGCCTCCTTTGGCACCGCCTGCCTTTGGCTCTGCTTTAGACACACAGCTAATCACTCTGCCAACATGCTCACACTCATCACAACTGGAGGGGTAGAGACGAGTGCAGAGATGAGAGGTGATGAGGGAGAGATCAGGGGAATTAAGAGAGAGCAGGAGGGGAAGTAGATGAAGCAGCGTGGTGGGTGATGAAAGACGGAAAACTGAGGAAGGATGTCTGGTGGAAAGAAAGATAGTCGACACAGGAAAACCTGAGGGCGAAGAGAGGGGGCAATAATGATGAAGAGGACTCACCGGATGGACTGACGGTTGAGTTGGAGGAGCGGCGACCTGATGTGGGAGAGGAGGAGGTGTGGTTGATCGGAGGGGGAGAAGGGGAAGTGGTTGTAGGAATCTTGGGAAGATTGGGAGGAAATGAGTCCGTCTCTGTGGCATCCTCTTCGAAAGGCTCTGGATCAGGAGGGGAAGAGACAGTGTCATGAAAATGAATCATGTTTTATATGTTTAGTGAGGTCTCCATATGGCAACACATGCCGTCTGGATGTCCTCGAGTGTTGGGAAACAGTGTTTGTGGTTACAGCTGGTTGTGTTTCCAGAGAAACAGTATTCATCTCAGAAGATTGTGTTAATTATGTTGTTTTTGACTGGGAACTGGTCCATTCCTTATTGACTAATCTGAATGATTGTGTAATGACAAATGGTTACTGTTAAGTGGCCAACTAACCTTTGCTCATTCATTTTAGACTTGCAAAGTAAACTGATCCTTTACTGAAACAAGCTTGTTAACTGGGTCAAAGGGTGGGTTGGTACAGGTGTAGCTTAAAAATAACAGCAACAATGTTTCCTAAACTGAACACTAAATGCAAATCAGGCCTATCTTGTATGAAAAACACAAAAACACAAGTTAGAATAGGACTGACAGATTATATGGTTTAGGTGGTGAGAACTCCACTTCACAGCCAAAGTCAGGACCTAGACAGAGGCTGATGCTCTGAGTCCGGCAAGAACTCAGCGACCACAAAATGTCAGACCGCTCAACATGAGACAATTCAGCCACCTGAGTCTGATGAGATTATCAAACACTTCACTGATTCTTGTCACGCCACTCCTGACAGAGTATTTGAGTGGAGAGGACAGTTTAATTAGTTAAAGCAATCTCAGCTAGAGAACAGCAGCAAGGTCCTTTATCTGACTTTCAAACAGATAAGCATATTGTACACCTTGGAGGAAACTTGAAACCTCTGTGTACTTGCTGTGTCTGGGGTCAATTTCAGCCTTTGAATAAAACAACAACAACAACAAAACATGGTATTGAGGGGTCTCTAATTTTCCTGATCCTGATCATTTTCTTAATTAAATTTTAGGGTGAATTTAGAGAACAACAGATAAAATATAGATATATTGACACTACAGGCCCGTTTACTTCAACCTTTTGGCTGCCTTCCCTTTTAAACATTTTCTCCCCAAACTGCATTTTGAAGACAACAGCAGTATTTTTCTGCTGAGTCCCTGCCACAGATGGTAAATGGTCCTTGACTGTAAAAGAATGCTGATACCTTAAACCAATTAGGAGAACAAAGCAAGGACAAAAACTCTGTCACAGTCTGGGAACAAAATAATCTCATTAGATTTCTCTTTTTTTAATTTGTACTTTTAAAGAATCCCGGTCAGACTCACAGCCTCACACAGATACACGGGCACATAGACACACACACAGCAGGTATCTCTTCTCTTGTAGCTGACATGAAAACTGAGTGATTATTTGGACCTCCAGGATGGTGTCAGGCAAAGTTGACATGACATGTGTCAGTGCAAGTGTACAGCAGCTTGTAACATGAACATTGCTTCCTACCAGAGAGGAATGATATCTCGCTGATGAGTAGCCATCGATCAGCAAAGAAGAATTTACAGCGGAGGATCTGAGCTGGCCGAGCGCCCAGGGGGAGGGAGATTGGTCGTGAGGAGGGGTCTTTGAGGTCCTCCAGGGGCACAGGCAGAGAGAGGGCAGGAGAGGACCAAGGCTGGAGGATCCCCGGCTTAAACAGACACTCTACCTTGCTGAAGACTCGCACACCCTGAGTGTGGCGGTTGTTACTGTGCACCTGGATAAAGAAAAAAGTGTTGGTGTGAAGAAGAGAAAAGAAAAAGCAGAGATATTGTACAATCCTCTATCTTCCCACGCCTCTAAATTAGCTTGGCTCCTGTACTGAGATCTTGAAAAACTTTTAAAAAAAAGTTGGGGCCATCATGGTCATTTATTATTCATGGAAAGGCTGGAGGTTCAATTAACACAGAAAATTAATGAGACATTCTCATGCTGTTCAACCCATAATTGCTTTGGCACAAATTAAAGCTTTGCAGGGATACAATTGCACAAAATTAGAACAGCGCAGAAGGATGAAAAGATGGAAGACAGAAACATGTATGAAAGATGAGTAAAGGTGGCGAGTGGATGATATATCTCTCTTGTCTTTACAAGAAAGCAAAGGCAGAGGAGGAAAGAATCCATAAAAGCTGGACTAATATATGAGGCGACCGTTGCCAGAAGGAGAAAGAGGAGCAGGAGGAAAGGAAAGAGGGATGAGGAAAGAGATGGAGGACTTTTAAATGAGGGAGTGAGAGGTCAAATCTATAGATGTGAGAGAGAAGATAATGGAGGAGAGGAAGGGGGAGACGGGGAGGTAGTAGGCGGGTGGCTTTGACAGGTTAACTACTAACCTCACACTTAATGCAAGGCCAGTCACTCTAATCTCATCCACATGTTAATAAAACACACACACACACAGACTCACACGCGGCGCAGGGAGAACAGCTGCGCCAGAGTTGACGTTTAACCGATTCAGTGTTGGATGGGGACAAATGAGAGGAGGGACTGTGAACTGTATACTTATAGAAGTGGTGTGGGTCCAATAAGTCAACAGAGCTGCTGTAATTCACAACTCCTGAAGGGAATACAGCTCCAATGACCAGTACAAAGCCTAATTTGGGAGAATAATGCTGAATTCATCATTATTTTCTGCTTGTTTTGTTGTAAATCTTACAAAGATCATAAGTTTCATGCAACTTTTTGGTCTTCAATGTGAAATGGCAGAAAAGTTTGACATGAATTTCAAACCTTAGGGTCTAATGCACTGTTTGGCAGAGTTATGATCTGGGGTTTCTGCAGTTGGTCAGGTCTAGGTTCAGCAACATTATGTTCCCAAAGAATGAGGCCAGCTGAGTACATGAATGAACTAAATGACCATGCATGATTTTTTTTTCCCTAATGGCACGGGCGTATTCTAAGATGACAATGCCAGGATTCATTGGGCTCAATTTGTAAAAGAGTGGTTTGGTGAGCATGAGACATCTTTTTCACACATGGATTGGCCACCACAGAGTCCAGACCTTAACTCTATGGAGAATCTTTGGGTTGTGCTGCAAAAGGCTTTGCACAGTGGTCAGACTCTCCAATCATCAATTCAAGATCTTGCTAAAAAATTACTGCAACACTGGATAAAAATAAATTTCGTGACATTGCAGAAGCTCATGAAAACAATGCCAAAGACAGTCCAATGAAATGTTAGTGTGTGACCTTTTTTTTTGGTCTGGCAGTGTATGATGGTATCTCCAGCCTTGAAAACAGGCTCTCAGGAGAGCAGGTTACGACTGGCAAAGGCCAAAGGGCATATTTCCCTTTGGGGAGTGATTAGGTGTAGGTTAAGGAACTACAGAGAAAAGCCAAGCCACATTTAGTCTTAAGTTCCCACTCATTATTTGTTTGACCTGTGTGCCTGACATATCCGCTCTGCTAGGTTAACATAGCTGCACATGTCGGCTGAGGTTAGTGTGGGAAAAGCTCTTGGGAAAAGACAGGAAACGCAGGATAAGTTAAGGAAAACACTTGGAATACCACTGGGAAAGATTTTAAAGGTAACTGAGAAACATTATAATAGTAATGATGATGTGAGGCGGGAGAGGAGCTTAGAGAGCAGCCGGGAAGTTTGGACCACAGTCAAAACCAAGACCTCAAGATTACTTGTCACTTTATAACACAGGCTGGGGATTTGTGCTGTTAAATATGCACATGTATAGTGCGAATCCCACCCAAACCGACATTCCACTTGAAGTCCAAAGAGACAACACAGTTATAACTCAAACTGACTTGCTTCATATTATCCCCCTCTCTTGTTGCTCCACAAACTTACCCCAAAAGCCACACAGACGCACAAACAGACTGTGATGAAATCCAGTGGCACCCAAAGGGGAAGCTCAGACGAACTGTCCCGTGATAAACAATGGCACGCTCAAACTAATTAAAAGGCTGACAAACTAGTAATCTTGAAGTGATGTTTTCTAGCACAGCCTGACAATGCAGCTGAAACATAAAAAAGGAAAAAATAAGCCTGATATGATCCTCAGGGTGCCCGTTTTGAGTTTGTGCTGTTCTGCTTCTTTTTCTTTTTGTTTTGCAGTAGTTTTTGTGTTTGGCAAATCAGGTCAAGTGAGGTGTCAATCGTTTTTGGTGGATCCAGTTGAATGATGTCAAAAGCAGTCCACAATATTTCCACAGTCATTCATCATTCACCTACTGTTTGTTTCCCTCCAGATGTTTCAACATACCTCAGATAGCTTTTACCTGTTTGGCTTTACTTCCACTAACAAAAGACATCGAACTAAGCAACCTCTTTAAGCTGATTAGACTCAGTTTCTGTGAGCACATAATTCACTTGAACACGTTGTTGTGAGCAAGTCACAAACATTAATACATCTGCCATCAGAAGTGTTCATTTTTTTACAACCACAGAGCAAACTATGACATTCGGGAAATATGAAGGAGTTTGACACATAATTCAGGCTCAAGTCAACACAGTTGTATTTTCAAAATGAAGAAAGAAATGTCAGCGGAGAGAAACAACAAGGGTGAATGCACAAATTACCATATCACTTTCCCATCTCTGGTGCGCAAAAAATCTGACAGCAACAACTCCTTTTTATTCCCTAAAATTGATTTGCAGTTCCCATTTATTCCTTTGGTGTTCATAACAGTTTGAGGACACAATATTTCAGCTGCAGTCCAGGGGATATTAAAGGGAGGTAATAAAGACAATTTATCCCTTATCCTGAACACAACCTGCTGCAGAGCAGGTTAAGGTGTTTAGAAGAAGTTACCAGCCCTTGTTGACTCTGGGTATCTGCAGGTTTCAGACCTTTTTAATGCCACCTTGAATGAAATTTAAGACAGAAAACCCTTTAAATGTAGGGTTTTCTGGGTAATTCTGCTATATTGCAACCCAAGCATAGCACATGTCACTCAATTAGACTCATTCAAGTTTACTTTTTCCTGTTTAGTGAATATTAAGGGATACTCAGGTTCAATGGCTGTGTGTAAAAATTGCCAATCTGCAGCCACACAGTAATCCATGGTTGCAGATTGGCTAGCTGGTATGCAGAAAACAATTTACATCGGCAGCGTCTCATCTCATTCTCGAAAAGTCAAGGCAGAAAAATTAAAAAAATAGATAACAATAACTAGTCATGCCCTGAAAAGACCTTTGTTCACCAGCATATACGATTTTTTAAAATGAATTTAAGACCTTAATTTTAGATGCATAAATTTGAGACTTTGTAAGACTTTTCAAAGGGCAGACAAGGTAAGGTTTTCCAGGTTTTCAAGGTAGGACACCCCGTGAACACATAAACTTTTTGATATGGCACTCCCCACCTTTCTTTTGGATTTGTTTAATTTCTCATCTTCTTTTGCACAATGTTAAGATAATTTCCTGAGCTATTTGAAAAGACATCAACAGGTTTCTGCTGCACTGTGTTTATGCTTGTTAAGACAAGATTAGGTTTCACAATGAGGGCTTTATTTATCTTATCTCTATCATCGCGCAGCAAGTCACTGCATAAAAGAGAGAAGAAGCTGTTCAGTTTTGTGTCTTATGAACTGACTTTGTGGTCTGTGCCTTCAATGATTCCTCTCTTTTTAACCTAATAAAACTGTGTTCTTTCAATTAAGGGATTTTACACAACAGATTTTTAGCTTGAACACTTAGTTTATTGCACATTATCCTGTGACTCTTATTGTAACATGGAGTTTCTTTGAGAGGCTGAACTCTGTCAGGTGAAAAGTAAACATTTAGCCTGATTCTGGTCACAAGCTTGTGCTGTTATTATGATTAATCAAAGCATAAAATCATTTATCAACAAATTGGTCTTTCTCTACACACTTGTCTTCATATAAAGCAGGAATAATTTAGCTGCTCACCTCATTTTAAAAGCTGAAGGAGTTTCACAAATAGAACCACATTTTTCTTTTTTTATGAAGATTTATGCTTCAAGGTACTCAGAAATTTATTCAGAAAATCCCCTCAAAGCACAATGAAGAAATCTTAGTGTGTATCCAGATAACTCTTTCAAAGAGAGTTTTTAATTTTTTTGACATCTTCTAGTTTTTGTGTAGACAAGAAATGAATGAAAGACAGGGACATGACTTCTAACCAATGTCCTTGGCTGGAATCAAATCAAAGTCATTGCATTAATAATGAAGCACTCGGCCTCAAAGAGCTCTCCCTGGAATAACAACGACCTGCGTAACCCTTTGACACACTAACACAATAAAGACACATTACAACCATCAGATCACATTCAGGATGAGATGAGACTGCGTGAAACAAGACGTTCTACAGATTCTTCATGATCTCTGGCTTCACTGCCTCATAAGACACGTCTCTGTTCAAGATAGTCTCTCTGCAGACAAAAACCACAAATGTCAGTTTTTAGCTCTGGTTTACAGGCTGCCTGGTGCTGTCTGACATTCCTGCAGGATAACAATGTTGTGCATGACCCTCTTTGTTCTTTAACAAACTACACAATTTTACAAACACAACTTTCACTTCCTACCTGCATTTTGTGGAAGACGCGTGGTTTCTCAAAGTGGAACTCAATGTCCACACTGCCTTGCCCAAGGGCTTCTCGGCTCCAGCCAAGGTAGTCGTACCCAGGCCACACCCTCAGCTCTTTCGTTTGTATGAAGTCATCTCCCCCCAGGACGCCGTCGCAGAGCTGACCCAGGCCTCCAAACTGCATCCTGCACACAGACGCACACAGCAGCTTATTTACATGCAGCTCTGTGCAGAAATATTGCTGAAAGCTGTGGGCTGCCTGTCACTTTTTATTTTTGACTACATTCCTGTGCTGGCATGCAAAGATGCATAAATAAGCATATATACATAGATATACAAGGATATACATGCCAGCTCCCATATTTTCTCACACACAGAAAAACTCTACAGTGGTTTTCTTCTCTTGCTTTCACATTCAGACACACAACTCAGCATAAACAAAGCAAAACAATGGGGCCGTCAAATTGGTGCCCCCATGCCCAGCTTCACTTCTTTGTCTCTCTCTCTCTCCCGCACATAAACACACACACACAGGCACATCTACCACAAAAATGTCTGGATTACATCTAGAGTGTTAGCTCAACTGCTAGCAAAACATTTCAACCCCATTAACTGCACAGCACATGCAAGCGTGGACCTTTTGCAACCCCCTCCTCATTCAGTGTTCACCCCTCCTCTACTTGCCACAACATTATGGACAGGAAACACGCCTCAAATCCCCGAGCATCTTAAGAAAATAATGTCATTCCCTTTCGATTAGGCGGAACCCAGAATAAACTTTCAACAAAGGATTTGGCTGAGACCCCACTTCAGTGCTAACAGATGTGTCGGCCGCTGTGGAGAAGTTTTGGTATTCCACTGATTGAGTCCTGTCACAATGTTGACTCTAACACTTATGAATCCTTATTTTGATCCTTGCTGAAAACAAACAAAAGCAGCTGAATATCTTACCCTTGCTCAGTGCTTCCATCGTAGGTGGAGTCGTTCAGATAGATGGGCAGGCCAGACAGGTGCATGACGTGACCCAGTGGAGCTGTGTAAGCTTTCAGCCCATCTGAAAGACAAATGGAAGGGAAAATAATCAGTTCAAGTCATATGACTGTTGATACAAAAAAGGTATTTTCTTAAATATCATATTAGAAAGACAGACATGCAGCAGCTGCAGTTTACTTTAGCCAACATTTAAAAGTCATCACTGCTTGAGAAGGGCTGCAGATGTTTTTTTTAAGCAGTAAAACAAATGAAGAGGTCTGCTGCTCAGGCCTGTTGAGCCCAACCACCATTAACCGTTGAAACTCAAGTCCCCTTGTTCCAATATACAGTTAATCAGGCCCACTCCCCGAGATCACAGGTGACGTCAGCAACACAGACTGCAGACCGCAGCTCTTCTACCCATAATAAACAACACTTCACTAAGGATTTACAGTACACACTCAGAGTGCTCTGTCTGCACTCTGCACAAATAAGTGTCTATATGCGTGATTTTGCACACATATGTGTGAGGTTTGTAAACACTGAAACAATAAGGAGCAAACAGACTGAGTGCAGTTATGACATCTGATGAAGATGATGTAAGAGGATGAACTCAATAAAAGCTTGACATTCAAAAAATTCTATGGATAAACTGAGACACAATTAATCAGAATCCACATTAACACACATTTTAGACGAATGCTCTCCCTGAAGACAGAAACCAGGAACTGGAGCTTTTAGTCTTGGTGACAGTCTGATTTACAGGCAGCCTGATGCTGTCTGAGGGAGGTGGATGGGGAAAAGAGAGAAGGTAAGCCAGCCATAAATTCTCAGCTAGTCAGCTTTGTGCTTCAGGAGACATGGAAACCAACACATTTCATCTCTAGTACAGATTCTTTTATTTGAGCAAACCCCACTCAGGCTGTAAATTTGATCCAACGCCTTGAATTAATGCATTGAGATGTTTTGCAAAAAGCATGCGCTTGTAATCATTGCCATCTAACAAATCCCCAATGTCCCTCTGGTGCCAGAGGAGTAAAACAAGGAATAAAAAAAAGGTAGTTACCATCACCTTGTGGAAAGTGATGTGATTTATCAAGGTCTGAGAGGCATGGCTCAGAATGAACTGACCATATGAATACTGAAGAAACAAGACGATCAGGCACATATCGTGTCTTTTGTGTATTTATGCGTCTTCTCTATGCAAACATACCGTTCCATACACAACCATAGAGCTCCACCCGAAGGCAAACGCTCATAACTCGGTCAGCCAGGGGGTAGAATCGCACCATGCGAGCCACGATGGGGGGGCCCAGGTCTTTCAACACAACATCATATGTGTTTTCATTCCCCGACACCACCTGAGGGGAGAGCAGCACACATTTTAATCAAAGAGAACATCACTCTTCTCTGCTGTTACCTGCAGGGTTGAATGGATTTTGCCTGAAGGCTCAAAGGCATTTCTCAGCTTTGAAATTTCAAACAAATTAAATTTTAAATAAAATAAGGCTTCAAATCAACGAAATAGAACAAAGGTACAAGGAAAGGCTGAGTTTAGAGCCTTTTTTTCAGTCTTTTACATGAAGATTTACATAAACAGTCATAATATTTGCTGTAGGGCCATGTTGTGAAATATTTTATAGAACAAACAGAAACAGTGTGATTCACTCAAGATCATTGGTAGTTGGGAGTCTAATTTGATATGCTTTTACAAAGGACAGTTACAAATTTCAGTGCACTAAAGAAAAGTTGGACAGTTTCCAAACATAACAAGAAGTTCCTGCATCTGCACAAAGTAACCCATTTATTGCACACTGTTGAAAACTCAGGTAATGAAGGCTGCTTTTGCCTGAATAGGAAAGTTTCTAGATAACGTCAAGCTGGCAATCATCAAACTCCTGCACTTTTTAAAGAATAATAAATAAATCAAACCCAGATGACAAGTTTGGTAATCTATGTTTCAACAGACGTTCATATCAGAATAGCAACAGGATATTAACCTGTTCGCTATCAGTAACACAAAGTCAACTCCAGCTATATTTCTTGAGAAGAGAACTTAAAAAATTTGCTTTAAAGACATTAAACTGTCACTGCTTTTTTTTCTATTTTAAAGTCTTAAAAATGCTGCTTACCTCCTGGCTCCAACGGTCCTTCCAAGTGAGCCACTTCACTCCATCCCTGGAGTAGCGGAGTCGGTAACTGCGAGCGAACTCCTGACCATGACCGTCAGCATGTCGTCCCTGGGTACCAACAAGAGCCAGGAAGTGAAGTTTATGCAGATCCACCTGTAGAAGACATTAAAACAGAAACAGCTCACTTCAATGAAGACATAAAATAATTACACCAGAAAGAGAAAAAGAGAGACAGCTTGATTTGTTTTATTTGTACAAACATGAAATAAAATTTTAATTAGTATCTTTAAAATCTCATTTTCAGTAATGAGACCATTTACCTCTGTTTATAGTCGTAAGGCAAAGCAAGCTAACCCAAGCACTAAGTTCCAATTGGATTCAAGTCAGGGCTGGGCAATTAATCACAAATTAGATTAAATCGCATTATGGCCTGCTGCAATATTATAATTGCAGAGAGTGCAGTATTTTTTTGTGTGTTGGATGTGTCAGAATACCAGATACAATTTTTTGCAGTACATGTTTTACACTCTACACCAGTGTTACTCAACCCTGCTCAACTAAAGAGCCTAATTGTTGAAAACTAACTATGCAAGAGAAACAATGTAAGTGGTCAAAAATGGCAAAAACAACAAGAAGCAGCACTGAAACTATGTGTAGGGTGGTCAAATGGTCAAAAAGCAAGAACAATTGGCAATAAAATTTGGAGAAAACTTGGGAAATAGTCAAGCTCATAGTCTTATATCATATTTCACGCAATGTATCTGCTTTATAACACACTACAGTTCAATAAATTTCACATGGCATAATTAATAATTAAGCACACCACACTAAGATTAGTTTCTAACCTGGAGATATTCTGATCCACCAGGGAAAACTGGTCCTGCAGGACACCATGCTCCATCCCCCTCTCCAGTGCTCAACCTGTGAAAAATAGATTTATATTAATAAATAAAACTTCCAAAAATATCTGCAAAAATCATGGAATCTCAGTCTCACACACAAACTTTCACAAGCGGAGAAACAAACAACCCACTGACAAGACTGACTACATCGAAACTCAGAGTACAACATTGCTGCAACTGAGAATTCAATAAAAAACAACTCAAACTCCCCCGAATTGCTACAGACTGGGTTTTAAAGCAGTCAAACATTCACAGATGAGTACGGCAAGTATGTCTGAATAAGAAAAAGGAGAAAGAAACTTGGCTGAGGTGAAGACATACAGCAGGCAATAGAGTGAGAAAGCGACTGCAGATGGATGGAAAATACAGAGAACACACACAGGAGAGGGACGGAGATGAAAGAGGCATGAAAGGAGTGAAAATTACTGGCTCTTCCTTATTCTTCAAACCTCACACCAAGTTCTGCTCTAAAACATCAGGACTGATCTTAACTCACAGCACCTGAGGCCTTCCACGACCACACACATGTACGGCTGCACAGATTTCCCCTCAGTGTGACCTTCCTCCATCCAGCCTGGGAAGAAAAATCCAAACTGCCACCACAGACAGGCCACATAAAGACCACAACTCTGGCTGTGTGTTTTGTGAGTTCACATCAGCTCTTATGAGGAGCTTTGGAAAGCAGCGCCAGGCCACAACCGCGCTCAGACCACTGTGGGATTTTTCTCCCAAAATGAACGCTGCTGCCACTTTGACCACCAAAACAAATCACTATATCAACTCGGTCACAGTGGCGCTGGTGCTTCAGCCGATGCTGCTATCCCCACGGTGGATGAGATCATACTGCTGAGAGACCGCAGGATGATATCAACACATTAGTGCTCTACAGAGTGTCCTGTGATGGAGGAAAGTGGAGGGGAGGCGGGTGAGGAGGGAGGAGAAACGGGCTGTAGCAGAGTATTAGCCAACAGGAGTAATATTTAGGCCACTGTCCAAGCACCTGAATGTTTTCTCCTGTTTCTTTTTTTTCTCTCTAATTGCCTGCCAACACTTCATTCATCTCCCCTCGTCTCTCACCTCATTTTCTCCATCTCTTTCCCACCTGCTACCACAGATACACAACTATATCACCGTCACAAAGCAATCAGAGCAATAAAGAAAGCTCTACAACCTCCAATCATAACACCTTCTCCTACACGTTGTTTTCAAATTAATTTCTTCACCTTTCAGCACAACATTACGGTCATTCCCCTTTCACTTTATAAAAAACCCAGCACTGTATGTCCAGTGCTTTTTCTGTTTTCCCTCACCATGTTTCCCTAATGTCTCTTTAAAAAAGAGCCAGGGCTAATAATCATTTCCACATGCTTAGACACTCTGCCAAGAGACCCAGCCCTGCACACCACTGGAGACAAATGAACACACACACACACACACACGCAGGCACCCACACAAACACACACAGTCCTGTAAATTCTCCAGCACATGGTTGTTGTATGTTGCAGGCCTGGCTCGTCTCTCATGAGTCTCACCACATTGACAGACAGACAGACAAGGTGGTAATATGATTACAGAGAGGGTTTTACAAAGACACACTATCATCCTCCATCGTAATCTAATAGACGGCCGACAAATTACTTTAGTGCGGTGCCAAGGGACTAAAAAAGGCAGATGGGCGCATCAGTCCACTCCGACATGGAAATGTATTCTTGTGTTAAAGGTTCTTCCAGTAGATCAACAGTTACCAAGGGGAAAGTTTACCAAAGCAGAAGCTCTAAATTTTGAAGAGACTGAGAGGACTTTCAAAAGTCTCATCTGTAGTTACATGCCTGACTACAATCCCCAGTTTAAAAGGAGATTATCAGTGCTAAAACAGGGTATTTCTAAATGCTGTTTCCTAGTTTGCCAATCTGGACTGGACAGGTCAGATTGGACCACATTGATTTTCAGCATCCTAAAGTCCCCATGATGACACCAAGCTGGCTGAAGAAGTATTGCAGTGGGAAGAGAGTTGTTTTGCACTGCTAAAGACAATTTCTTGTATTAATTTTGTAGTAATAGTGGAAACAGGAGGTGAACTGTTGGACAGGAAAAGGGCAGAGGAGTACAAAAAAGCTGAACAGGAGAGCGATAGAGCACGAGCTAAAGGCCTAAAAACAAGTTTAATGCTAAAACAGGGGCTAAAAGTTCAAACAGGAGCGAAAGGCTAAAACACAGACTGAGTTGTTGGTAAAATTGTTTATTCCACCCACATGTAGCAGTCACACTACAGTGGTCTGTTCAAACCTGAGAGTCCATCAACAAAATGAAAAGTGATGTTACATTTGCTCTGCTCGGTGGATGAGTACTGGCAGGACATAACCATGATTCATTAATGTTACACAGTACCAATAAGTCCAAGAGCAACGGGCTGTGTGTAGTGCCACATGCAGCTAGCTACTAAACTATAAATTCACAAAGTTTGCTGGTTGTCACGTTTCAGACACTGTTGAGAAATACAAATAACCTTGTTGCATTGTATTGGGTAAAAAGTTATCCAGAACAAAGAAAAGTAGTGTTAAAACAGAATTCACTTTCACTTTCAAAAACAAATACATCATGATAGTTTGGGGATTTGCTGCAATCCACTTCATACAAATTTTCTACGCAGTCCCTTTAAGTAAAATATGATAGCTCTTGCTAAGATGACGTCTGGGAGCTATTTTTACAGCCATACTAAGCCTCCCTGTCTCTGTATTTTATAATATTGTGTTTAAAAATCAAGTAAAACAGTTATGAAACTTAATGCGGTTGTGTAATCCATCACAGTCAAGTGTCATTGAGTAGATGTCAGTGGGGTCCTGTACACTAACAGTATAGTGGCATCGTAATGTTGTTAAATTGCTGTTTGATTTGAAAATGCTGTATTGCCACTTATTTAGATCTATAACTGTACAGTCTGCTTCCAAATACTGGTCAGCAAAAATGTGAGCCAAAAGGCCATGTCCTTAGAATTGAAAACACCGTCTTTGGAGCTGCAAAAAAGTGAGTTATCACCAGTGAAAGTAGTCAGTTCAATCCCCTAGGTTAACTTGGTTTTGCTGTAGCGTGGTCATCATTTACTCATAGCTGAGAACACAGAGTGATTCACAGTGAGAGTAGTTGCAGGTGCAACAGTATTTATTAGTGATGCTTGGCGTGATCAGAGGCAGTGAAAACTGCTCCCCACCCTGGTGTTGGATTACTTTTAAAGCAGCCACACTAGCTACAATTACAGGAAAAAAAACTCTTGATTGCTGTGTTTGGAGTCATGTCATTATTAACTCGCAGAGCTGCATACACACTCACACGTTCCCTACCTTCCATGTTTGGCCTCTGTGGAGTCAGACCAGGCGCTCGAGGCTGTGATGTCAGAGTCTGGGATGGTGCCATCCTCCATTCCCAGGGCGTAACGACACTGAGCTGTGGAGGAGAGTTGGAGGAAAAGAGAGACATGAGCAACGTTCTCATCCGCTGGACACACAGGAAACCTAATATTTCCATTAGAGTTTCAGCAGCCAACATTGGTCACGGGGAATAATGTTGTTATGTCATCTCTGGGAAAACTTCCGGACTTCACGCTTCATATCCCACACAAACTCTAAAGGGAGGGAAAGGGAATACCAAAGTCTGTGATAAATTCTTCCTGTTGGCCCTTATTTAATACAGAACCTCTCTGTGTGGGCTCAGTACTAATGAGTTCATGTAAATTGTAACGGCAGTGTTTTGCATCACTTGTTCCTGCAGTCCCCTTTGTCCTTTAAAAGAGCCTTCATAAAAGATAGTCATTAAAATTCATCTGCTATCCTGTCAGATGCTGTGACCTGTCTTCTGTATGACTACACCTTTCCTGTCATTTTCTCTCCCTCTTTTGTTTCTCCTGCTCACTCTCCATCCAACACAAAGCAAACTCCTCAGGGCTCCAGCGATCCAGCACAGTCTGTGTTCCGGTTACCACTTCTCTGGGATTTGCAGGGAACAGAACAAAAGAGGGAGCGACGCAGAGGGCGAATGACAGAGCCCAGACAGGGCTCAGATATCTGCTCTGAATCCGCTCCAGCGGCAGCATTATCAAATGATTCAGATAGAGGGGTCCCAGGCAGGGATTACCCAACGACCCAGGTATCCGCTCTGTAGTCAGCCAAGGAGAGGAGCTGTGTCGGTGGAGACGAGGGGGGAGGCTGAGGGAGGGTGTGGGTAGCGATAAAGTGGAAAGGGGTACTGACAGTGATATGGAGCGGAGGCTGAGGGTGACAGAAAGAGGCGGGGGTGTGATGGGCTTCTGACTTAGTTTCTGTCATTGAGTCAGCGGACAGGAATGTTGGGCTGCATGACAGACCCTAAAAACCCTGAGGGGTGCAGCAGACACACACACACTATATACACACCATGGGGACAGACAGGTGCCCATTTCATTACATCATCATCATCACCATCATCACACATTGGCAGTCAACACCCCACCATCTGCAATCTTTTCATTTCTGTCTCCTCTCTGTGTCCTCTGCCTTCACCTTCTTCGTGTTATTTACAACAACATAAGACCAGACACTAAAACCTCAGAGCTTAATTCTGTTCAACGTGGCAAACTCTGTTGTTGGACTTTCATCAGTTTTAATCGATGAGATGATTAATGCAGACACTATTTGTCAATTGATGAATAAGTCTTTCAATCACCTTAGAGCGAGACAGCTCCAGTCGTCTCTCATATTATCTTGCCAATCTGTGTGGCTTTATCTCAGGGCACAATAGATCTTTACAAAGTCCAAAAGCAACCAAATTGGGTTAATCTGCAACTCGAATGTCCCAGTCAGTGTGGATGTGCACAAAAATAGATGTCTGTCCCTTTGTGTCAACCAGCTGAACGACGCTGACCTGTCTAATAGGGGTCTGATTATCTGTCAGTCTGAATCAATGCAAAGCAGAAACTCTAATGTGTAACACTATCATTACGTGTTTTAAAAATTCCTTAGGCCTGTGTGTGTCAACGTTTTGACTCTGTTCCAGTCATTTTAAATGGGCCAGCCTCAGCTTGTGTCATTTGCATAATTCTAGTCCAAACAGTCCAAACAGTGAACAATCATATTGCAGCAGACTTTTTTAATGACAGTTTATCCGGGATGAACCTGGTGTCTCGTACGATGCCTCGTGACTCTTTGGTAAAAGTCTAATCGTGACATTTTGCAACCATAGACAGTAAAAATCATGGGCGCCATGACACTCTGCTCAAACTGAGGCTGCCACAAAAACTGCTCCCCCTGGTGACTGCCCGCAGTAAAGGTCAAAAACTCTGTCTCATCATTCGTTACAGATAAGAGGTGGTTATGCTAAACAAATGCAATGTTACAGCACAAACAGTTGAGTTTGGTTTTGATATATTTGTTAAAGTTTACTGAGAAATTAATATGTTACATTAAAATATTTTAAAATGTTGCTAATGAACAAATTAAAATGTATTATTCCATAAACAGACACAAAAATACCGAAAATTGGTAACGATTCCCAGGAACAGGGCATCAGTACAGTATTGGTCCAAATAATTTTCTGCTTTCTTTTCTTGAACCTCTTTCTTCTGGGGCCAACTGAGCAACAAAGATGGAGTCGCTCTAGATGGCAAGGCAAGTTTTAACCCCGTATGGAAAGGTAGCCATCCATACGTATAAGTGTTTCTCACATCCTTAAGCTGCAGTGATATGAAGATATTATTTGTCTGTGTCGTGTTTAAGTCCTCTTTTTTCCATGTGTGTTCATAAATTGTTTTTTCATAAGTTGTTAGATGTTAAATACTGGGTTTTTAGTTACATTTTACAATGACTGACAGCTGCCGTTCTTGTGTAGTTTTTTGGGGTAAAGTAAGATACTTCAAGAAAGAGAGCCAGGAAGAGATTAGACTTTCCAAAGAAAAGTAATATATACTTTTTGCTTTGTTACCCGGTTCCACTGAGATTCTCTATGGTCTCTACTGCACAGACTGCATAATGGCGGTGCCTGTTCTCTTGGCTTCAAAACTGTGCAACAGTAAAAGGCTGAGCCACGCTGCCCATTCTATAGAGAGTCTATGTTCCCAACCCATTGCTGTGTGCCCCCATAGTGTATAAAAAATATTCAGTTTGATTTCCAATAAATTTAAGAAAAGCTATCTGCATCTCACCGTACGCCAACGTCAGCATGTTCAACTCGCCTGTAGCAGATCAACTATTTACTGTTTTCTTCCTGCTTTCCACAGACTAGCATGTTCATATTTACTGACTGGTATAAGTTTGGCACAAACAATAACAATCAGCAGCAGACGATTAAATAATAACCAGATCTGGCAGCCTTGTCTCATTCACAGTCTCGCTGCAGCACACAGAAGGTTGACCACACAGCAAACAGTCTCCTCTGGTTACACCTGGTTGGCTCACACTCACTAATCCCTCACGCCCTCCCCCCTCTGACATTTTGACTGACACTTTCATGAGCTGCCTGTGCATTAGTGGTCCTGATGAGCGGAGTGGGGGGACCGCCCAGCTATCTCATTCTCCTATTACACACGACTGGCTGGCAGACAGGGAGAGGACACAGGATAGCCTGTTGATAGCGCACGGAGAATGAGCCTTACTGATCTGAGAATGTGAAGAGAATGTTGGAGCAGCAGGACCGGAGGCTGCTGTGCCCGAGGACACGACTGTGGGAGGGATAAGGGCAGGGAAACGGGCTTCAAGGTGCAATTTTGTCTGAGTTTCTTGGAAAAACTAAAATGTACCTCTTGACAAGCCATTACGTGAGGCTTAATTTAGGGAGAGCACACCCTGACTATCTTATGTCTAAATATCCTCACCAGAGTTTGTGACCACTTTTACTTCATGCTCATGTTGAAAAGCTCTGATCTCGCTATAATCTCGAACTTACCTACTGTGTGACATAAGTTGTATGATTCTGAAACAGAAATGAAAGATAAGAAAGTGGAGGGAAATCTGACTGAAGTTAATGCTGTAACCACTCTCAAGCTCAGCCAGATGATATCTTTTAGCTTAGAAGTGACTGAAACCTATCTTTATTTCTTGGTATTAAACTTTTAAAAGGGAGAGATGATAAAATATTGCCAGTGAAATGCTAACTTGGAAGTAACTGAACACTACAAAAAGCTATTATCCAATTGTAGCCAGCAGGTTTTAAAATTTTTTATTCCCCTTTGGAATATGGTTCAAACAACGTTCACTGTCACATCTGTTCTCAGCTTTAATCAATCCTGACACAGTGAAGAGATATCAACTGCTAAATGCTTTTAATTTATGTAACTGATAGACTGGAAAGACATCATTGCACCATTTGAGCTTTCCGATATAAAGAGATGGTACAAGGTACTTGTCATCAGTACGTGTGTTACCTTTGTTGAAAGACTGAGCACAGAACCAGCACAGGAGCGAAGATATCAACTGCTGTAGACATGATGAGCTTTATCATTTTTTTGTGCTTTACTCTGCAACCAGAAGGCCATTTTGTTTTTGCTCCCTTGCCTGGTCTTCAGTCCACTTTTAACAAAGAGGCCAAGCTGACTGGCAAACCCTGTTTTACCAACAATGTTAACCTCAAACAACCTCACCTCAGAAATACTAACTATTCAAAAGTAGCATTGTATTAACGTTGCTCTGCCATGAAGCACAGGAGTGAAGAGATGGTAGGAAATATGCAAATTGAGCCATTTTGACTATAAAATCATGGATATCATTGAAATCAAAAGGAAAATCAATTCAAAGCACAGACCAATGAATTAAAAAGAATGTTATTTAATCATTATTTGCTTATTTTTTCCTGTCTATGGTGACATGTCATCGTGAGTGTGCCCTGTTAGCTGTTTTATGGGGACTTTGAGGAAGTGAAACTCAAAATTGAAAGAATAATTAATCTTCCACTAGTTTTTAAAGAATCATTTTTGTATGTATGTTAAATAACCTACCTGGGTTAAAGTGCCACTCATGGTCCTCTGAAGATGACACCAGCACCAGCAGGACTGTGAGCACAGCGACAGAAAACAGCCGCAGGGTCAGCAAGGTCATGTCAGCAGCAACACGCCTGGTTACCTGTCCGGGGACACGCTGACGACCACAGGCATACCTATTCCCAGAGAAAAAAGAAACATTATAAAGAGACAAGATCTACTTTAGGATTCAAGTCTTCACTTGCTGAAACTTCATCAACAATCTCATTTTCTCAAGATCACTTTTACATTTGGCTTTCAGGTACATGACTTCAGCTCGATGCTGCTGAGCTCACACGCTTAACATCTTCTTCATTGATTACCAAACCGAATCAAATCCTCTTAGCAAAAAGCACGTAGCATGTCTCACAGTCATTTGTTTCTCATGGTTTGGCGTGCCGGGGCTCAGCAATGGGCCAAACCCCAGAGGAGCAAGCATAAAGCCCTACAACAAAGACCACTTTCACACACTAATTTGTTTTTCCCTCTCTGGCAGCAGTACGCGGGACACAATAATACTTTGCTGCCTTTAGAACAGTACACACAGCTTGTTAATTGAGGATGGAATAATTAGCCAACCTCATTTAGTCACAGAGATGTTATATTTCTTCTGTGTCAAAAATTATAATAATTCAACAAAATAACTGAATTTAATCATACTTTCCCTTAATTGAACAGATTTTATTTGAAGCACCCAATCAGAGATATAACAAATGACTAAAGATGGAGAATGAAAGAAAAGAAAGCTAATAAGTGAGAGAAACAGAAGGACAAATGTCAGATTTTGGTTTAATGAGAACACAAAAAAATGCAGAGAGGGTTTTGAAAATAAATGACTTGATAGTAATGTTTATTGTAGGTATTCTGAATAAGAAGTCACCCTAAAATAAAAAAAAAATCACCAAAATATTTGCAACCAGTTGGCTCTTTTTAATATCTAATACAACTTTGTGCAGTTATACAAAAGTTCTGCTATGATTGCTTTATGAAGGCTGTATTTCTCTGTTTTTATTAAAATAAAAACGGGTGCAGTTCACTTATTAATGTGTTCAATTTAGAGGGTTTCATTTGTGATGTTGTGGAGCTGTGTTGTAAGAGATGAGGACTATAACTTTAAAAAAATGTAATAATCCAAGAAACTGGCGTCCAAAATAACCATTAAGTTGAATAAACACCTCGCTAAAAGAGTTTCAAATAAAAGAACATTATGATCGTCTCGAAATGCAGAATTTAACATCGAAGTGTTGAATCATTCTGTGTCTTATTAAGCTTGGTGTGCAGGATCTGCAGTATTTTTAGAACAGAATAGAAAACCTAATGCTTTCTTCATTGGAAATGTGTCTGCCTTTTTTACTTATAGTAGAAGAAATATAATCTCATTTCATGGCTCAATCCCTTAAGCATGTTCTACTTTTAAATGTGTGCAAAGAAGACTTCCAGTGGTGAAGCAGAAGGGAGGAAAGAAACCTTGTGATAAGTGGAAGTCTGAAGTGGGAGTGACAGGTGGGAGAGTCACAGAGGCCAGACCGGCTTCCCTGTAGACCCTCAGTGTTTCGGCTTCTTCTCCGGCCAGACTGGGACAGGCCAACAGCTGACACACAGCTGTAGTGACAGAGAGTCGGGGGAGTTGAGGGGGGAATGTATAGAAACAGAGTCAATGGTGGAGTAGAGTTTGCACCGGCACAACAGGGTGGAGACGTTGGAACAAGAGCAGCGATGACATGGGTACACGGCGTGTGTGGATTTGGGAGGGGGTTGGCTGTGTACAGAGAATGACTTATGGCCTTGTGATGTGTGTGTGTGTGTGTGAGGGCTTTGGTGTGAGAGGCGCATATGTGGGCATAAAGGAGATCTCAGGGATCTGCAGCCTGTGCAGCTGTCCTGAATGGGAGACACAAAGCACCTGATACTGGATGCATGTGTTGCGAGTGGTAAAAGAAATGAAAGAGAGAGGCTGACTTTCTTCCCCAAGCAGACATACACCCAAATCCTCAAATGACTAAGTAAATCAGTGAGTATGCCTGATGATAAAACACTGAAAAATGGGGCTGAACGAGCTGCGTTTGCAAAAAACAGGAGCTGGAAATTCATGACTTGGGCCCCAGACCCAAAGCAATCACCATAACAACCAATGTCAACAAACATGATCTGACAATGTCTCATCACAGTTTGTCAACACACGAGAAACAGGAGGACAAGCTGCTTTGAAACACACCACAGAGAGACAAAGACTTCAGAAACAAGGAGAAAGAAGGGCTGACAAATGTTTTGGCGAAGGGAACAAAAGTGTCCACAGCCATTCGAGCACATTGTTGTTGGAGAAGTCAAGTGGTGTTGAACAGCTGTGGTTAGTGCTCGGGGAAAGAAGGAGAAGGGCCTGCTGTGTTCTGGAGGAGGCAGCTCAGTGTGGAGCCCCAATCTACACCCGCACATTTAGTCTGGGCTAATCCATAAGCAGGACTAATGAATACTTATGAGCAGCTGCTGCTTCTGTCCTGCACAACAAATACTCCACCGAAAACCAGAGGCAGAGCTTAGAGCAGAGAGACACACGGGGCTTTTTTTTTTTCAAACAGGCAACGATTGCATCATTAAAGAGAGTTTGCCAGGGTCTCTATAATTAGATTGCCTCAGTTTAAAAAACTGGCAGGCCTGCCCTGGCACTGAACAGCGCTTTTTCTAGAGAGCCCCTTGTGTCTGAACCAAATGTTTGAAATCACTGTTCTTACCAGGTGTAAAATGAAGCAAGTCTGAATGTCAGGAGTGACCTCAAGAGTTATTCAGGTGGCTTTGCGTGTTTTAGCTGCACATTATGTATGCCTTACATCATTGCTGAGGATTTTCCAAAGAATATTACAACTTATGGCTTTATTGAGATTTCCAACAATCCAGACAGGCATTACTTCACCTCAGTGTCAGCATAGCATAAAAATTAACTTGTAGACTTGAAACTCAAGAGGCTTAATCAATCACAGTCAATGTTTAGTCCCGTTTTTTTGGGTTACACTTACACAACCATCATCCGAGACTCAAGAGAGCCGTCAACAGTGAAACCTCAACAGCCAAAACCCATCGAAGTCACTGCATGCTTTTCACAATGATTTGTTATTATTCCATTTTGATTTCAGTACTATAAATCAGTGGAGGCACATGGCTCTTAGGGGGCTGATGCACTAATGTGGCTTCAGAGTTGTTGGAACAGCTCCCAATGTGAATGGAAAGCTATAGGAGTGGCTGACAGATAGCAGTTTAGACCTGTCAGTTGGCCATAGTCCATATTAAAAACTGCTGCATTGACCTATCATTCTGTTAAAGCATCTTTACAAAATAAAATAACTCTTTCATAATTCATCCAATGTTCTCAGAAGGATGCATTAAAACTACTCAGGTAATTTTCTCATCAGTTTGTTTTTTACTAAATCTTCTGAAACACTTCAGCATTTACTGAAGGGAGTGGAACGAAGTCTTTGTCAAACATTCATTGTTTCCAAACATTTTCAAGACAATGGTGACTGGTGACAGTCCCATCAGCTGAACCTTTTCTTGAATCGAGTTAATGATTTTAACTTATAGTGTTTACATGAGCTAATGAACATGCGTAACCTGTTTTCATTTGTCTCCAAGTAACACAGTGCTTCAATACCATTGCTGCTGCAAACTGGTTCCAAACCCGGGGCCTGGTTCACTTTCATCATTAGTGATGGCTGAAGCCCAGTCCCACCTCAGGCCAATCTCATGTCTGTGTTCAGTGACTGTCATTATTTCAGGGCTCTGAAGACCAGCCAGTGCTTTTGACCAAGTCAACAGGTAGAGGTGAATGTGCCAGACTCCTTTCCATGGATTGTATGATGGATATATTTTAAGAGGCTGTTAATCAGTAGATATCTGTGAGATGAAGCCAACTGTTGCACATCATGCATTTCTCATGTTTTGTATCAATTCAAATGGTCAGCAGTGAAACAAAAGAAAGGATTTTGACTTCACTGCTTCCTTCTTCCCTGAAATGTTGTCCTTGTTCATACACAGTTCTCGACGCATGAAGTCTTAAATCACAGCAAGATAAGGAAACACACTGCTTTGGTCAGACATGAATAATAGCCAATGGGAGACAGAAAGCAGTGAGCTCTTTGTTTTGGATTTCCGTCAGCGCATGAGGAAGCTAGAGGGGTCGTATGCACCACTGCCCTCTGAGTCCTGAGGAGAAGGAAGCATAAATTAATCTTGAATCTTTACACTTTGAAGGTTGGGATTGTGCCAGCCAACAAAGCAAGGTCATTTGATGCTTTCCTGAAAAAACAAGCTTGTTTCCTTGAGACTCAAAGATGGTGTGAATCAAGCCCTGTTCCCTGTGGGGCCACTGTTGTCTTGTTTTCACTAAAGACGCAACTCAAGGGCAGGGATGAGTTGTTTGGCAGCACAAATCTTTCTGTGGGGTTTCTTTTTTCATCTTGAAATCATTTTCTCCAACCTCCTTCGGTTTATTACTGAAACATTTCTAACTGTTTTACGTCCTCTGCTTTAAGAACAGAAAACACAATCACTCCTTTTTAGTCAGTCAGGATGGAAACTGAAGGTTGGACACATTTTCTCTTCTTTTATACAATTTCAGTCCTCTTAGTCATAGTCTTGGTCACACATTGGTCATCAAACTGTGCAGCAGTGTGTCATCTATACAAGGAAGTGCCAGTCATGACTGTGGAATCTGATTTTACTGAGTTTTGCTACAGGTTGAGGATGCAGGGAGAGAGAATGGATGAATCACTTTAACAGGGCAATGAGAGTCGGAGGAGAAGCAGTCAAGTCAGAAAAACAAATTAAACAGCAGGAACAAGAGAAGGAGAAAGTGTAGCATGTGACTGAAGCGTTACCAAAGGAAGTAGTGAATCACGAAACTGTGAAGAAGGCACGGTAAGGGGTCATAAAATAAAAACCATGTTTCCAGGAAAACTGTAGTTGCATTGAGGATCGCATCACTCAACAAGACATCTCAGCTCACAAACACAAAACACTCAATTCAACATAAAATGTCCTAGTGGCAAGGACTCAGCGGGGCAGTATCATAAAGCAGAGCTTTGCAACAACACAGCTCATAAGAAAGTCGTCTGTAAGCTTACACTGGCATTACTTTTAAACAGAGAATCATGAAACGGGGCTTGAGGGCAGTGAAATAAAGTCAGTGTAATGTGGCTACACTGTGCTGAGATCAATCATGACTAAAGAGTAAAACTGCAATCTTTTTCCATTTTCGCTGCATGGTTTTTACTCAAAAGTGGGTTTGCTTGGCCCCTCATTCTGAAACAGTGTGAACATTGCTCAGCATATCTGCGTGCCTGACAGAGACAAATGGTGACTGATCGCCACAGGTTGGTCTGCCAAATGAATAATGCCCTCATCAACTGCAGCCACACAAACAGATTTGTAAGCATGGGGACAAAGCACTACTCCATAACAGTAGACAGGAACACAGTGTCTTTATGGTTTTCAATCCTTTCTGTACTTTAAGAATCACTAGCGCTGATCAGGGAAAATTGTAGATACAATCTGTCACATGACAAAGCACATTTTACCATTAAAATGCGGTTTTATCCTCAAAACGAAAGGAGATTGCATCTATCCCAAACACTTCACCTTTGAAGCACAAAGCACTGCTTCACACAAAACAATTTAAGAAGCCTGAGAGTCTGATGAAGAGGCCCAGTCATCCGTACCTTAAGCTGGGGGGATACAGGTTTAATGGTTCCTGATAAGTTGGACCAGAATATCAGCCAGATCAATAAACCAGCTGGTGTTCACGCTAACTGACTTCGACAAGTCTGTATCTTTCATGAGGGATGTCATGGGGGACATCAAAAGGATTGCATCTGACCCCTAAAAACTCTTTCTCTTCAAAGTGCTCCTCTCACTATCTGCACACCAATTCATTCATTCAACCTTTACTTAATCTTGATAAATCATTGAGGATGTTCCCTGTCGGTGTCGAGAGTACAACCGATAAAATGCATCAAGAAATTGATACAGAGAATATCAACAGAACAATTAAGACAGTGACATTCAAAAGCAGAATGGTTCATAATCATAGTTTTAAACTGACCAATAGGACCAAATGCCAGCGGTTTATGACAGCACCTTGTTAGAACGGGCAGGCAATTTTCACAGAGAGCTGATGGTTAGAAGGTGGTGCATTTATACTCGCTGATCTCTTATCCAGAATTTAACCTGCCCCAGAAAGGGTCAGCCGTTCAGCATGAGTTACCATGGTGATTTATCTCAGTAAGTAAGCCAGCGTCGCAGGACAGAAAATCCAGGGTTAAGCTTGAAGTTACCTCAATAAGAGAAAGTCCAGCTTCATAATACAGAGCTCTGTCCAGTTACTAGTTAAGACGTAACGTTATGAAACAGCTCATTTGCAGCATGCATGACTTCCAAAAATCAGCCAATTAACTAACTGCACCATGAAAGAGAAGGAGATGCAGAATGTCATTTGTCGAGGGAAATTTCTGGATAACTACTACCTAACATATTGAAATTGTGCATGTATCCGCTGTATAAACAGCAACAAACATGGTGGGCTGTAACAGAGTCAATGAGAATAGAGCAAGAAAAACATTTTCTGAGGAAGAATTGGGCATTTTATTTGAAGAATACAGACTGAAGACAGCTGTTCTCTTTCAGGGTTGCATCTTAAAGCGTAGAACATGAGGTCGACATCCACCGGGTTACAAACATCCTAATAGGTTTTAACTTGGCTCATGACACATAGTGTGATATTTTTTGGCTCACAGAGTTTGTCCTCCTCCTGTGTTTTTCATTCGCGTAGGCTTAAATGATCTTTTTTAGAGATGAAAAGTGATACAAAGAAATTTCCAGAACAAGCACTATGCACTTTGTGATGATGGTCTGCCTTAGAATGCAAAAAGGGGCCATTTCTGCAGGAAGCAAAGCAAACTTTAAGCAACTGATTACTTCAACATTAAACTGATCGTTTCAAGTTTTATGGCAGCTAATACCATTGATGGGATCAATGGAAAAGAGACGTGAAATAGCAAAATGAGTACCTTATGTGATCTTAACTTTTTGCAAACTATCAGATTGAGAACTTAACTGAAAGGCTCAAATGCATCACAATATATTATATTCCTTGCAATATTAATATTGCATTTGTGCATATTGTGATGATGCTGACACTGTATATTTTGCAGCCCTACGCTCCATTTTCATCACTAAATGGCTGAACATGCACACAAGACCATTAGATATGTCTCACCTATGCCCTACAGTTTATACAGACCCTTCCCTGTGCAAGGAGTTTTCACCTGTCAGGAATCACATGAGTTAGTAAGCTAAGCAACACGCATGTAGCTTCAGGGTTTGTCTATAGCCTCACACATCAAGTGTCTGTGAACTTTAGCAGAGGCACAGCAACTAGTTTGGACTTCTCTTAATAATTGCAGTTATAAGCCACGGCACAGAACAACCCCGATTGCTTGTATGAACCTAACTTGAATAAAATAAAAGGATTAAGCATAACAGAGAAGTGAGCGCAGGCCAACACTGAAAAATTCCCACTAAGCAGAAAGCTTGTTAGCACCTCGGGCACTCAACAGCGTCTACACGAAGTCGGCTGTTCATTAGCTGCATCGTGTGAATCAGAGTGCAGTCCTCCCCCCGTGCATGCAAAGAAATAACTGTTGATATGAATGCATAATAAGTTCTTCTGGGAAACTGGTGTTGACTGACTGAAACTGGAACAGTTTTGGTTCTCAGGGCTGTAAGATTCAAACATGTCGGTGCATGTTGCTTGTCTGTTCTCAGCTCTGTTTTCCCTGCACCTGGATGGAAGGCGTGCCATTTAACTCCTGTGAAAGTGATTTCATGAGACTTCTCTCTAAACTTAAGATGAACCTGTGTTAACCCTTTACTGAAACCACAAACAGATTGTCACAAACTTTGTCTGGTTCAAAATCATCACAAGAATGTATCAGATACGTGGTAACATTTGCATATTTGGCAGCAGAGTACAATCTGTGGTGATACTTTGACACCCAAACTGTTTTATGGCTGCGGTGTTAATGACAAAGCCTCAGTCCAATTCTCTGGATTCAATTTGCACAGTTTCTCTGCCACCTGTCAGCCACAAGCAAGGAGCAGAGGGGTGAAAGGAGAAAGGGGAGGCATGTGACAGCACAGTGCTACCCTCACAATGCAGAGAGAGAAAACGGTTGGAGACGGAGGGACAGACAGCGGGACAGACAGAAGAATGCTGTGGTGGAGAAAAAACTCCCTCCAGTAATCGAACGGGAAGATTCCAGTGCCAGAGCGAGAGTGGGACCAAAGCAACCCTGTGCCCGCAGGATGATGACAATTATTCATCCAGTGAGCAGCTATTGAGACAGAGATTGGGAACATTAGATGGAAGAGAGGGTTGGAGGGAAAAAAAGGATGGCCTGGAGAGAAACAGAACCAGAAAGTTCAGGTCAAACAGGAATGACTTCAGCAAGACTCAGCATTTTGAGTCAAAGTGAGAAAAACAGTCATGTGTAACCTGGCCCTGTCACAGAACTTTTCTCTCCTTGCTTCTAACAAACAACGGCTGAAGGGCGAGAAAAGATTTCTGTTTTTTGAGCTGTTTAATATTTAACAACCACCTTCAGCAATACACAAACACACACACGCACGCACACCGAAGCGCAAATTAGGACCCAAATATTGCATCTGGGCTTTGCCAAAACTCCAGCTATCCACACACAAATACAGACCCGCTCTCTCTCTCACACACATACACACACACACAAATACAATTCAGCTGCTGAAAGCCTCCGGCACAGACTGATACCTCTATCACACTTGCAGTCGTCCTGCCTCCTCCCTCAGCAGAAAAGAGCCTCCTAAAAAGAGCTAAATTACATATCACACAGCACTTTCCTGATGCTAATGTGTCCTCCAAAGGCCTGGGAGGGAGGCAGGCAGGACCGCCTCAGTAAGTGAAGATACCATTACAACTCAAACTTATCATTCAGAAAGGAGACACACTAAAAACGTGTCTCCTTTGATGTTGAAGATATCTTTCTACCATGTTCTAACAAGGTTTCAAACAGAAACTTACTTTGCCTGTAGCCGTCACTAATTATTAGCTGTAGAGCAACGTGAGGCACAGTGTGTGTGTGTGTGTGTGTGTGTGTGAGTGTGTTTGTGTGTGTGTGTGCTAACACCAGAAAACCACCACCAACCACTGTGTGAGGTTTGAAAAGAGCTGGAAAGAAAGAAAGAGGAAGTGCAGAGGAACAGGGCACACACTGATTTCTAGAGATTGAGAGTTTCTATTTTTCATAAGTCTCTGATACCTCTTTGTTTCACATTTCAAGCTTCAGCCCAGTAGAATCAAGACCAGCAACAATCACTCATTAGATTCCTACTTCCCCTAAAATATATATTATTTAAGAGTTAGGGAGTACTTTGGCATGATAGAGGGTTGTAAAAAGCCTATTGCAGCTGCAGAAGAAGCTTAAACTGTCTGATTAAGTGGATTTGCTTGAGGCTGAGTAGTTGAAGACCAGCAGCTAAAACTCTTGGGGGGCAAAGTGTGAAGTTACAAAACGTCTGTATTCAGCTCTTCATCTCTGCTTGAAGCTAACCGCTGAAGGCTTAGTTGCAGCAGGCGTAACGTTAAAATCCCAAACTGAGCTGCTTGTGGTCAGTTTTCTTTGAGGGGAATGTCAAGCCAGGTTCTATGCAAGGAATGTATAGAATAAAAGATGTCATAAGGGCAAAGCTGACTGTAATTCATTATTTCTGAATCATAAAATATGCAATACAGCAGAGAATTCTAGACTAGGGAGACATTACTTGCCAACTTTTACATTTCTTTACTTTTATTTCGCAAAAAGGGAAACTTTTCTTCATGCTCTCATGTATTTTGGCGTCTGCAAAATAGGCCACCCTTAATTTTGGGACAAATAAAGAAGTGTTTCTGCAAGTTTTTGTCTAAAATTAGGCATCTGAGTGTCACGTCTGAGATACCTCGATAAGAAGCTGTGACAAAAGCTTTGAAGAAACATCCCAACCAGAACATGACCCTAGTTTACATCCAAGCAACAACAGTGTTATCTAACCAGGGCACCCTCGACGAGGAGCGCAAACAGATAAATGAGGAGACTCACAGGGACGAAAGCAAAGGGGAGGCTGAGGGTGAGATGGATGAGCAGAGGGAGGAGGAGGGGGGGATGGATAAATGAAACATCTAGTGCTGCTTCAAAGGGAGCAGAGAGATAGAAGATGAAGAAGGGGAATGTGAGTTTCATGATAGATGTGGAGAGAGGCGGTTTGCCAAGATGATCAATTAAGGGATCAAAGGTGTGCAGGATGGATGGGCTGGGAGGGCTGGTTGAAGGCGCCCCAGAGAGGTAGGGAGGGCTAGTCTAAAAGAAAGAAGGAACTTTGGGTATGTGGATTGATAGAGAGGAAATCAAAAAGAGGTTTAAGAACTCACTGACAACCACAGCTCATAATCACACTTTGAAGTGTCAACACCTATTACTCAACAAATTTGTTCCTCTTGAGGTCTCTACTTTTGCATTTGACCACACATACAGCAATCGAAAAGCCCAGCTGTCTAGACTTGAGAGGAAATTGGTTTAGGAAAATAGGGTGGACAGTGAAGTCCTGTCTTCAATTGGTTTCATTTCCCATCAGAGGAGCACAGTGGAGATGCGAGGTAAGCAACCGTGTCGTGTCTTTGAGACTTAAATGAATTCCCTACACATGGCCTGAGGTTCCTGCTCAGTCTGAAGGGAGCCAATTACAAGCAAGTTCAGAATTTAGAGAACATACTGCCTTATACAAAGCAGTCATGAGACAAGTCACGTCCAAGACAGTTTTTACAGACCAAAAAACACCTTCATCGTCCTTGTGCTCTCTCATGTGGCAAACTGCATTAGCAATGGTGCCATAAAGACCAGGCAACTGTGCAAAATGTGCACTCCAGTTATTGTGCAGAGTCTAGCTTGCCTTTGTCTTCTGAATTAGTCCCCACCTGCTTAAATAAAAGTCTTTTAAGGATGGTAAACAGACAGAAACACAAAGACAAAGTCACAAAGCTTCTAAATAAATGACCCAGATAGAGGACAACAGACTAAGGTCAATGATCAACCAGACAAGACAAACCAGTGCCTCTGTGTGTGGCACATTTGTTTACCAAAAAAGAGGTGATGTTAATGTTCACTTCAACAAAACAAAACTCTTCTCAAATCTACAAGACTGAACTCCACAAAAGAAAACAAGAAACAAAAAACAGCCATTTGTGCCTGACAAATTACTTCACTCTGTGCAAACTTCTCAACAAATCAGATTATGCAATTATTGTTGTTTCCTCCTGTGTCTGCCACCACAAAACTAATCAATACCAAAACGGCTCCCCAACTGTGTGCATACACAATTATACTCACATAACGGGGCTCATCAGCTGTTTAATATATTCTGTGTTCCCTCTGCTGGACTGTACAGCTGATATAAAGCAGCTCTGCAGGGCCAGTGGCTCTCAGGGGACGCCGTGGGAGATCCAGATACCCATCGGACAGGATCCAATAGACCTGTGTGCGCAGAGAGAGACTGTGCACCCACACTCAGGGCTCCTCCTCACTTTATGCCCCTGCCTTTGCAACACAGGCAGAGAGGGAGGGTTTGGGGGAGAGAAAATTGCCTTTTATTGCCTCTCTATCTATTGGCAAATAGCATAGCCTCCCCCTCCTTCACATCCACACCTCCTCCTCCGCCTCCCAGCAGTCTTACATTGCTATACCTCCCCTGGACAGCCTGCTCTCTCCTGGGACCACAGAAGTATCTACACGTAACATTTTCATGATGTGGTGGACAAGGTGACTGCCCGCAGCACTGCACACCTACTGTTAACTCCCTGCAATCACACTCTCAAAAACACACACAGCTGGCAAAGGAATTGCATGAAGTCGTGCCCACGTCTTCACCTTTAAGCCTCCGTCTGTCTGCGCGAGTAAACAGAGGCAGGAAGCTGGATTGAGCCCTTTCTGGGCAGAACTTTTTATTGATTTCAGAACCAGAGAGGTTGAGAAGTTATTATCACACATGATTGATTCCCTTGCACCACCCCTCTCTTTTGGCTGAGGAAACACTAAATATAGAGATCAGGTGGAGTCCAAACTTTATGCCAGCTCCTTCCGAGAGTGAGAAAATGTTTTATCAACAAAGCTTGTCCTTTACAGCGCCAGGTATCCTTGTTGTGATAATATCAGTTTTTGATCTGATGACTGATCTAATCTGATGATCCATTTAAGGAGGACCACCTTGTGCAAAGCCAGAGGTGAATGAAACCAGAGCTGCTGGTTTTATTGGGGAGGTCACCGGGTCAATGGTCTGTGAGATGAGACAACCACCACCTGGATGTGTGTAGGCAATTTTAAACACTACACATTTTACTGATCAATTTATCAAGGCTGCTGCTGCTGCTGCTGAGGTTTTGAAGCCTGAGATGCCAAGAAGAATAGTAAACTACATGTGTGTGTGTGTGAGTGTATGTGTTATTGTTCAATTTGAAGTTGTTTCCTTGACTGGGTCTTTTATTCACTGTACTTTTGCAGATTTTGTAGTTTGACTCCACTGTACATGTGCTTTGTAAAATAAGTTTTTTAAAACTGCTATATAAATAAAGTTAGTGTCATAAAAAAAGTTAAGGATAAGTTGAACAGACTGCAGGAAGTGATGCATGTTGGTGACACATATTACAGTTAATAAGTCTGTTGCTATAACACTGTGTGGATGACAAAATACAAAAGTCTAATTCTTAACCTCCTTATGGAAGCCCATTTGTGCCAGTTGTAAAAATACAGCACGAAAACTTGGCTGTGTTGACATTTTTTTTGGGTCCATATTAGGTCAAATTTTTGAGAAAATTAAGTCCAATTGTGAGGGGGAAAAAATGAAATTTTAGGATATGAAGACAAAATTTTGAGTTTTTATCTCAAAATTTTGGACTTACTATAAGCGGTGAAACAAATCTCAATGCATTCAGTTTTTCATTTTTATATTTTAACTGGCATCACCAGGCTTCTGTACTGCATAGACCTGGGCTTTTATCTGGTGTGCCTCTTCTATTTCTCCTTGTCATTTGGGATAAGTAAGACCTAATAAATAGAAAAAAACATTACAGCTCAGTCTCTGTACAGGAATTATAGTGTTATTAGTTAGTTAATAAGTGCTTTCGTTCATAACTACAAGGGTATTTTCTTTCAAATGGGTGTGGAGTTGTGAAACCACTAAAAGATGAAGTAGAAAGTGTCTCCAAATGTGCCTGATAGATTTACGATTTTTAAAAATGAAGTATGATGGGTTTGAGAGGCAGAAATGTCATGTCCACATATTTGGACACTAGATTCACAGAACAAAAAGCAGCAGTTTTGGCACAATTGAGGACCTTTGACGCACGCTCAGCCACCAATAACCAGCATCAACCAAGCTGTGTTTCCAAACAGTGACGATTTCGTCTCAGGACCATGATGCACTATCAGAATATTTCAGATACGCAGTGAGTGAAAGCCACAAACAAACGTGCAGGGACCCGGAGAGCAACGTTACACCTCCAATGAGCCTCTCAGCAGCCCGTGGCAAACGTCCAGAGCAGCCGTACCCGCTTACTAACACACCGAGACTTGAGGACGCCAAGCCAGAGAGACAGACGCACAGACATACACACAGACAGCTGGAAATATCCGCTGCAATATTATTAAACACGCTTCTTGAGAAGTGAAGTACATGCGAGGGATAGGAGAAGTGCTCGAGACATTAAAAGGAGTTTTCCAGGACTTACCTAAAAGACACGAAGAAGTGAGCTTTGACAGCAGCCCAAACTTTTGGAAAAAGTCTTAATCAGATGATGTGAAGCAGCGTTGAGCCCTCAAAAACCACGCGTCCGCTGAATAATAATCCAAACGGGGCTCTGGAGCGGTTGTTTCGCTCAAGCAGACGACCTCTGTCAAAACTCAGAAAGCAACTAATTTTCAGACCCAGCTGAACGCACCGGCTGATGTAAGACCCCCAGCCCGGTTTCTGCTTGACCCTCTTCGGTCAAATAGTTTAGAAACTTATCGTCATTGAGAGGAAATCTAAGGAACACGGAGCGTTTCAGGGGGTCTGTGCGCTTTTGCCGTTCTGTGGCTGAATCTGCGCAGCACCAACAGACCTCCGTCCGGGCTGCACAGTTGGACCAGCAAGCGCCACCAGGTGCTCATTTACATAACTGCACCGGCTATGTCCAATCACAGAGCAGAGCAAGGTGTCTGATTGAATATTCCAGCAGGCGGATAATCCAATCAGAGCCCCTGTGGGTGGGACCTCTGACCTTATCTACTCTGTGGAGAGGAATCACATATGATGTCCTCAGGGGAAATGCAAAGTTTCTTTGTTACAGCAAGGCAGAGATGTGGGAAATATGATATTTGATACTGCAACAGCGAACACTTTCACCTCTTTAACCCTTTTTATCTTGGGAAATGTTGCTCTGTGGTTACTCTCACAATATAAACTCTTAAACTCTTTGAATAAATCTGCTTGTCCACTCAGTATCTGGCCTGGGACTTCTAAAGTAGACCTTCAGCACTCTTCTTTGCTATTTACCTCTAAAGGAAACTTTATTACAGAGTATTGGTGGTGTAACTGTATACCATTACTGCCCCTGGGCTGTAATGACTCAGATTGAAGGGTTTGCAGCAAAGCACAGCGATGGAGCTGGAACCAACAGAGCTGCTGATATGAGGCCCTGAGGCAAGGCAGGAACAAAATGGGAATTTATGTTTTTAAAAGAGCAACATGTGTGTGTGTTTATGCTGGATTTCATAAAAAAAAAAAAAAGTTGAACTACTCGAGCAGAAAGAAAACGGCTGAGCAGCAGTTACAGTATGTGTTGGTACTTGCCTTTCAGAGGAAGAGGAGGGAAACTTAAGCAGGCCCTCAATCAGCAGCCAGGGACAATAAGGTCATTTAAAACTGTGAGCTCCACCTTAAATAAACAGGGGAGAGGAATGCTGATACACTTTTTACTGCCTAATGTTCCCCTTTTGTGAGTGTATAAAAGCAGGTTGAGTGTATGTTGGTGTTTTAACGTTCAGTGTGGGCTCAGTATGTCATAAAAGATTCAGTTATGTCAAATATTTGGACTGAAACGGAGCCAGCCTAGTTGTTCAAATGGGTGACAAGAAGTACCTTCACCGAAAACACATGTTTTTATACTTATTTATACCAGGGCAATAAATCCTGGGGAAGTTTTAAGATTACGTTAGTTCAAGGTAAAAGTGTAGTTCCTCCCATGTCAATGCTTGTTTCGAAACTGTGTTTTTATCAAAGTGTAGTTTCAACATAAAAATATGATGTAGAGGGTTGACTTAAAATTTGAAGTTATTTCAAAAAATAAATTTTGTTTTTCCAACACCAACAGAAGTTATCTTGATTGAATAAGATGTCTTGTGTCAACCCTTGTCTTAGTTTGGTTGATTTAGACTTTTTATCTAACTGAACTTCTTCAGGAAGTTGTTTGGTTAACTATTCAGTTTTGTCTCGATCCAACTCTTCAGCTTTGTAAACTGTAGAGCTCCAACAGCGGGGGGCATTGCACATTTTTTATATATGAATGTTTTTTTGGTTTTCATATGTTCTGAATTCTCTCCTCACTCGTGAAGTAACTGTTGGGTTACAATTCACAAGTGCATTCTGGGTATAGCTTGAAAGCTGTAGCTTTACTAAACAGCTGGGAGGGGCTAAGGTGTTAGCCAATTCAACATGCATTACTCATTTATTTGGATGCAGGATTTCAAGTTGAAATGTGTTTTGTAGTTGATGCAAACTTATAATTAAATGTTATTACAACAACTTCAGTAACCTTTTGTCAGATAGACAGAGAATAATGCGCCAGAATAACAAATGTGCAAAAACAGTGCACAAATGAAGCCCCCTTCACTGCAGACAAGACCCTCCACCACTTCCTCATCTTTACCACTTTACTACCCCTCCCTCATCCATCCATCCATCCATCCATCCATCCATCCATCCATCCAACCTCTCGTTCTTCACATTTCTTTGTGTTTATAAAGACTTTGGCTGGACTTTCATCTGGTCTGGCCTCATTTCTTTCTGCATATCATTAACATTCTCTCACCACTTTTCAATTCAGAGCTCAAGAAACCCAAACACACTCTCTCCCTCTCTCTCTCTGTCTCTCTCACTCTCTCTCTCCCTCTCCCTCTCCCTCTCTCTTTCTCTCTCTCTCTTTGTGTTTAATGCTTAAGCTCCCCTCTTGCTTTCAGCCCTGTGCATTAAGAAAAAAAACACATGCAGTTGTTTCTCTTTCTAAGCTGTAATGTGATCATGGTTTATTCATTTCTTCCCACTTTTGAGTCTATTTCCTTCAGGCATACATTTTCACATTATAACTTGTTTTTTAGTTTTGCCTGGGAAATTAAGAAAATTGGATGATTTAAAGATGAAATTAAAGGGATTATAATGAGATCACTGTGGTTATATGAGACTTATTTCTCCAGCATTTACTGACAAAGTGTTAACTGATTCCCAGAAATTATCCTGTCGATGAGCACCGTAATTCTTAGCTCTTGTTCTTTCACTCTCCAGAGGCTTTTTCTCCTCTTTTCAGCCTTCTCTGTTGTGCACATCGTCCAACCAGCTCTGCTTTGTTCGTTGTCGGGGCAACTGCAAATTCCCTGGCAGAAATAATGACCTTTTTCAGTATTATTTCCTTTCTCCCCCTGCCTCCTCTCCTCCTGCCATGCCTCCTTTTGTGTCTCACTTTCTCTTTACTCTGATCCAGTTTCATTTTTTTTCATCCAAAATATGCTCAGTACCTCTGTAGAGTTGTGTTTTTGTGTTACTGAATATGCCCCCTCTCCTCTCCCTCCTCCCTCGCCTACTTATTCTTGCTCTGAGTGAAAACCAGTGAGGCATCAAAAGCAGGTCTGATCCTGTGAGGAATTCACTCAGAGACAGATACTAACACAGAAAAAGAGAAGTTCAACTTCTGTTAGATTTACTGTATGAGTCAGCAAGGACAAGAAAGCACTCAGTGTGATAGTCAAGGAGCGACAAAGAGAGTTGTCCAAAAAAGCCTGGAATCTGTCAAGGAGACGAGGACTTTTCAACAAAGAGACAAGTGTGTCAAAAAGTTAAAATAAAGTGGTTGTTCTTTTAAAAAGGTTACTGCATTCAGCAAAGGTACCATTTTAATCCAAAGCTTCTCTTCAGGCTGATGATGGATGATGTATTCCTGTGTCACTTGGGATAGCAGCTTGAATTAATCGCTTCTCTGATGTCGATGTGGTTTAAAAAAAGATGAATAATACACGCAAACATTTGAATTAGAAATGGAAGTGTTCAACTTGAAGGCCTAGGATAAAACACACACACACACACACTCACATGGGCAGCCTGTCCACCCCCCAACTCATGGTCTAACAGCTGTGTAGGCCTGCAGGATTCAGACAACACAGATCAGTTGCAGAATGTGAAGCTTGCAGTATGTTGGGAACCAGTGTAAAACCACATACCAAGCATACTAGCCTCCCAAACATCTCCACCGCTGTCCTTTTCACTGGGAATCTCCAAAACCAATAAATACCTCAGGTTGTGATAATCAACAAAACCCCTCAGACTCAGCTGAGAGTCTTTCCTCGAAGTTCCTTCTTTTTTTTGCATACATGTGTGACTTCAGGTCCATATTTGGTTCAAATATACATGTATGCGTTAGTGTGTGTATGACTTCCCCCTGATGTCTGTTTACTGTCTCTGCCAGTATCAGTGTCACAGGCTCAGGGCAGGTTGTGTTTGACTGGCCCCAGGAGAGGATCTGGGAGTTGGTGGAGGTGTCAGGGGTCACAGGGTTAGCGTCTGCCCCAAGGGGGAGGTTCCTGAGTGGGAGGTAAGGGTGGGTGCCAAAGCCCTGGAGCTGTCCTTTTAGGTGTTCACTGAAGGAAACATTTATGTCAGCTCCTCTCACTTTCCACAGACTTTCTGTTGTCTCTGTTTGTTTCTGAAGTCCTTCTCATTTTGGATGCAAGATTTAGTTTCCAATTTCATCCAATTTCTTATTCACTTTCAACTTGGAGCTGAAAGAGATGTTGTCAAGAGGGGGACAAAAAACTTTCTTTATGGGGGAGGAGGATGATAACGTTTACTTTAAACTGTCATGTTGCTGAATTCAAATCACTCAAAAATGCAAGGCTGGTGTGTTTGGGGAAAAAAGAAAATTCTTCAAAGTAAAAGACTTTCAGAGGAGGATGATACAAGAGTGAAAAGATTTTTTTATAACATGATAAGGATGTGGAGTATGGTGGACAGGAGTGGAGCATGTTTGCTAACTGTAGCCTAATAACAAGTACATCAAGATGTTAATTTAAAGGGATACTTCAAAAGAGAGAAGTTTTATCACAGTGTCATATAGGGACTTCACGCCATGGAAAATACTATTAATATTTGCGTTTTAGATCATTTAGACAACAACACTTTACTGTGTTTCACCTGAAAAAGCAGAGACAGTGAAAAAAATTTACATTTACAAACTGAGGATTTAAAACACTGTAGTATGCATGTCAGGCCTGTAGATGGCGATACAACTGTCGGAGCCATATGCACAACAACAGTTAAGGGACTGAAGAAGAGGTGAGCTGATCATCTGTTTATGTTAAAAGCTTCTTCACTAACAGCAGAAATAGTGCAATAGATGCATGTTTTGTTGGAAGGCTGTCAGTAGATTCAGCTGCACAAGAACAAAATGGTAGTTGGCTATTGTTGTTGTTTGGTTCGCGTGTGGCACGGTGGAGGTTTAATGCACATGCACAGCTGAGCGTGATGACAGCTTTTCCACTGAAAACACTGGCTTGCTGCTAACACGGCAAGGGTGGACATAGGGTTCCCAAAAAATTCCACTCTTAAGGCTGGTTCGAAAACTTTGTCAGCTGAAATGCTGTTTCCATGTTAACGGAATATTACGATATATTGTTGTTGAGTAAACAGGGCCTTAATGTAACCTGGCTCTTTATTTTATCGATCAACTCTCAGGTTTGAACAGACCACTGCAGTATAACTGCTGAATGTGGGTTGGAATGAACATTATCACAAACAGCTGAGCCTATTTTTTAGCCTTTAACTTGTGCTCTATTACTTCTTCTGCTCTTCCATCCCCTCGTCCCCTTTCTGTCTGACAGTCCAGCTCCTGTATCCACTATTACTGCTACATAAATACAAATTTCTCTTCTCACTACTAAACTTTGTCGGCCAATTAGGTGTTGTCATAGAGACTTTTTCGTGCCGTAAATCAATCTGATCTGGTCCAATCCATCCAGACCCAATCTTGAAGCCAGGAATTAGTATTTCAAAATAACCTATTCTGGCGCTGATTATCTCATTTTAAATTGGAGATAACGATCAGGAATTTATTTAGATCTAAGACTTTTTCAAGATCACTCAGAAAGTCCCCACAGTTCTTTTAAAGCATTTTTAAAGAGGAAATTAGATGATTTTCAAACATCCTTCTCAATCTTCACATCACTTAAACACACAAAGCAAATCGTACCTGAACTCTGAACAGATGACACTACACAAAGATAAAGAGTAGCTGCTGGAAAAACCTCGGCCTGTCTGCTCTGTACTCGCGATCACACAGCTGGATGTGTATGTGTGTGATTGTGTGTGTGATAATCTCAATGTTGTCAGGGGAATGTGGAACAAGGAGGAGTGAGGGGGTGGGTAGGGGGGCAGTTGGGATTGTCGGGTGTATGTGTGTGACCCCTCACACAGTCAGGAGTCCCTCGAGACCCTCTCAGCTGTAGCGGCGCACTTGTGCCTCCTTTTCCTCATGGAGGGGTGAAGGAGGGAGAGGGTGTGTGTCGAGACCTATTTTTGGTGTCAGGTTTCTCGACACCCCCTCCTCTCTTAGAAATCCCCTGTTATTCATCCGTGCACACACACACACACACACACACACACACACACACATGCGCACACACACACACACACACACACACACATGCGCGCGCACACACACACACACACGTCTGACAGTGTGGAGGACCACAGCTTCTGCTATGGCATTTGGGAGGCTCCCTACAACTGTCGCCCTCTGTTCAAACTGTCACTCCAGCCTCTAGGATTTGACTTCCCCTTTCCACATCCCTATCACCCCTCCTTCCTCCCCCCTCCTCCCCCCTCACCTGTCTGAGCCAGCCGTCAAATGAAAGGCCTCCCTTTTTTGTTCCAGTCTCTCCATGTTTCTATCTATAGAGCTTTGGGAATTGTTCACTCCAACCACCATCGGATGTGCTCTGATCTTCTTTGTTTGGCCCGTCACCCTCCTGCCTTTACCAATTACATGTTTAGCCTATCCACACCCTGGCTTTTTTGCTTAACAATAGTTTAACTTGGCTGCTGGTTGCCTGGAACAACCACGTCATGTTTTATGTGTCTGTGTGTGTTTGTGTCAAGGGGGATAATTATAGCTGTCTTTTAATTATTTTAATTAATATTTAAACCAGCTAACTCCCGAGGGAAAAATCAACTCAGCTAATATCTAAATATATTAAACTAATTTTGAATATGCCTGAGGACGATATTGCCATGGTAACCCAAGTCTGATGTGCTTCTTTGTGTCTACTTCTGCAGCCTCCCCTTCCTCCCTCCTTCTTTTAAAGGAACTTTCAGACAGACTGTTGCTAGCTCCTTCAGTGAGAGTGAATGCTTGGTAGATTAGAAGGCGTGCTGTGGACAAAAAAGCGGTTGGGAGGGAGGGTGAGGATGGTGTGTGTTTGTGACTGGGGAGGGGGTTGACTCAGAAGGGTGCAAATGAGTGCCATGGCAATGCAGTGAGAGGTGGTGCTAAAAATACCTATTGACACATGGGCTCCAACTCACAAACAGACAAACACACACATGCACAGACCAATGAGCAAAGAGGTCTCATTCATGCACCAACAGACAGAGAAACACACACAGACAGCACAGAGACATGCATATGAAACACACACACACACACACACACACAAATACACATGCAGCACATCAATATAACAAGTGGAGAGCACAAAGCTGCTCTTATGATATTACAAGTGAAGTATTAAGGATCTTTTCCCAGTGTGTGTTGGCAGTGCTTTGTGTTTTGGAGAGCTCCATGGGCCTTTTCTCACTCAGCACAAGTGCTCTGGGCAAACAAACCCAGCTGCAATATTGTGACCCTCTGCAGGAGGAAGACGGGAAAGCTGCTCTGTACACATTGTGTTGAATACTCGCCGTGGCAAATATTTTTTCTCAGTTCGCTTCATGGTGACGTAATGTTGGAGCGGTTCACAGAGTGTGGACCGAGTGAAGAAAGGAGAGGAAAATATACAGCGTTTTGTTTCATTGTGGTCAGTTAGTCAAGCAGTTTTCACAGAACAAGGGTGTTGTTTTTAGCCGTTACATTCCTTCTGTGCTGTTTCCATGTTAGATTTTTATGTTTCCCAAGGACAAAATATTATAAACCTTTTCTTTAATTTCCCTCTTAAACTGTATTGAAAATCTCATCATTTTTCTCAAAATCTGCAGCCTTGACAGTCTGTTGCTCACAAATACATGTTTAATTCTGAAGTCAGGAAAAGACCCCTGAGAGTGAATTGACAGCATCACAGTTACAGTGTTAACTAAGCAGTTTTACTCTGGTCAGCTTTGCTCAGCCTGTAACAAATTTTGAACTACTTTTTATCAACTCCACTTGAATTTAAAGCCAAGTTGTAATTGAATGAAATCTCAGGGACGTCTCCTTTTCAACGTTCTTTTGTAAAAAAAAAAAGTTAAATAATTCGACCAACAGTATCTTGTCTGTGAAAATCTCTTTCAGGTGGGATTGCTGATCGAAATTTCCTTTTTGCGTAGGGTACATACGTAAAACTTTTCTTTCTACAAGCTTGAGCTTTGAAAATGCATTTAATTTTTTTTGCTCACAACTTCTCTCATGTGAACACTTACACTGCAAAAACTGAAATTGTTTGTGCTGAAATTTTTTGCAAAAAAAAATCTCATTATTGTCTCATTATACTTGCTATGAACCACATTCAACTAACAAGTCCAGAAGCATTGTTATTTTAGACAAAGACAAAAATGATGTCTAAATTGTTTGTAGCAAGTCAAAAGAAATCTGCCAAAGGGATAAGAAAAATTTGCTTTTCAAGTTTCTTGAAATAAAAATAATGCCCTTACCTGATATTTTTTACTTGTTACAAGCAATTAAGATATAATTTTTGTCTTGAAATAACTCAAAATAGGGTAATTTTATGGACTGGTCTGGTGAAGTGGCTCATATCAAGACAAAATTATTATTTTCTAAAAGTAAGACATGATGGCTTGCTTAGATTTCAATTTGTGCAGATATTTTATCACCAATAATAATGAGAAAAACTATGTGTATTTTAAAATTGTGAAAGAAAAGACATAAAATGAGAAACTCAATCCATGCATGGGTAGCTCTAACCTAAACTCACCTGCACCACTTGAGTAAATGCACCTTTATACTTGACTGGGTGATTGGTGTGAGTTACCAGGGTGTGAAGCTTCCAGGAGCGACCCGTCCCCCACAGCACTTCTGGAGCACCAAAACATGACTGGGGGGACAACTGCCCCAAGATGTAACTCAGTGTGTGTGTGTGTGTGTGTGTGTGTGTGTGTGTGTGAGAGTAAGTGTATGTGTGTCTGTGTCTGTGTGTGTTTGAGTGTCTCTGTTTATCAGTGAAAAAAGTGTGGCTCTATCAACACAGCATGAAAGGGGCTCCTGGCACAGAATCAACAACATCTAAGATGCACGGTGATTGGAAATTCTGGGTACACTCATTTTCCACCCAACCAAGTCACACTGACACCAAACAATACAGGCATTGCTTTCAGAGCACACGATAAGGGAACAGAAAGGACTGTCTGAAGCTGTCAAAATCATGATGAAAAGCTGATAGATGCGACTGATCACAACCATTTTTCAAAGTATTCATTAAAGATTTTGACCGCTACACAAGAACAAAGGAATCATTTAGTGTCTCTCTGAGCCATCACAAGTTGCTCGCTGAATTAGTTTTTATTCTTTTTACCGCACTTTATAATGGATAACTTTCAGAATAAAGAACTTTTATTTAAGTCCTTTTGGGGGCAGAAGTTAGAGACAACTCATCAACAGCTCTGTGATTCTTGATTGGACAGGAGTAAACCCTCATCAGGGTGGAAGGAAGCTTTAATCACTGGCAGTACTTTGGTAGACGTAAAGGTACTTGAACATAACTTTGAGGCTTTTCCTTTCCATTTCATATCAAATGGAAATTTTTACTCTACTCTCATTGGGCTGAAATTAATGTTTTAAATGGCTAAAGTTTGCCTCATTACTTATCAATGGGTGCAACGAATAAAAACTCTGAGACATGAAAGCCCATATCATTGAAGATTAACACCTGGGTAAGCCCTAGATTCATGTTAATGGATTCTTTGAGATATTAGCATTTCATGCATTAAAAATGCAGGTGCTTTTGTTGTGCTTGGTATTTTGGATATGATGACAACATAGCAATGAAATGTTTCTTTTTCCTGAGCATCATAATAAAATGTGACCCATCTGTCCAACTGTGATTAAACTGACCATGGTTGTTATATCATAACTCACATAATGCATATACCTACTGTTGACCAAACAAATGAGGGGCCTGTATCAGCTTGGTGCACCTGACTATTAAGTGCAGCTCACGTTTATAATAATGCTGGCTTTGATAGCCCTCTAGTGACCACAGAAGTGTACCTGCCAGCTCAGATATATCACTGTAATTTACTTTAATGAGATGTTTTGCAGTTTGGTTGTTGCTCTAAAGTCAACAGGGACTTTTTTTGGGTCTGTAACTGAAGTGCAAACACAACTGTGGTTATTGTTGTTCTCCCTCTTCCAGAAAGCCTTCACAACCTCCCTTTCAGATTCATTTCAATCCACCTGTAAGATTGTGTGTATGTGTGTGCATGCAGCACCCGAGGGAGCATATAACACCAGACTAATGATTATTCTTTGCTCTGCTTAAGCTCCAGCTCTCATATGAAAGCAGTTCATTGCCCTTAGTCTCACCCACACGTCGACAGGGGTCACCCAGGTAGTGAAAATGAGGAAAATTAGAGAGGGGAGGAAGGGGGTGAGAGTCCACTAGAAACCTGGTTGAGTCATGAGAAAGCTTCCAAAAAAATAAAACAAACAGGATCAAACTCAAACCACATGAGCATCATATAGGCGTGACTGGAGCAGGCAGCAAAGACATTCAACACAGCAGAATTTAATTAACAGTTTTGAAATGTATGGTGTCATGCTCCAGTAAATCTGCAGCCTTTGTCTGGCTTTAATTACAGCCATCCAGGTCTGAGGGCCACAACACAGTCAGAGCTCTAGCTGGGGAAATTAAGCAGCTTATGGCCCTGGCTTCAAATCGGAAACAATTCCAGATGATTCCATCTCTTCCCCCCTTTGAGTTTATGTAGCCAGCAAATAACATCTCTGAGCCATTCAAGCTGGCACCGAATCCAAATTATACAACAAGGGGATTTCCACCCACTCCTGTCCCATAAATAATGATTATGGCGGTCCTCAGTGATCAGTGATCATTATAACGCTGTCTCAGAATGGTGCCCAGTGGGTCACGATGAACATAACAAGATAATCACAGCACCCTGATGAGAGGGCTTGGAAAGACGTCAGGGGTGTGAAATATTTGACAAACACAGTCAATAAAGTCATCTCATAAAAGTGAAGACATACAGCACTCAGATGAGACATAAATCTGAAGGATATGCCTCAAATTTCTAACACATGACCATGGAAATCATTTTATTAGAAGTTGGGAGAGGTGATAATTTTTTCCATGTGCTTCACAGTTAATAAAAGCAGCGTCGAAGCGGACAAAATGCTTGGGTGTTTTCTTGTTTCTCCTCCTCCAATGCATTTCCTGTTTTATTAAATGCAGTCATGTAAGACACTCTATGGAACGAAAATGAAATAAGGAAGTGCTTTGCTAAATAAACATTGTTTTAATAACAGCTGACTCAAGGCAAATGCCACACTGATACTAAAGAGTCAGGTTTGCATCTGTTCATTAGACTCCACACATGTATAATGTTTATTTTAGAATCAAAACATTAACATTGTTTACACCTGCTACCCACAGAGCTGAAAATACAATATTTCCATATGTTGGATATTTAGCAATGGCATTTGTTCTATATGTAAATAAAAGCTCCATTTTAAAACTGTGCTGTGAAAGCTTAAATGAGCCAATTTACGTGACTTATTTGTAATAACTGAGTGGTTTCTTATATCTGACTTGCTTTTAATGGTTTTGACGTCAAGTTTTGTACCATCTTTAATTTATTGGAAAGTTTTCAAGGACGTTCATCACAACTGAGTGTGGTGCTCATTGTTAGAAATTGCTGATTTTATGGCAGCTGTAATCATTCTTTGGTGAGACCCCTCACTAATTACAAAACATCTTAAACCATAAAACAGACATCTCCACAAAAACAGATTTCTGACAGCACATTAGCTCAGCATTCAGACTGAGCAATCAGTTTTTTTCTTACAGAACTCATTCATACGTCTTAAATTTCCACTGAGATCACAATTCTCCTGCAGTTTGATCGAAACATTTTAAAAAACAGTCACAGATAACCTTCTTTGATTCAGTTTGATAGGTTATAAAGTTGCTGACCATAGATCTGTCTGAGAGCCTTTGAGTTTGCTTGTTTCATACCTTCATGTGGTTGCTGTAGACAGTCTGCTGCTGTGAACCTGCCAGACCTCACCTGCTACAAATGACATTTTTATCTCTACCTCTGTCACAAACATTATAAAATTGTAAATGCTAACTTCAGATCTAGGTGTTCAGAATGGTAAATTGTCATTATTATTTATAAACTTTACTCATGGTGGGTTAGAATGAGATACAGCTATATGTCTTGATGTTTGGTCCTTGGTGATAACATAACAGTAGCAGGTCTGTACAACATCTTGAGATACATTTTTTTTTATGAATTGGTAATATACAAACACTTTTTGATTGATGGACATAAATCAAAAGTCACTGCTGACGGAGGAGTTTCGGAGGATTATATCCTTTATTGCAGAAAGCCATCCAGTCATCATTAGGCATACAAGGAATGAAATGAGGAATGCAGCAAATAGCCTGAATACACCTCAAGCCTTCACACCACACTCTCCAGACACATTTCCATAAATCCACATCAACACAACCAAAAGTTTGTTGTGTTTCTAACAGCATGGTATTGTTGAGTAAGTGCTCTGAACTGTACCATGGACAGGAATGACAGCAGGAAGCTGCAGCGTGATGTATTACACAGTAACACAGCACTGTGCTGTAGAGTTCCCTCCGTGAACCAGAGAATGAGGTACGGCAACAGCACGCAGAAATACAGCACTCAGGATTGAAGTGGACAAGAGAGGGAAAATAAGGAAGAGAAAGAGAGAGAAAGAGAGATAGGGAGTGTAAAAGAAGTCGAAGAGGAGACAACAGCCATGGTGTAATTTGTATGTAAACTGAACAGCAGAACAAGGATAGAGGGTTAAGTTTTCCATAATGATGGGACAGGTGGAAGTTAAAATGATCAGTCTCTTTCTGCGTGGTTAAAGAGTAGTTCCACATTTTCTTCTCTCAACTCTCATTTACTTCAAAGTTAAGTGAGGAGATTGATTTCACTCCACTTTTACTGGATGTTGAAACAGAAAATATGAACTTGCAATTACCAGCTTTTCAGTCTTAACTGGGACAAAGACTGGAAAACATGCATCAAAAATTAAAACAAGAAAATTGTATTTATTGGTTCACACAAAGGGTGATTCCCAAGACTATTCCTCCTTCCTGCAGTTTTGATATTGCTATAAGATTGTTAACTAGTAGAGCAAGTTCCAATTCTTAAAAATTGTACATTTGAATCGAAGTCACAGTCAGAAAATGCATAATCCATCTCTTTTTGCTTTTTTTTTTTTTTTTAGAACAACTAAAAAATCAGTTAGTACTGCAGGATCTGCTCTGGCCTGAGTAGATGCTGTTTGTTGCATGTTTAATGTTGTTTGTGTTTCCAGTCTTTGTCAAAGTGAAGCTAACCTTCTTCCCTCTCTGGATACAACGCAGCATCCACGTTCTCACCCAGTTTCTTAAAGAATAATCAGATAGCTAGTTCTCCAAATGCCTTTTAATTTCAAACAGTTTGGCTCAAACTCTCTTTTTGAGTATCTAAACCTGCTAATGGAGTGTGGCAAATATCCTGCACTTTATACTGTAGATCTGTTCTTATTAAAGGATTATTAAATGAGTAGTTTAAACACTACGGGTTGAATTCCTGAAACAGCCTCGTCCAGCAGTACAGACTTCTGCAACCCCACTACCAACCCATCCTAAATATTTAAATAAAATTTCCTGCTGACTGGAAAACCCACAGCAACTTAATGTTAACCTCGCACACATTTTCATCAAATCAAAACAAAGTTCAGAGAGATGAACCTCTAACAGGACTATAAAACTGTTAACAGCAGAACAGTGAGTGAAAATGTCCGTTGTATGATTTCCATTTTTATGGTCTGGTATCTCCCATGTCTTACCCCACACCCTTTTACCACAGTTGTAACAAACTCTGGTTTATGTAGAAGATTAAGAGTCTTGTTCTTAAATCTTCAGCTGCTCTGAGGGCCCAGTGGTGGCTCCAGTCAATGACATCATAATGACAGTGCTTCTGAGTTGTTTTGTCGTCGCTCCCTGAACTTTGGCATCTCAGCTGTTGAGTCACTTTTTGATAGAGGGATCAAAAAACAGTCAGATGATAATTCCAGTTTAAGGGAAATAATTTTTTTTTGAGAACTACCGTACATGCAAAAAAGAAAGATAAAATGAAGTCAAACCAAATCCATTCCTAAGAGCAATAGTAAAGAATACGCTACATGGATGAAGGAGCAGAGCAGAGGCACAGCATGGAGTACATAAATATGCTCTGTATATTATAAGGAAAAAGGGACAAGGTAAACTAAGTAGATCAGATTATGTAATCGTACTGAGAAGATATTGATGTGAGTAGCAGAGATGCAGGAAAAATGAAAAGGAATGCAGATTTGGGGAACAAAGGAATGACGGGTGCACTGGGTAGACAGGGAAAGCTTTGAGAAGAGGAATAAATTTTATGTTCAACATCCTTGATCACTCGCACTCATTCTCCCGGAGGACGTTAAACATGTTGACAGTGAAGCCAGAAGGCTTATCGTCCTTCCTTGCTCTGTGTCCAAACCCCTCGTCTTCATCATCCCCATCCTCATCATCATCTGCATCCCGGTCTCTCTCTTCTTCTGGCTCCGTACTGGACTCCCCATCGTCATCATCGTCCCTCTCTCCGGCTCCCTCCTCCTCTGTTGTTCTTCCTTGGAGAGCCATTATTTCTGGCAAGTCTGGATGATTCTCCCAATGCTCTGTGGACCATAAAAGAATCCCAGAAACAAATTAGTTTCACACACCTGGTTTCTAATCTACAGGAAAAATGCACACAAAACTGAATCAATATGAAACAATTCAAGTAATGAATTGCGCAGGGGCATGTTATACCTCTTAGGCAGCTGTAGCCAGGTGGTCTCAAGCAGAGACATAATCTGCCATCAATGGCTAACCGCAGGAGACTGTTTGCAGCACGATAAACATCATGGCGGGCTGCTTTAGCTGTCTTATAACCACGCCTCTCTGCCCATGCTAGGGAAAGTGAAAAGATACAGAAAGTATTAATTTTATTGACACAAAAATGCCCATGCAGTAATTATCCAATAGGAGGCTTGTACCTATTTGTTTAGTTAAGTCTAGGTGGCAACCTTTTTTTTTGCAGACAGTGTATAACAGTGTAAGATCACACATAATTGATACTAGAAATGAATATCATCAGTTAAGCCACTAACTAGCACAGATTATACAAGCGTGCCAAATGCGTCAATACAATTCTCATTGTAGTTACACTAGACTAAAAAACTGAGCATTGGGGGAGGAAGGAAGTTGGAAAGCATGTTTGTGTAGTTCCTTCAGAAAAAAAGCATCAATACAAGCATTTGTTGCAGAGGTATGATTATCAGCCCTTTCAACTGCAATAATTAATCAAACAGTGAAAGTCTCTGTTTGTTGACGTACCCTCACAAACATCCCATGCAGTCCAGCTGAGATCCTCAGACCCTTCATTTCCTTGGTGGGGTTTGTTCTCCAGTAAACTGGGATGTTTGAGCTTCAGCACAGAAAGAAAGGGGGTTCTTTCACACAAATAACCCACTGAGCTGTATGGCTCCTGCAGCTGAGATACTGGGTAGATACCTGCCAGAATCTGAAGAAAAAAGAAAACAAAGGCAAAGATAAAAGACGAGCAGGTTAGAGAAAAGATCAATATTTAACATCAAAATAAAGTTTAAGATCAGTTTGGAAAACAAGATAGTTTCCAAAGTTTTTAGAGTTCAGTCTTTACACAAAAATACTTTACCATTCATCAAGAGTCCGTGAAGATAACAAGAGAGATTGTATAAAATCAATAATTCACTTTCCCAGAACTGTGTGAGTGGGCTGTTCAACACAATTAAGTTTCTATCAAGCGTAAACAGTCACACCTGCTCTCAAGGACTCTAAAGAGGGCTTGTACCTGTAACTGTTTATTGACGCGGGAGGGGAAAACCAGTCCAGGGCAGTCACAGAGTTTCACTGTTGGGGTGAGGTAGTAGGTCTGGAAGTATTTGGTGTGGCCCGGGGTTCGTGACACGCTGACAACCTTCCTCCCTACCAGACTGTTTATCACAGATGATTTGCCCACATTTGGAAAACCTTCAGGGTAAAAAAAGAAGGTTACATTTTGGATCAAACAACAGAGTTTTGTGTGTGTGTTTCTAATACAGGTTGCCTAAAGTTGTCCAGTAATTAGGTTAAGTATTTTTAGTCCACATCAGTTTGTATCCTTTAATTTAAGACTAAAATACTGATCTTTTTCAACAGCTCCAAAAAAGATTTTTATCATCCAAACTCATATTGAAGTGGAGTAACACTGAATTCCCAGATAAGCTCGACTCATACATCTGTTTTTTATCTTTAATCTTAAAGCTTCAGAAGAAGATTCTTTCATTTTTAAAGCCATTATCCTCAAAAGAAAAAACGTTCTCAAAACTTGAAAGGTTCTGATAAAATTATGCATTTCTTTTTATGATTTGAATTTGTGACAGCTGTGGGGGCTTTCATCAAGCCTCTGTACAGGCTCCAAATTCTTATGAAGACTCAGGTTTGTACCTATGCAGCCCAGAGTAAGGACCCCATCTTTGTAGAGTTCCTGGGATGAGCTGCTCATGTCCATCGCACTGTCACTTTGATGTTCCACCAGCACTGACTCTGCTCCTTCCTCTGAACGCTCCCCATCACGGTGCTCGTCAGCAGCATCTCTCTGAATCTTCTGCTCCCAGCTCGACAGATCAACTTTGAAAACAGCAGGTTTAAGTCAGTGTTAACAACAGTTTCATCCTTAAAGATAAAAGCCCCCAGAGTCAGCAAGTTAAGTGTTATTTTCTAAAATACGAAAGATTCATCGCTGAAAGGAACACACCTCTTCCTGCTATGATCTCCTGACAGGCCTTCAGGATATCTATGGTACCTCCAGCAAGATTCCAGTCAGCCTTCTTCCTCATCCTCTTCTTCTGGAGCACTATAAACCAGCAGATAGATAGACAGGTAAACTCATCTAAACAGAAACCTGTCAGGTTTAGTAGTGTCACTCAAACAATTCCCTGAGCAGCAGGTTTATTCCACTTTCAATGTCTATCTGGTGTAATTTTTATATGTTAAACAGTCCTCCTGCCCTCATTGTTCTCACCTGTGCTGTAGGGTTGCCCAGGGTGGGAGGTAAAGCAGACTATTTGCAGGTGGGGAAACTGGGAAGTCATGTAGTGTTTCCAGGCGATCACCAGTGGAGGGGGGCACAGGTCGGCTTTGTTCAGCACCAAGATCACGTGCTTTTGGAGGTCTCCTGTGATGTACTGGTACAAGGCAGGAGGGAACTGCAGTACCTGAGTGGTTTACATGAGGACAGTCTTTGTTAAAATAATGACCCTGGAACATTCAAAAACAAAACCATTAGATTGCATACATACTTATAAGAACAAGTGCATAGTGTTAACAATTCAAAGCCAGATGGAGAAGGTTAAAGGCACAAACAGAAATATGAAGTCTGATTAATGCTTATTATTTTATGGTTATCCAAATATTATAAATCAGGTGCAAATTAGAATGTCAGGTATACAGATGGGGATACTGACTCGTTGTCTCCATCTAGTGGTCTGATTTATCCTGATAGTTTTTGCTAATAAGATCACCTACCGGGTGCCTTATGTCCACGATAAGCAGGATGATATCTGACATTTCCAACACTCTCCACAGCTGCCTCCATGTCTAAAAGAGAGGGGAAGAATATTCTTTACAGCATCTTCTCAGAATTAATTATTTTCATACTTTGATGTTTAGCTTGACTCTTGCAGCAGGCTTAAGTTTAACAGGTAAAGCAGACAGCACAGAGAAGCAGCCTCTCCATATGCATGTAATTTTCCACATAATTTTAATCCTCAAGCTGCACTGAAACAGCCATCATCTCTCGAATACTAAGAGTCACTTATAAAACCACCACCAGCTGCTAGAGAGCTGCTTCTGCTGAGATGTGCCTCCTGAGTTCAGCCCACACTTTGAAATTAAATTATCAGCAGGTTTTTTTAATTTGACAAAAAAACGTGTTATCACTTCCACAGCATGAGCAACCCGAACCGACCTGAAAGCATTTAAGACATGACGATACCCTGAGGAAAATACCAGACAATACACAAGTATAAAAAAGCCATGAAGTGGATCTCACTTTATAACAAATAAATGTTAATGACATGTTACATCCTGGAGATACATTGATAGACAAGGAGTCTGCAGGGAAGTGGTCATTAACACTTCAACTGCAGACAGAGCTTTTAAGCCTGCGTCTAGTCAGAAACATAAGTCAAATGCTGCATGTTTAACCTAAAGCCATCATTAATGCCCAGGGCAGAAAGAGTCAAAAGCAGGTGCCTCTCATAGACAGTAAAGATCATAATGCTACAGGCGATATTAGCCTGAATACATTAAAAAAAGAGAGTTCATGGTTGACAATGCCGATTCATCGGTCAAAAAGCCTCTAAGAGATCATGAGTTAAGTGACAAACCTCTAGATTGTGCTCAAAGTGGCTGAGGGTGCCAGGTGGGTTTCTGGAGTGCAGGTCCTCCAGGTAATCTCTGTACGACTTCTCCTCTTTCCTCAGCAGGTTCTCTCGTGTCATCTCATAATTCCAGGACGGTCGTCGTGGGAAGCCAAGACCTGGCAATGAATAATCAAGTTTCCAAGTGACCCACTCCATTAACCCACTCTCCTCATCTGTTTGGCTTACTTTGAGACTGTGATGTGGAGAGCATTAAAAACAGACAGACCTTTCTCTGTGGGGTAGATGTCATGGATGTGTGTCTCAAGTTCTTTGTCAGAGACTGGCTGCAGCACCTTTTCCCTGGCCAACTTCTTCCTCTTTTCAACATCTTCTTTACTTTCTTTCTCAAAGTGCAGCCGGTACCTTAGGAAGCAGTACAAGGACTGTTTTTCACGTGGTTCTTTTTAATAATCCACCTGATACATCTATTGAAACAGTGATGGCCCATACAAACTCGAACTACTACTTCACATTTTTTAGACTATACATACCTTCACAAAGCACATCGTGTACTGAAAGTGAGTATCATATGCAATGGAAACGTACCTGTTGGGGTCATATCCACCTTCTCTGCTGAAAGGCTGCTGATTTATTCTTCTCACATCAGTGGTCTCACTATCAGAGGTGTCTGACTGTCTCTCCCCTCCTCGCTCCACACTGGCATTGCGGCTGCTCGGCCCAGAGCCTGTGTCACCTGGAACAAGGGGCAATGTCAGGGGCTACAGTCAAACACAGGCATCGATAATACACAAACAAGAATTTACTCAAGGGGACCACCAGAGTTCAACAGTCTCACAGCTTCGGGAAAGAAGCTGTTCCTCAGTCTGGTAGTCCTGTGCTTGATGCTATATGTGTGTGTGTGTATATATATATATATATAAAAAATACGTCTGATTATGGTCTGATATCCTAAAAAGGAAATAGACCTTTAACATTTGGTCAAAATCAACAGCAACAACTACAAGTTCAATTTGACAACCTCGTGAACTTTATGGTTTTATTACAGTGACTCCTCAATCTCCTCTCTCCTACACTGCACTCTGAGTGTTTCAGCTCGCTCACTTTCTGTTGAAAGCTTTCCAGAAGCATAGGAGGACACTTGATGTTTGACTCATGAAAGTAATAGCCTGGTGCTTGACGAGTGCTGGAGTTCTTTGAGTTTTGGTTTGTATCATGCACTACAGGTAGAGCAGTATACTTTTTTAGTTTGCCAGTGTAAGCCTATTTGAGCTGTGCACATTGATAACACAAACCAGTAAGGCACTATTAATGCTATAGTCTGATCCAGTGCTGTGTACCTACAGTTGATGTGACCTTAACTTAGTATACGAATATCTCTATAACTTTATTTATCAGCATTTGAATTAGTAAAGCAATAAAATGCACAAATAACGACCAGAAAAAAAGCCTGACTTTGATGTAGGGCTCCAAGATTTTGTCACATATTAAGGTTTTATCTAACATAGCGGGACCATAAATTGTCAGTGAATGAGAATGAGATGAACGTGCTTCTTCTTTTACATGAAGAGTGTGATTTAGAAATCACTGAAGAATCAAACAACTCACCAAGTGGAAACAAACATTGTGATCTTAAAAGCTTATACGCTTGTTCTTTATTCTGCTGTAAATGAAACATCAACAATCTTTGAACGAATCAGCTAACACCACTGAGTTTTATTTCAGAATCATTTGAAGGTGACATTACAAACCTGAACTGTCACGTATAATCAGCAATCATCCTTGGTGTTTAATGTGATATCTGTTATGCCTTTTCACGGTTGGTAACTTTACAGTACGTGTGTCTGTGATATCAAGTTCGAAGTTATATTTTCTGCTTAATATTGCAGCTAGCTAACAAACAACATGAAGGTTGTTGGTATATGTTTTGTGTTCGTATGATCACGCTGTGAATCTTACATAACAAAAACACTACATTCAAGCCGTACAGTAAGCTGCTTCATTAACGTTTCATTCGGCTGTGCTGCACAAACCGTTAGCTCCCTGCTAACAGCGCTGCTAACATGGTAACTAACGCCAATGGCATATGTGGTTACCTCTCTTTCTCTCCCGTTTGACTTGTAGCTGTTTCTTCTTCTGTTTGTTGCTAAATGGCTTTTTCCTGGGCATTATTAAAAAGGCTTGTAAATATACTGAAGCTATGTACTATTTACTCTTATATACACTCTGTTAACAGCTTTCTTAGCGATGTTATTTACATGGGTGAAGTTTCTCGACTCCTACACTTTTCAGTGACGCCATATCCACTGCAGACTGCAGAGAACGGTGGACCAAACCAAGTTACGGTGTTCGCAAACTGGCCGAGATTTATGATAGGATTAGTTCTTTTGCACACAGTAGCGATTGTTAAGTTTTTATTAACGATGATGCTGAGGTTAAGTTAAGGGCTTCTCCCACCACTTCTAAAAAAGGTTGTAAAAATGTTGCATTCCTGACCTCAACCACCCCCCTGTAATGGTATAGTCCACTTTTGTAAACACCTCACAAATTTGCACATTCCAGCAGAGTAGATAAACACATACATGCACAGAAACATTACTATACATCACATTGGCAGAAGAAACAAATGCTAATATATGTATGGATTAAAATATTTTATAGAAAATACCAGTGCAGACGTTTAAAAGATATAAAACAAGGTAAAATATCAATATCAAAACACAAATATGATATTAACTAATAAATAAGTAAATTAATACAAGGATAAATATTAAAGACACCAAAAACATTAGAAATGACAATGAAAGAATATTTACTCGTAACTTTAAATAATAAATGGGTATTCAGTGTTTGAAAAACTATTAATATTTATCTTCCTGATCTTCCTGCATGCTGCTCAGTCCTCATGCAGTGGAGTGGCTGAAAGCAGCATTACCAAATATTAGTCCTAGTTATAGCTGTAAATCATTTCACTCATGACATTATATGGGGGAATAACAAGAAACAAAGTTGGGATTTTGCAGATGTTTTTAAAAAAACACAAATGAGGGCCGCTTCTAAGGATTTTATTTTAAGCTGAAAAGGAGAAAAGAAAAACAAAGCAAAACAGGCATGTGGTATGTGCGTCAACAAGTATTTTACATGTCACTGTGAAAGTGTAATTGCAACAACACATTTGGACAGCATTTTTTTCCTTAGACATACAAACAGAGTAGTACAGTAGGATAACATGAAACATGGAGCAACTTATCATCCTACCCTGACATTCACTTTTTCCTAAAGGCTCATTTGAATGTCAGCAATGGGTCCAGACAGGTTATATATTGATGACCTCATCCTTTAAATGAACAATCAGACATGATATACTTGTCATATATTTCTATATGTACACTCCAGTGATATTTTTTTCTTTTCTAAAAAGGAAAATACATTGATGTCCCTTTTAGGTTTAAAAAGTATTAATTGCAGGCATTTATTTACAACATTGCAGAGGTTTCAACATAAAAGAAAAAAAAACAATTTCTGTGCAAAAGTATAAAAATTTACCTTCACAGTCAACTGCCAATTTTCTTCAAAGACAGGCCATAAATGAATGACCCAAGTATTTGGAAGAGCAGAGAGGAATAAAACAGTCAAGAGAACCTTTCTCTTTGAGGCTCTTTCCTATGATAGAACCATCACTGTGATGGACTGAAAGATATTTTATTGCAGTCTTTTTTACACATTTTTGACTCTGACAGGAACAGTTACAAAAAAATTATTTAAACAAGGCAGGAAAAAAAGACAAAAACTTAACAAGAATTATCATCTTTGTTAAACTGTCACCATTCCGTTTATCCCATCAGTCTCAAACCAATGTTCAGGCACAGTCATTTGTCTTTTAAAGTTCTTTTTCCCATTTTTTATTGCTTTTATCCTTTAACTCTCCATCCTCATTTGTAAAGTTAATATTCAACTTGTCCTCAAAGTTTAATCCATTTATTAGCATCTAAGGGTTGAGGTGCTCCACTTGAATGGTGGATGCTGACACAGTGAGACAGAGGTCCTTGTGGGAGGTAATGTCAGCTATACTGACTGGTTTGTACTGGATGTCACTAGCAGAGACTGTTTTATACTGGTGCAGGTCAAATGGGCTGGAAATGGTTTCTGTCTGGGGGTAGTTGCTCTGGCTCTGTCCTCCGATAGAGACAGAGCCTCCACTCCTAGCCCCCCCAGGTTGGCTTAATCCTCCTTCTGCGCTCTCTACCTGGCTCAGAGCTCCAGTCTGACTCTGGGACTGGCCTTGGTTCTGTTGTGTCGACTGCGCTGCTGGTGCAGTCAACTGGTCTGGGTTGTGTTTCTCCATGTGTTTCACCAGATACGTCTCCTGAGATGAAGGGGGGATAGGTAGAGGGGAAACAGTGGACATATGACTACATGGTGTAAAGTAGCTGCCAGATGTCTGATGCCAGAGAGGCGATTCATAGTGCTGCGTGTTGAATTGACCTTCAGAAATCGAACTTTTTCTTACTGAGGTATAAGTGCGGTTGCAGAGTCCACACGAGTAGATCCTTGCATGTTTGACTGTGTGTGTGGACATGTGCACCTCCAGGCTTGCTGAGTCCACATATCCTTTGTTGCAGTTGGTGCACTTGTAGGGCTTGTCTTTATTGTGTTGACGCCGATGAGACTGGGAAAAAATGGTTAATATACAAGAAAGTTTTACAGTACAGAAAACAGGCTTAGAGACAGATAACCGTGCCTTAACTCACTGTGCAAGACAAAACCAACACTGACACACCTGTAAATTTGAAAGCTGTGTAAAGGCTTTTTCACAGCCTGGATGAATGCACTTGTACGGTCGATCTCCTGTGTGAATCCTGAATGAAAATACAAATGAAAATGTCTTAATAAAGAGCCTTCACAGCCTCTTGATGGTGATCGAACTGTCCAAAACAAGACACTGATGCAAACCAGAAACCCAAGACTGGTGATTGACTTACCTGTTGTGCTGCTGTAAGTGACTGAGCTGTCTAAAGCTCTTCTGGCAGTATGAGCAGGCGTAAGGTTTCACTCCGGTGTGGATGCGGACATGCTGGGCCAGGTAGCTCGAGTTTGCAAATGACTTGGTACAATGAGGACACTTGTGAGGCTTGGACTCTGTGTGGTTTCTGATGAGGAGACAGGAGGAAGGGAAAGAGACAGAAAACAGGTTGTAATGGTATACTGAAAAATCTGCACACCTGATACTGTGTTTGACATATACTTCAAAGTGACTGTTTTGATTTATCAGAACTGGTTGGGAAGCCTAGTCAAAGGCAGACTGGAGCAAAAACAAGCTTGGTGAAATTAAGAAAAATCCAAAAATATTTTTATCATGTCAAGTTGTTCCACTACTGTAGCAAAACAAATTACTAGGGGCAATAGTAAATGACTCAAACATTAACCCAATCAAAATTTGACAAAGCAATACCATGAATTAATTTGACTTTGCCCTAGTTATGCATGTTCTTCCGCTCTGGGTGGTTCGGATGTTCCAGAAGAGAGCAAAATAAAGGTTTCAGTTTTACTAAAAGGTTTTATAATTGCATTCATTTGGATATGCATGTTTCCACAAATGAATCTTAAATTAAATTGATGACAGCCAAAAAGAACAACAACAGGACAGTTATGATAAAATGAGGGCGGAGGGGAGCAGAGCATGAAAACAAAGGATTTCTGTCACACATTGTCATTCAATGGAGAAGACAAGAAAAGGCAATGACATGGAAGTAAACCAAACAACAGTTTGAACGGGTAAGCACAATGCATTTTAACATGTATTTTTAAATCTCTGTGTTGAGGAAGCACCAGAAGAATAAATGACAGTACATGCAGGCATAAGAAATACATTAAGGCGAGAAAAATGCAATGCAGGCTACACAGAGAGAAGCAAACACAGAAATGGAAAGAGAAAGAAAGGACAAAATGTTCTCAGTGTATCAGTTAATATAACAGAGCTCCATGCATTTCAAATGGCCATTCTAATTATGGTATAAATTATGAAAAACTTCCAACGAGACAAAGTCTGAAATCAAAAAAGTTATTTAAATTCACTTTTCTGAAAAGGTCACTTCTGGATGGGACTGGTAGCATGCCAACATTTACATGGCAGTGAAATATGCATCTGCACACCACTCCTAACTCTTCCCCAGGGGGGAAGAAAAAAACAAGAAGACAGGGCTTCTGAAAGTCACTGCAGGATAAGTTAAAAGGACAGTAGGTACTGGGTTGGGAGTGGGGATGGGGGGGGGGGGGTCTGCAGTACCGTGTGTGCTGCTGTAAGTGACTGAGCTGCCTGAAAGATTTCTGGCAGTAGGAGCAGGTGTAAGGCTTGGCCCCACTGTGGATGCGGATGTGCTGGGCCAGGTAGCTGGAGTTGGCGAATGACTTGGCGCAGTGAGGACACTTGTGAGGTTTGGCCTCTGTGTGCGACTTGGAGTGGATCTGCATGTCAGACTTACTGAGGAAGGTCGCCGCACACATCCGGCACCTACAGGCGAAGAGACAAAGAATTGGGGAAAAGAGGGGTGGGATGGATAGGACAAGCAGGAGGAGGAGGGACACATGAACAAATAAGGAAACAAAGAGAAAAGGGTAGAAAATTTAAGAAAAGAGGAAATGAAGAAGACAGGGGGTGGAAATTGACCCAAGAAAAGGAAAAGAGATATGACAGGTAATGAAACTCACGATAACAAGAAAAATGGATAACAAGGTAAATAAATGCAGATAGGAAAGGTAAGGGTGAGTTGGGGTTAAATAACATGTGAGGGGCATGTTGAGACCAGGGAACAATGCAAGGGGAGGTGAGTACTTGACAAAAAGAGAAAGAGCAGTGCATGAGAGAGTACAACTCCAACAGCATGCTTTACAAAGACAACAAAGGACAGTAGAAGCAGGGTAGCACTTTTGTCCAGTGTGTGCAGAGGCAGAGAAAGCGTCTACAAAGCACTGATGTATTTGCATCTCAAATACATAAAGAGAAGGAAAGAGCTGCCCTGTATAAAAGCAGGCATGTTCTGCCACAACATGCAGTGAAAACCTGATGAGGAGGGCGTGTCTTTGTGTGTCAGATGCTGATATCAAGCAAGCCTAGTTCATTTCTATCCAGGTTTCATCAGTACACAGAGCAACAGGTGCAGTTGCATTTAAAGCTGAAGCATGGAGAGAAAAGAATACAGAGCAAGTTTTTGACAATTTACCTGTATGTCTTGGTGCTGTCTTTTGGGCCTTGGTCCTCCTCCTCATTTGACAGCTCGTATGGGTCGCCAGCATTATGCTGCAAGGTTGTCACCTGTCAAGAAAAGCATTCAAAATTAAAATATCTAAACATTCCTCATTATTCCTTAGATGTTTCTCTTTATTATGTCTAACCTGTCCATTGGCTGCCAGATGAGCTAGTATTAGTGTTTCATTTCCTGTTCCTCCACCAGCACTGACCGTGGTGAGTGTCGTCTTCTTCTTTTTACTTCGCTTGGGAGGTGCTGGCATCACAACCACATGGGGCGTCCCATCTCCTTTTCTTTCTACAAATGAACAAACGGGTTAGAGTTAAAGAAAGTAAAAACCTTCAGGCAAGCTTCTGATGGACACTTTTTAATGATGCATCTTGCTTAAGGCATCAAGAACATTTCTTATTGGATTTCTCCTTATACAGCTATATTGCTCTTTACATTTTCCAATAAGAAATATTCACCATGATATTTGTGTAGAAGGAATACAGATTAATTCAGCACCTGTATTCACCGTTCAATAATTTAGCTCTTCATTTTTCACTTACCTGTCCCACCCCTTTTCACTTAAAATAAACAATAAAGAGTATATTCTAAACAGCGAGATTCATTCCTTAAACATGACTAAGAATTACTATTTGGTAAAAATGTAATTGTGCGTGTTCACCTGTGGTACTGAGAGCTGAAACTATCATGGTTGCTGGTGGATGACCAGAGACAAATGACTGAGACGAGGTGGGTGACACCAAAGTCCCCTGAGGAGTTGTGATGACCAGACCAGCTTCAGGGAAAAACAAACCAAAAAATGGTAGGAGAGAGGGAAGAAAGAGAGACATGGTTATGATTAAACCTCAAGTTATAATGAATTTGGCAAACTCATTAAAAAAGAGTTTTTCTCACTTCTAAAAAACAACACTAATTTGTACGTGTTTAATTAGTGCTAAAAAGGGCACAGTGGAACAGCGCTACTTTTCCGTTATTTGTATAAAGCCTGAGATTCAAGCATGAATTAAGACACAGTTGTTTTGCTGGCTCTTGCTCTTGGCCCATTGTGCAACTTTGGAGTCCCATGTGACTCGGATTCAACTTGTTTTCATCAACTTAACAATTTATCACATCTCTGATTACAAAGAGCAAAACTCATGGGTTGCTAATCCAGCCTAAAGCGTTGATGCACTTCTCATCTGAAACCTAACTTTTACAGGATAACATGCAAAATGTATCATGGAAGAAACAAGAACAGCCTCCCACAGAGAAACACCCAGGGGAATCTCCACACAGATGCAGACTCACCTGCTGTCATGATTCCCGTAGAGGGGACAGGCAGCATGTTTTGGGTGGTGTGAGGAGGGTGAAGGTGCGCCACACACCCAGCCTGCCCTCCGCCATCTGTCTTGGTCCCAGGAGTGGGGATGGTGAGGAGAGCTGTTTGGTAGTGTGATGCAGGAGAAGGAGAGAAGGAAGCAGTCTTTTCCTGTTGCTCTTTCACCTTGTTCAGGAACACAGCATTCTCAATCTGTCAGTGAAGATGACATTTTTCATTTCATCAACCAGGCTGAGTGATCTTGATTGGATAGTCACAGAACGGCCCTAAAAATGATGCTTCCCATTCAATCAAGAAGAGATTACAAATTCTTGATTTCTTATCCAGACGTACCTGTCCCGACATAGTGGGAATTGGAGACCAGAAGTATGATGAATTAAAATGAGAGTCTTCCATCATGTCTGAAAAAACACAAAAATGGCAAAAGTTATTTCATGTAATTACAACTTTTGGTGAGTTTTCAGTCATAAACGTGCCACAGAGGTACTTTAAAAACATGAATTCAAGTGCAGTGGCCATTTCATTTTCAAGGAAAAATGGAATGCGGTGACTCATTTTGAGGCTCATCTACATAGGGATGCACAATCTCATCAACATAATATTCGTATTTGCAGATTTTAATACCTTTGAAATGTGCTGCAGACACGATAACAAATCACAAACACATCAATATACACAAAAATGAGTTTTAACATGTTAGCTCTATGGGAATATTTGCAGGTGATGGAAATACTAATAAAATCATGTGATTAGACAGAGAAAAACACTGTTTCTACTCAATTTAAATTATAAATCCTACAAACCTTTATCTGTTGCGCAAAGCCTCCATTTAAGTAACTTCCTAAGCAGATAGATTTGGGACAACTTAAACATAAAGGAACATAGCTAGATAAACAATTAAATTTAACCCTTCATCAAAATAAAAGCACAGGCTTCTGTAAGCTAATATATTTGGTGTCAGACAAAATGTGTTGGATTACTACTATTGCTACAGTCGAGAATGGTCTTGATCTCGAGACAACACTTTGAAGGTCTTGGACTGACTGGACTCAAGATTTTCTATAAAGACAAGTCAAGACCAGCACTGATCTGCAATTGTTCAACTTCATTAATGTGATAATAATTTAATAATAAATTTACAGTTAAACTATATATAATTAATTAATATTGTAATTTGACTTAAAACATTCAGCTTTAGCTTATACTGACTGTTCTGCCTCCTTGGAAAGCTTTTCCAATGCCTTATCTGCCAGACACCTGCAGATGCACAGACACCAGTCCTTCTTATTTATAGTCAGAAAAACCTCTGAACACTTAATTTAGGCCTCATTCACCCGATAGAAAACTTCTTATTTTCAGATATTTAAAACAATGCTGGACCTATTAGTGGCTTTTCAATAAACATAAGGATGTTATGTTTTGGCAAGAATTTAGTCAAACAATTTTGTTAAGGTGCTTTGAAAGACTTGCAGACACCTTAGTTTTTGTCTGTCAAGTGTATTCCAAAGAAAAGTAGACTGAAGAGAGAATGCTCTAAAGCTGTTCAGTCTTACATGCATCTACTTTGTATACTGCAGGTGTGATGGCAGTACCACAAACCAAGGGAAATCATTTGAAAGAGAGTAAGAAAAATCAGCATCACATTTTCATTGGACTGGGAGAGTTAAACTTCGTGTAGCCCTACATAAACAACATGGGCCAACAGAGGGAACTGCAGAAGACAAAAACGTTTCAATCATGTATATTGTCTATGTGATCAAAGTCTTCATAATTCAAGTTTTAAATGTTCTTGCCACAAGGTAAAAGTCCCTACAGAAGGAAGAGAATGAGAAGCTGCAAAGTGGAATGGTATGGCTAATTATGTCGTGCAGACAATAACATGTCAGCATGTTACTGTAGTATGCTGCTCCCAAATGTCGATCTTGTTGATTTACCTGCAAAACGAATGCAAGATTTGGCTTTCGGGTTTTGGTCGCCAACAAAGTATCTGACCTCGATTTAATGGTGAAAACAGAAGGTTCAACTTCTACGCGCACATTAAAAGTTGATTCGATAGACGAACCTAACATCACACAAATATAACATGTCATATTAATGTTATTTTTAGAGAAAGCACACAAGGACTCCATTTCAGTTCCTCTCATCTTAATCAGGCCCGACGTGCCGATTAACATACAGTTAGCTCGTAGACAGCACAGTGTGTCTGTGGTGCCCTCCTGCTAGGGAAAAAAATATAACAAGCGAAGCGAAAAAAAAAAAAGGCAAACGATAAAAAAAACTGAAACGTAGGGGAAAAAAACCAATAGACCATCCTCACAGACTTCCGGCTGTGGCGACGGGTGGAGAGACAGCAAAGGAGTCCTGCATTTCTCCCCAAAGAAAAAGCCCGAGTGCATGACGAAAAGTGGTGTTTACCGGGAACGAGGACTCCGTCTCCCCCTCAGGAACTGACCCGGACCGGCACAGTTTGGAAACACTTTCCCAATCCGTCCCAATTCTTGCAAATCATCTAAGTTTCCAACCACTGTGCTTTTTTTTTTTTTTTTTTTTTTTTTCTAAGTTTTTTTCTCCAGTAAAGCAGCTGCCTCGTCCAAAGCTTCACTTCCTCCGGATAAGGTCGGCAGACAAAGAAACGTGTGGAGTGATGTCACTTCCGGTGACTGGTGTGCTTTTATTTAAAAATATTCGTTACTGTCGCATGAATCCAGGACTGTCGGTATGTTTCGTGTCTGGTTAGTGTTATATGATCCCTTCACAGCTTGTGCCACGATAAAACAGGCTTTACCTTTTTTTTCATTTTTGTGCGCTTTAGTCGTGTTGCGTTCACGTGCTATCGGAAATAGAGTCCAACATCTGCCAAGATTGTGTGCGCCACGCAAAAACTAGTATTTTCCTATTAATTACGTAACCCTTTACCCTTTTAACAAAACAAACAAAAAACAAAAACAAAAAACCAACTGAGCTGTATTTTATAAAGACTGATCTAAGCTGTGAGCACATCTTCGTTTTTTCGACAGTGAAAAAAAATTATGTCCAACATTTTTGGCCGTAAAATATTATCGTGATGAAATTTAGACGATAGTTTCACTGAGTGGTTTATTTATTAATTATCTAACTGAAAAAGAAATCATTGCATCTTGTTAAGTTTTATTTCTCTGCGCCTTAATAATCGTTTTATCACTTTTATTTATTTGTTTATTTATTTATTTATTTATTTTACCTTGTTGTACCATTAAAGCTGTTTTCATGTTACTCAGATGGGACAATAAGGTGTATTAATGTCAAGCATGCCATATGCTACTGACAAACAAGACTGATAAGTAGTATTGTTTGTAGCAGGTCCTGCCATGATGGTATCAATTTTGATTTTTATAATTATTATTATTGTTGTTGTTGTTGTTGTTGTTGTTTTTGTTGTTGTTATCAAAGTTGCTTATTTGATATTAAGATCTGATGGACATTAAACTGGGGCATAGGTGCATATTCAATACAACCAACTCAAATAGCAAAACACAATAATAAAAAAACAAGATAAATGGAAATAAAGTTAATTTACTGATAGTAAACAGTTTACAAATAAAAGAAAAAAACAAAAAAAAGAGATGGATTTAATTTCTAAAAATACTGGGGGTAAAAGTACTAGGGGTTTTCTTGTAGTATGAATTCCTCTACAATGGCCAGAAATTTCTTTGCCTTTTGGTTTAACGTGACTCTAAAAGATTTATTATACATTGAAAACTTATAGGAAAATATGCAGAATATTGGCACTGATTTCACCTGTCTACCTTTGTGAATGTGACATTTTCCAAGGATGAGAATGGTGTTTTTACAGTCCATAAGAAGTTCATATGCGATTTCTTTTTTGGATGATTCATTCAAGTGCGCATCAATAAAGTCATACCCTGCCCTGTTACATTATAACACTAACAATAAACCACAACACTTAAAAGCAGAATGAGTTTGATTTAATCATATTCTTTCTTGGCTATAAAAAAACAAAAGTAAACCCAAGGGGCATCTTGAAGCTCAAGTAGAGCAGTCTTCAAAATCTCCTACGAGTTTCAAACTTGAAAAAACGAGCCAATTTGATGACGCCTGAATGCACCAAAATTGTAATGACTTTGAATTAACTATACATTTTTTAAAGAAATATACCAACATAGAGGTACTAGTGGTCATTAATTCCTGCAGAAACTTCGTATAAAACTTTTATAACAATGTAGACTATCCATTTTGAGGCTGTTCTGTAAATGTCCACATGGGGGCGCTATAATAACAGTAATTCATTGTTATACACGTCTACAGCATCGTAAACATCCGGCGACACGTCTCCACAGCTCTGAACCGTTGGTTCCTCATTTATTTATTTAACTCTCCCATTCTCTAAATTAAGGAGGAATGTTTTGTCTTTGAAGCTTGAGAGCTAGTTTTTCAGATTTAAGTCTTTTTTTTCTTTTCAATGACACGCGGCGTTGTTGTAGTTTAGCCCGGAGCAAATGGGGGAGGTGAGGAAGCTGCAGAAGAAGTTAAGACAGATTGAAAATCTGGAAATAAAAATCAGTCTTAGCCCAGAGGAGAGATTCAAGGTACTGGAACACTTCTTCTGCCTTCTTGCTACTATTAATGTGATCTGTTTAACCTGTTTGACTTTGGCAAAGCCTGAGAAGATTTCCCCATGGTTTAAAAAGCAGGTTACGACTGCAGCTTCTACTTTAAAACAGCACAGACTGAGCTTTAGTAAAAATGAAAAACACAAGAACAAATCCCCAACAACTGGCACAGGTTGGAGATCATTTAGAAAGGTAGAGTTGCATATTCAAACAGTCCATTGAAGCAGGCTTATTACAGAATATCAGATATGGCACAAAGTATTCCAAGCTCACATGATTAAATGATGATGGCATTTTAATGGCGTCACGAAGTTTTGAAGATAGGCTCCTTAAACTAGAAGTAACAGTTTTGCTATCTTAAAGACGAAAAAATATGTGATTAGCATGAATTAAAGATAATGTTGGGATGAATAATTTGACAGTATTTTGCCTTAGGAATGTGAGAGATCAGAAGCCTAGACTGAGCAGAGTGCATCAGACAAAATAATGATCAGAGGCCTCAGGAGAGAAGAGCTCTGGTCTGTTAAAGGGCAGAATCTAAATGCTGGAAGTTGTGGCTGTCCTACAAAAGTGTGTTTTCTCTATTTTCTAATGGGAAATGAGAAAATCTATGCATGCACTGACCTACAAACATCTACAGGCTACAAAATTATTTGTAGTGATGGTGCCTAAACTCAGTATAGCTACTGTAAAGTATTCTCTTTGGTACACAAAGACGACTAATCCCTAATAAGGTGTCCAAAAGTATGTTGGTTGCACACATACCCATTAAACACAGTTCCACTGAACACAGCCAACCACAGCTGTCTATTTGGTTATTGAAAAAAAAAAAATAAAAAAGGTCATTTAGTGATTAATAATAAGGATTATTTTTCTAGTTTTAGAATCTTTTTTCCAAATTTATCATCTTTGGTACAGCATATTCTCTGAGGCAGTTATCCTTTTGTTTTGTATTATAACGAAGTAAATCATATCCTTTTTCATGTTGTTTTGGGTTGTTTCATAATGTATTGTGTTGTATCATGTGTTTTGCATTGTATTGTATCATATGGTATTGTATTGTGTTGTATGGTATTGCATCATGTTATATCTTATCGCAGTGTTTGTATTGTATTGTATCATAGTAAATCATATCCTGATGGTTCACATTGTTGTGTTGTACCATATTGCATTAAATTGAGTTAAAATGTAACAGTCTCTTATTTTGTACCCTAATACGGTTATCTTTTTGATGATAGTTCAGTTTTGAGCAAATCATTTTGTATTCTTTAAACATTAAATGGCTTAGTCTAGAGGGTGTCAAAATTTCAGAAATGTTGATCAAAATTTCCCTCGGTTAGGAATGTTTTCAAGCTGTTGCATAAAAGAATAAAATTCTTCGTTTTACCCCGACAAATGACAAAGAAAAGCATTAAATTTTCAAAGCAAGGGAGTTGGAACCAGTAGATATGGGATGCCTTTGCTTGAAAATGTCCCATACAATTATTTGTGCCAGCTTCAAACTGGTTGATAACATTATTTATATTGATAGATTTAACGGCTCAACTCTATTGAAGACTCAGACTAATTGCCCTGGCATTATAAACTCCATCCACAGGATGTACTGGAAATATAGTCTTCTTTCATGTCATTAATATTACATGAACATGTGTGTGTTTCTCATGCTGGATTTAGCTCTAAATGAGCCCCAAAACACAACAGAAGTGCTGGCACGTTGAAGGTCTGTGTGTCTAAAATCAGTGGATTTCCCCTTTAGAAAAAGTAAACATCCCCTTTGTATCAAGAAGACATTCCTAATTCTCTCATTTTGGCAGGTTTCATTACCCATATTGAGGCAGAAGATTGGTGTTTGTTGCCAGTTGCAGCCTAATAAATAAAGACAGGCCGAGCATGTTGGTTGTGCGTATAAACAACTTGTGGATTTAGCAGCCTGGTCTACAACCAATCTTTTGCCTTCTCCCCTCTCAGATCTCCAGGAAGGCGGAGCTGCGTTCCAGATTGGCTGAGCTTCAGCTGCAGCTTTCTGGCCCGCAGCAAACTCTGGGGATTGTGGGAGACGGAAAAAAGGAGAAGATGAAAAGACAAGTGTAAGGAAGTGAGGGAGAGGTACCAGTGAGATGAGGGGGGCAGATGGAGGGGAGCGCAATTCTTCAAAAGCAACAACATTCACTATGAAGCCTTTGATCTTTTTGTATGTCTAACCAAACACACTGGGGGTCAAATACTGTCACATTACAACAATAAAGGGAACTTTACACTGTTCATAACGTGCCATGTAAACATCAGCCAGGGATGTCTTTACCCTATTAGAGCTCCTCAGGGTTTTGTGTAGAGCACCATATGTTTGAATTAATATTATAAACCTGAATGAAACACATGCATTCCCTGCTATACCTATCTCATTAAGAAGTAATGTTTACGTTTATGCATGGCTTTCTCCACAGGTAGGATGCTGTGTGGGCTTTGCCTCTTGATTATTCATTCAGCTCTTGCTTTCTACTCTGGCACAGGGAGGATGCCCCCGAGGCCCTTCCATCACAAACGCCTCCAGCCTCCAAGATCCTTAAGGGAGGAGATGAGTCCAAAGCTCAAGAAACGCCAGCTCCGGCTGCCAGGCAGAGGGAGACAGGAAGGGCAGCAGAGACGGGCGGACGGCAGGAGAGGACGAAGCCCATTGAGATGTCAGATCAGTGCCCAGACGCATCAGGAGGCGGACAGGACTCTGACAATGAGCAGCTACTACAACAAGAAGGTGGGGTGATTACGAAAAGTGGCTGCAGACATTGTTATAACAGTTAAAAGAACAAAGCAGAGCCCCAATTTGTGATTAACATCTAAAATCAGATTATACATTTATGCCCCGAGGAGTCCTAACAAGCTCATGTGTCTGTAACTATTTAAACCAACAGACTGCTCTTGTTTCCCTGAAGACGAGAACGCAGGTTTTGCATCCTTGGAGCTAAATTAGCGCCGCTCCTCACATTGGCAAACTAATCCATATTGAAGAAGTGTGTAGATTAACAAGCTGGGGCTCTGGTGAGGCAACATTGCTAATTGCACAAACTTTTTTTTTTCTTGCAGAAGCAGAATTCATGTCCCTCCAGTCGTCCTGGGAGAAGGCGAGGTTCCGCTTGAGGCTGCTGGAGGGCCACAATGACATTGTCACCTGTGTGGTTGCTGTTGACAACCTGGTTGTTTCTGGAAGGTAAAGCAGTGTCATGATTTGCATAATGAATGCGCAAAGTGAACACTTCACCTAATTTATCGCTTGATATGCTCCTGCTTCTCCTTCCCTGTGTGATATGTATTTGTTTTTCTTCCCCTACCGCAACTGCTCGGTGCAAATCTCCTGCGATTTCCATTGAACATTGATCACCTTTTAACTTTGCTTTCGCCGCCTCTCTGACTCAGTGCCACTCCATATTTTATCCTCTTGTGCACTCTCCTCCTCACTCTGTTTCTCTTCCCTCCTCTCAAGCCGAGATACAACAGTGAAGGTGTGGCATGTTCCCACAGCAACGGAGCAGAAGAACCTGGGGGGTCACACTGGCGGGGTCACCTGTCTGTCTGCTCCTCCTCCTGAGTACTGCAAGAGGCTGGGTGAGGACACACATACATACACACATTCTCACATGAGCTACAGCTGAGTAATGCCTATGTCCTGCGGTCTGGTAATTATAGGAGCAGTTCATCAGATCAACCCCAGTGAGAGATAACCTCAGCAGACACTTTAGAGAGCTGCTGCCTGTCTGAAGCAGGCAGCCCTCAATCACTTGAACTCAAACATCTTCCCCTCTCCCACACCCCCCCCCCTTTCCTGCACTTAAAAAAAGTTTGCTTCACATTAATGATTCAGCTTTAGTCACACTGTGTACATCAACTCATTATTTGTTTCTTTATTTTTTTAAACTCTGTCTCTTCTGTCTTTGCCTCTTCTCTGCAATCTGTCTCTTTTCTTCATTTTGTGCATCATCACTTATTTACAGCTTCCCTCTTGGCTTAATCTTTTTTGTCCTCTCCTTTCTCTCTGTCTCTTGTCTATTATCCCCATTCCTTCCTCCTCCTCCACATCCTCCTTCTCCTCTGTTGTCCCCTCCTGCTCTTTTGTCTATGTTTGCCCTCTCGCCAGCCTGGTCCCTGTCTCTGTCGGACAAGGAGAGATTTATTTTGAGCGGCTCTGCGGATTGCTATGTGAAGATCTGGGCCCTGAGCATTGGTAACCACACAAGCCACACAAACATACACATCAAAGATGCATATGTGTGTATATTAAACTAGACGCAGCCTCGGGGTGCTGTCTTAGAAACGTTTGTGTGCATGCATCGTGATCAATACATGTCTTTGTGTGAGTGGTGGTCAGTGTCCTGGTAATAAAATGAGGTGTTTTACCATTACCTTCAGGGCAGTGTGTGAAGTCGATCTACACCTTCAATGCTGTAACTGCGCTGTGCTTTGTGCCAGAGGATGACGGCTACATCATCACTGGGTCAGGTGGGTTTGTCTGTGTAAAAGAGGTATTCATCACATCGGATTTGTATGTTGCACCTACTGGGGTGCATGCATGTTTCCAGGTTTATGGGTAGAATTTCACACTGGTGTTCTCTGCCAGTGGGTTAGTGTGTGTGTGTGTGTGTGTGTGTGTGTGTGTGTGTGTGTGTGTGTTTGTGTGTGTTGTGCAGGGCCATCGAGCTAAATCAGAAAGATGGAGGCACAGGGTTTAGGGCAGTCAGGCTCAGGTGTGTCGAACCGTGACCAGCAATAATGACTGCCAGCCACCTGTCAGCTCACGTTAACCTCACCCTCTGTCTCCCCCTCCCTCAGATGGGGGGAAAGTTCAAGCCTGGAGCTGGCACACTTTCCAGAACTGCCAATCAATCAACGCACACCAGGAAGCAGTCACCTCCATCCAGGTGGGTCACTCACTCACTCACTCCCTCCTTCCCTCCCTCATTTGCTGGGAAATGGTGAATGCTGAAGCTGTTTGCAATGCACGCTCACTTTTAAAGAGGGAGATGTTTTCCACAAACAAGACAATATTTCTTTCCAGCTAAAAGCTCACTTGAGTGGTGTCAAACACTTGATATAATTTATGAAAATAGCTTATTCTCAGAAAATCAAACACCTACTTTACTTCACTTTTATCCTTGCACATTTTTTTTCTGTTTTCTTCAAATCAAAGATATTTGTGGAAAAGGAGGCTGTAAAGCTCGGCCAATTATAGACAGTACACTGTACACATTTGGAGCAAAAAGCCTTTTATGAATATCGAAATCCAGAGCTGTATATTCACAATTTTTTCTCAATTTGCAATCATCAAAATATGCCACAAGCATTAAAGCGCAGCACATCATTGTCATCCCCTTTGTGTTTATCATGCAAAGCGCACAATCCATTTATATCCAGCAGCGGCACAGAAAAGTACACTTTGAAATTGTTCACACGCTTCTCCTGCATTTACACAAAAGCACATAAACACACACACACACACACACACATGTGCTGGGTGAAGACTAAGATCACCATGACAACCATGTCTCCTGTGCCCTCCACAGTCTCAGGGTCCACTAGTGTTCAGTGGTTCAGCTGAAGGAGGGGTGTCTGTGTGGGAGAACCGGTGTTCCGATCGAGACCCCCTCAGGCTGCTGCAACATTGGAGCGAACAGGTGACGGGTTGTGGAGGAGAGCTGGGGGGGCGCCTGACCCTCAGCCCAAGGGGAGACAGAGTGTTTCTGGCCTGTGGTCGAGCCTGGATCAAGATCCTGCACTGGAGGAGCGGTAAGTTGTAGAATTCGATTGGCAGAGTGAGTGTGTGTGTGTATGTGAGTGTGTGTGTCTGTGTGTGTGTGAGTGTGTGTGTGTGTGTGTGTCATATGGGGCAAAAGCTTGAAAAGGGAAGGCAGATGCGGCACCATTTGCATAATCCTTGCACCTAACATCTGTCCAATTACCACAGGAACCACGTCCAGACTGACCAATCACAGCAGCATCACCGGGGTAACAGATTGTGTTCACCAGGCAGGAGGCCTCCTAATTGGCTCCTGCTATGATGTGGCGAATGGAGAGAGCTCGTTGAACAGTGAGTCCCTGAGTAAACCAGAAACCAGAAGTTCCTCACTCCTCTTAGAGTGGGTGGAAGCACTTCAAGATTAAATCGAAACCACTTTGTTTTCCTCCGCTGACCTTCTCCTCTCCCTCCTCGCCCTCCAGTGTTCTCTCTGCCTCACTGTCGCTACCTGGCCTCTCTGACCTGGCCCTGTGCTCCCAGAATCCTCTGTTTCGCAGCATGGACCACAGGGAGCGGTGACCACCGGTGGGTCACTGGAGGTCGAGACCTCATCGTATGGGAGCAGCTCCCCAGCTCTGGAAAGCAAAGGTTGGCAGAAAACGTGTTAAAACTTAAAAAGAACACAGTCTTAACTGCGAAGTTATTTTTCTTATTTGCATATTCATTGTTTCCTCCAAGGTCACAAGCATTGCTAATTCTGAAACCATTCTGGGATTTACAATATGCTAATTTATTAACAGATCTTGACACACACCTCTGCTGGTATTAGGTGTTAAACGAAGTGTGGGTGTGAATGTTTCAGGGGTGACGTCACAGTGAGGAGAGACATTCGATTGGAGTCCTGCTCTCTGGAATCAGAGGGGGACACAGAAGATGATGAGGAGACTGATGGTGCACACACACACACACACGCGCGCGCACACATTTAAACACTGAGACTGCAATTTCACACCTTTCCATGTCTTAATTTGCCGACACACACTTGATGAGTAACCATGGAATCACAGATACACTATCATCTTAATTATAGATGATCCGTGTCGTGACAAATCCTTTTGACCTGCTTGTCATATTTAGATTACGAAGAAGACAATGATGAAGGAAGAGACGCTGGTGGTGGTGTTGCAGAGGACGAAGGGTCTGGCTCGTGGCTGCGCTGCGTTCTTCAGTGAGAGACAGTTTCTCACACCATGGACACCACAGCCTCCAGCCAGGAGGAGGAGCAGAGAGGGAGGGGGGGTGCAGGGGAGTGAAGTGTGACAGTGTCAGAGAGAGAGCATATGGATGGAGAAAGTGTGAGTGTGTATGTGTGTGTGTGTGTGTGTGTGTGTGTGTATGTGTGTGTGTGTGTGTGTGTGTGAGAAGATAGTTTTCCGTGTAAATATCATTTCCACGTATAATAAAGCTGTCACAGTGTGACACATGACTTTAAATCTGTATCTCTTGTCATTTTCTTTTTTAAATCAACCAAACCTTTCCTCTGCTTCAGACTTCTGATCATCACCCTGCTCTGCTCAGCAGCCTAATTGAATGTAAATTAAATTTTATTCCATCTTTATTTCCCTTCTTCCCTCCTTCCTTCCTTTCCTCCCTCCCTCCTCCTTTTCTTGTCTGTGTTTCTGTCTCTTTCTCTCTGGGGTGTCCTTGCTGTTTTTGTAAACATAATTGAGGAGCTCAGAAAAAACTCCCGCCTCCAAAAGGAGCTTATTAATGTCGTCCTCGGTATCATTTCTGTTTGCCTCCTCAAATCCATTTCTTTTCCACTGCGTCCATTTAATTGAAGCGTTTAAAAAAAAAACCATAATTAGCATTTAAATCTCTTTCCTACAGTTGCTTGCCTTCCTCGCATCACTCTCTCTCCCCTCTCTTACTTTACCAGACTCTACATGTCTCTGTCGCCTGGGCAACCGATGCTTTTTTCCCTCCCTCACTTGCTCTCTGTGTCTCCCCTTTTCTCACTCTGACTCCCTCTCATTCCCTCTCTCCTCACTGCCAGAGGTAGGCATGATAACTGATATGTGTCGGAGCGTGTGTGTCCCTGTCAATCTCCCTGTGCGTGAGTGTGTGTCTGTGCATCTCTGTGCGTGTGTGTGTCTTTGTGTGTGAGTGACATTTCTGTGGCATTTGGGCAGCAGTTGAAGAGAGGAAGTTACCTCTCTCTGCTCAAAGTGCCACACAGAGTGTTGGCTCCATGCATGATGCCTCTAATGATGATGAATGTGCTGCGCTCAGGTGTGTGTGATCTGTGAATGTGTGTGGCAGAGCAGAGCAGACAATGAGTGTGTACTTGTTTCTGGGCGCAGTTTAAACATGGTGCATAATTGAGTGTTAAATTTAAAAGTCCAAGGTGTGTGTGTATGTGTGTGCGGGTTTGTGTGTGTGTGGGTGTTGTGGAAGAGTGACAGAGTTGGCTTCTTGCCTCTTCATCTTGATGTCTACCATGTTTACATGTCTTTTATCTGCGAATACTAAAGAAGAGGAAAGCTGGTCCCTCCCCCTTTCTCTTCTTTTTTCTCTCTCTCTCTCTTTATCTCTCTCTCTTGCCCCTCTGTCCTTCCTCACAGAGAGAGAGATGATCGGAGCAGCAGAGTCTCAGTGAACAGAGCGAAGCGATGGAGAGATGGTAAGATGGAAAATATCAGAGCTGAAGGGGGATTAATGTGGGTGCTGATGTTTCAAATGTCATTGTGAGTGATAGCTGGATGGTTGTCAGATCTGATGAGGTCTTGCAGGGCGCCTGTAGACAAAAAGATAACTTCTCCATCACTCCTCCACCTCTCATTCTCTTCCTCCTCCACTTTTCCTCCAGCTCCATCTCTCCTGTCGCACGACTGACCGCCCTCCGCTGCCTCCTCTCCCTCCTCCTGGTTGTTCTGGTGACACAGCCCTCCACCTGTAACCGTAACGACAGAGAGGACGAGGAGGAGCAGGTGGACGCCCTGTCGGTCCAGCTGTCCGTCACGGCCCAGGTCACTCCCACCCCTCTGTGGGCGGTGGTCTGGGGTCCGACTCAGCCTCTGGAGGATGAGACTTACCACTTTCTCTCCAGCCAGGAGTCTGACCCTCTTCACAGGAACCAGCTGGAGGACAGCACTGCCTCCTCCGAGGAGTGGCCTTATCCCAGCGCGAGCATGCAGCCCGGAGAGGAGGCGCCGCTGGAGTCAAGAGACCAGGAGGGAGCCGAGGATGGAGGGATGGAGGTGGAGCCTGAGGAAGGTGGGCTTCTGGACTCGCTCATGAAGAATTTCTAAATAAAGGTGTTCACGAGCCACAGTCCATGTGAACACACGCGCGCACATACACACGCACACACACAAAGCAGCCACAAAGTCCTCCAGGGAATGAGCTGTCAGCGGGGTGAAGGCTGACAGGGAGCTGTGTGCAGCCGCCTGTGTCTGCGGAGGGGAATGCCTAATAAAGTTCTCATCACTCAGAGGCAAAAATTGGCCGCTGTCAGATTGTAAATGGAGAGAAGACGTCATCAAATAAGATTTAGAGGAGGAGGCCAGAATTTTTTCACATCTGATTTTTTTTTTTCAAGTGGCTTTGATGATTTTTCTTTCTTTTTTTTCTGGATATGAACAGACAAAACCATCGCGCCAAAAATTTAACATGTGGAATATGTAATAAGGAATCTGAGTGTGTGTTTGTGTGTGTGTTTTACAGTGGACCCTCAGTTCTACGTCACCGTGACCATCTCATCCCTGCTCATCTTAACAGCAGTCGTCATAACTGCAAAACTCTGGTAGGAACCTAATCTTTTCTCAATCTTTTTCCTCTCTCTGTCTCTCCGTTTGTCTTTGTTTTATTTTGAGGACTACTTAATGATAGACAAACTTTCTTGGGAAGACCTCCTTCCCATGTGGATGTTTTGCCATGTCCCTCAAATTAAGCCCTGAAGCTGTATGAGCCTATCCTCTGTGTTCCGAGCTGACATTCTACCTGTTTGCTCTTTTCTGACTCATCCTTTTTTCCAGATTCATTATTTTTCAATCACTTCAGCTGCTGCCAAAACAGTAGCCCTCACAGAACACCAAAATGGGTGTATGCATGTATGTTTAGTCACATTATTCAAAGTGGATTGTTTTGCATACTCTGATAGATGGGGACATGTGGTCACTTCTGGACTTTTTTGAATTGTGCACTTGTAGAGGAAAGGGATAAAGTGTTCAACAAATTTCAAGGCATTCATACTTGAGTTATACTGAGGTTTATTGATGTTAACTGTTGATTAAACTCAGAGATTAAAAGCCTTGGTTGGGGTCTTTTTACCAGGTCATGAGATCAATCTGGAGTGCATCAAATCAAGAAGCAAGACGGAATTCATATAAACGCCACACAAGATTAACTTCTCTGCAGGTTTTAGTATGACCTTCGCCCTTGTGGCTATCAGTCACTGGAAAATGGTAAAAACACTGATTGCTTCTACAACTATCATGTTGTAATCCACTGGGAAAGAGGAATATCACTTGGACGACTAGTGGATGAAGCTCATGTCAATGTTATTTGTCTGTGTGTAGGTGTTAGAGATTAGATTTGACCATTTCCAGACACAATGGCACTAGAGTTGAATTATTACTAATGAAAATTGACAAAACTTCCATTTTCACTGAATGATTGGTCAAGATGTAAATCTGTGGAGAGCGCCAGATGTGTGAGACTAATGAAGGTGCCAGATGTTAGAGTGTCATTGAAGGGGAGACCTTGACTGTTGCAGGTGTGTGTTGAACACGCATGCTGCACTTGATAACGAGATCACATTAATTGTTAAACAATGATTTATGATTAACTTTCTGTCTCTGAAAGTCACGTATTGCACGGATTTGTCACCTTGTTCCATTAGAGTTGCAATGACTGTACATCCGTCTCACCATTAGTATGTGCAGGAAGCAAAAGCCGACCTGTTGTCATGGCGATAAAATGGCTTCACCGATGTCAATGTTCTGTAACAGCCATTAGAGCGCTCCCTGCATGTAAACACAGGGTGGAGGTTCTGCGTGTGTTTCGTGTTCAGGCCTAGTAGTTGGTGCTCGTTGCACACGTGGCCATTTGCTGGGAATGGGGAGTCATCTATGTGATGTAGTGGAGCACTGCTACGCTTTGCTGATCAAACCAATAACACCTCGTTTATTTGACTACAGAGACTCCTCTTCTTTCTCCTCCTGCTCCTCATACCTGCCTTATTCTTCTCTTTCTCCCTTTTCTTCACCTCGCTAATCTGTACTTGCTCTGCCCCTTGTTTCTGTAATTCTCTTATCTGCTCATCTTACCCACATTCCTATTATATCATAATTTTACATTTCATTGCCTAAATTTGTATAATTTGTTCTTCTTCACATCTTTTTTTTCATGCTCTCGGTTAATCTCAGATTTGCTCCCACACCCTACATTATCTCCCCTCGCTCTATCCTCACTCTCCCTCTTACTGGGGCCTCCTTCCCCTTTGCCTCCTAGGGATTTCTTTTCCTTTCTCTGAATACCTGTCTCTCTCCCCCCTTCTCTCTACCTTCAGGTTATTTCTCTTACTTCCAGTTATCATCATTGCCTCGCTCTAACACTGCCTGTCTTTGTACAGCTGGTACTCCTCTTATCTCCCCCGCCAGTCTCCCTATCTCTCCCAGCACTGCCAGTCCGGCTGCAGATCCACAGATAATCCTGCAGCTTGCTGTGAGCTGATACACGATAAACCTCCCTTTTCTCTCTGTTGTTTCGATAACTTACTTCATCTGCACCCGCTGTGGAGAAGAACCCCCTCCCTCTCCCCCTCTCTCTCCCCCTCTCTCTGCCTGTGGATCCAAAGTGGCCTCGCATTAAAAAGTGAGAATTTGCTGGGATTCATGCTGGAGACATGGCAGCATCTCCCTCTCTATAGACTGGCTCATGCTTTGGTGTCATAAATGTGTAAATAACACCATGTGTTAGACGGAGAAAGTGCTGCGGATGGAGCGGGAGGAGGCTACAGATGGACTGAAATGATAGCCTATAGTGGAAATTGGCCACTGTCCAGTTCATTATGATTATAGTGGAGTGGCATATGTGCTGAGTGATTTTCCCAGGCCTTAAAACCGACAGTGTGGCTAATGTAATCAAGCATGTTTGTGTGTGAATGTGTGTGTGAGGGGAGAGTGGAATCAGACAGGTGTTGCTGAGGGAAAACAGCCAGAACACCTCTGCTGGAAGTCTAAATATCCTTAAGAGCCTGATCCTGTGACTCCCGACTGTGTCTTCACCTTAACTCACTGCCCTGTTTCTCTGCCTTGTTGCATCCTGCCTAACTCACCCTATCTGACTTCATATCACCCTCCCTGTTCAGTTTCCTCCCCCATTCCTCACTCTGCCTCCCTCTCCCCCCTGACAGCGTTTTAATGAGTCCGATGAGTGCACTAATTCTCTCTCACAGTGGCAGTGTAATGTGTTCGCTGATGCTAAATGGCTCGCCTGTTCTTGATGCTCTCTGACTTTGTTTCTCCATTTCTCCCCTCCTCTTCACCCTCTTCCTTTTCCCTTCCTCTGTCTCCTTTTCTTATCTGCTCTTCTTAATTTCAACCTTCCTCCTCAATCACTTCCTTCTCTTTGTAACTTCCTCTCTAACCTTCTTTTACTTATCTATCTCTTTGAAACTCCAACTTTCTTTGTGTCCTTTAATCTCTGTTTCTATTCCTGTCCCACTTCCTCTTGGTCTCTTTTTAACATTACATCCTTTTATTTCTTGACTCACAACTTCCTTTTCCCCCTCTTTTTCACTCTCCATCCTTTTTCCAATTTATCTCTTCCTTTTTCAACTTGTCTCCCCGAATTTCTTGCCCATCTTCATCCCCTCTCTTTCTCTCCGTCTCTCTGTGCCACTATCCTTCTCTCCCAGTTATGATCGCAGCTGTTCCCAACATCCGCCCCCACTCTCCCGTGGCGTGGCTCCCCCCCTCTCCCTCGCGCTCCCTCGCTCCCTGGCTTCAGAGGACAGCCGGCAGACGCTGCACAGCACCTCCTCCTCCTTCACCGACAGGGAGAGGTAATGAGTCTCTTCGCCAGCTTAGCACAGTCTGGGTATCTCATGACTTAAATGTGCATGTGTGTGCACCTCTGGATTAAGTTAGCTTCTTTTGTGTGTGTGTATAAAGCTGTGTTTTTTTCTTTTGTATGCATGAACATGGAGAATAATTGGACAGTAGTGCTATTCTCCAAGGAGAGCTCATGGCTGGTGTGTGGCTGTAAGAAGTATCCGTGTTTTTAAACTCCCTCTCCAGATGAGTCATCGTGGGCCCAGCCGCCGTCCATGAAATGATGCTTTTATTTGAGGGTATTCAAAGTTAATCTCAATCAGGATAATAATAGTGCTCCTTCTCACTTCCGCCTCCCCATCAGCTTTTCCTTCCTCCCTCTTCCTCCCTCTCTTCCATCTCCTTTCCCCCCGCCGCCCTCTCAGTCCCCTGCGATGCAGCTTTCCGTTTGTGTGCGCACCACTTTTTCAGCTTCGGGCCTCTCTGCTCCACTTCTTCTTCTTCTGTCTTTCCTTTCGTCCTATCATTGGGGCTCCCCAAGCTTCCCACAACACCCCCTCCTCCTCTTTTTATTTTTCTTCCCTTTTACTTCCCACTCTCACTCTTCTTCTCCTTCTCTGTCTTTCTGTGCTGTGTCAGGATCCCAGTAGTGAACCTCTGAGGTGACTGTTTCTCCATATGGTAAACATTTCTACGGGGCCTGAGGAGGAACATCAACACGACCAGAGGGTGTGCCTGCAGTGCCGTTTTATTTTCTCTGAAACTGTGAAATGAATTCAGGGATCCCAGGTATCCAGCCATCACAAAACTCCTCGGCTCCCCTGAGGTCTTAAAAACACCCAAACTCATCTTCCTGCTGCTCCCATACTTTCTTCCTCCCTCCTTTCTTCCTCTGTGCTCTGCGTTCATTTCTTTTATGTGGCTCTGCGTCACTGTAACCTGCTTCTTGTTTTCCATCCCCCTGTATGGCCCCGAGCTCCGCCAAAATACCCAACCGCTCTGTGTTTCGACCTGCCTTGACTAATTCACAAGCAAGCGGTTTAACAGCCATGCAGAATCCCATTACCCATGAAATGCCCTACCTGTGCTTCCACAACTGTTTCCAATAACTCAGTACAAGTTTTCATGCAGATGACTGTTCTTTCACTTAAATTCAGTTCAGTGTAGCAGGCTGGTATCTGGTATGTAAACGGTTAAAAGCCATTCTGAGCATCTCCAAACACTGAACAGGGTATTTCACAAAGCTCATTGGCAGGGCTCTAGCCAACAGGCAATGTGTTTAACATGTCACGCTCCAAAAACTGCTGTTTATCCCCCGCTTTGGGCGCCTGAAATGCAAATAGTGTGGCTTTTTCCCGCTGCAGAGTATGCAGGAGTCTGTTTTGTTTCCTCCCCCCCTCATGATTTGTTCTCTTAATTATGTGGCTGACGTTCACCCTCTTTGTCGAGCACCCTTTGTTCCTGCTGGACTGTGTAGAGGTGTGTAAAGCATAAAGAACCTCCACTGGTGGAGATAAAATACATACAGCACTGGGGCGGATGGAAGAGGCATTCCTGTTGAAAATCAGTGTTTCCCAAAGGTTTCTGGTGGCACACAACAAAGACAGATTTACGGCATCATGGAAATGAGCAACTGTAAACTGTGTGTGTGATCAAAGGACTGACATTACTACAACAAGGATCTTTTTCCCTGCTGACAGTCAAGAATCTCAAACTGGAGAGGAAAATCCACCATAATTTTTCTTCAAATTGGTTTCAAGAAACTAAATATCCAAAGGAAAGAAGTACACAGAGAAGCATCTCCTCTCTCTTTCCAGTGAATCTGCATGTATATAGAGAGAAAACCTGTGAGAGTTGCTTCAAATCTATTATTTATAAATGTCTATTTTATCTATCAGTGAGTGATATATTAACTAATCTTCTGAAGCCAAATGTCAGGTTGCGTTTTGCAACTTTTCTAAGGATCTTTGAGACATGAACCCCCCTACAGTTACACACATTTCCACTACAGACATAGTGCTGGTGGCTTCATGAGTGGCTTGTGCAAACCTACAGAAATAAAGTCTTGTGATTTTTAGTAGCATTCCTGTAGAAATGTGGTCTTTCTGTACCATGTTCAATAAAGACTGGCGTTTTAGCTCTGTGTCTGTTTATTCCTGTGCATGGTGAATGAATTCCCCTGGGAGCGATGCTTTCTGCAATGCTTTATGGGATTGACAAAGCCCACACTGTGCATTTTAATAGCCACCCCTGTATCCTAATCTTTTTCTCCCCAAAGTGAACATTTAGTCTTTCGCCTTCCATTGATTTTAAACCACAGGCTTGGCATTAAACAGTCCAGTATGTGCCAATCATGTTTTTCACATTGAGCAACAGTTGAGGAGAGGAAGAAAAGGAAGAAAAAAGGTGGCTGCTTGTGTGTGGAGCTTTTCCTTATCTCCTCACCTCATATGGATTCCCCTCGCTTCAGAAAGATTAACAGGATGCTAAGCAAGAATTTCCTCTGTGTACACTTTTTCAAACAAATGTCAATAAAATCAAGGCGGGCGCAAGCTGAGAAATGCCACCCGAGTGTATTGAGATTCTCCATCAGTCTGCTGCACAGCCACCGTTTCACATCTCCTTTGGGCATTTTCCTGATCAATCACAGTAATTGATTGGCTGCATTCCACTCTGAAGTTTTAATGATCCTGTAGTTATGAGACACATAGCAGCAGACACTGCAGCAATCTGTAAACACTGCCGATAAACACCAGAGCAGAAGTTAGGCGTGAACCCGCATATGCCCAGTCATCGCTCACATGCTCACACCTTTAATGAACACACACACGCACGTCTCACCTGCCACTTTCTCTTTCACCAGTAGACGCTCAGAGAGGTGTACAGCTGTTAGAAGTCACAGCTTCAGTCTGGTAAAAACTCAACTGGTGAAGTTGGATCACACTGAGTGAAATTAACGCCCCTATTAATAGCTGTGGGAGTGATGTCGGAGGGATGATGTGATGCAGACGGAGGCAGGGTTAAAAAAATGAAACAGGATCATAATTTCCTCAGCTTTCTCCGTAACTGAGGCTGCTGGTCATTTAATTACCACCATTAATGTCATGCAGGACGAAGAGCAGAGCATTAAGTGAAACAGAATCAAGTGGAAAAAAAAAAAGAGATGGACAGGGCAGAGTGTTGAAAGGCTTTTCACACAGCATAATAGAGCTGCAGGAGAGGCTGGACAATCATTTCAACAAGCAATTTTTGACATTGGAATAGAAGCTTTGGGCAAAAAACTTGTATGAAATATGAATGCACATGGTGTGTGTATCTTTGCGTGTGTGTATCCATGCTGATTGTGCACAGGGGAAGCCTCAGCTCTGTAATACATTAGTCTCTTTGGGGACATGCCCTAATTAATGGCTTGACCTCCTAACGAGTAGCCCCCTTCTGCGAGTTAACATTTAGCAGTGCACCCTCCAGAGATGCACTTTGAAGTGCATTTAATAAAAGACGTGACAGTGACATTAATGAGCCAGTCCAGAGAAGTGCAGGGTTTCCTTTTATTTCCCAACCATTTATATTCTGATTTTATACATGTTTCAACTCAGCAGAGAGAAAAATACAAAGAAATATTAATCTAAACCAAAAGAACATTTTTAAACCAATAGTTACACACATCTGCATCAAACGCATTGATCCTGTTTCTGGTCAAAGGCAACTGACTCCTACTGCAGACTGTTTGATCTTGATCTGACAGAAGTGCTGTGTGTGTTTGTGTGTGTGTGTGTGTGTGCTGCCAGTGTGCCTGTTGTAAAGAACTGCAACAATAAATGTCGCACCTGTCCTTTCCATCAGCCGTGTGTGTTTCTGAATCCGGCAAGGAGAGATTTGGTGATCAGAAAAGTTCCCAAGAAGCTTCCTGGTTTTACTGAGAAGAGTGTGTATGTGTGCATGTGTGTGTGTGTGTGCGTGTGTGTGTGAAAGAGAGTGAGTGAGAGAAAGAGAGAGTGAGTGACACGAAGGTGTCCTTGAACATTGGTCACATTGTTTAATGTATCCGTTTGTCCGTCAATGTGTCCATGAGTCCATTAATCTGTCAGTGTCCTTCAGTGCCGCTGTCTCCACGCCTCAGTCTCTCTTCTTCAGTTGGATTTGGACCAGATCTTCCCACTGCCACGCAGCCTGAGAACAAACACAACATTAGACCTTTTGCCGATGCCGATTAACACAGAATCTGTATTTATATATTTGCACTGGAATTGATCAAGGTAGATTTAGCAAAGACAATATTTCTAATTATAACGGCTTCATTATTCAGTCTTATCCTTGAAAAAGCTTCATGGAGAAAATGTGTCAAAGCTCCTTCATTTCAAGCACTGAGGTCAAACTATCATTAACATGGGTTTGAACACATTTAGTGGATCTACATGTGAATGAAGTGCAGTGCTGAGTGATGAAAATTATAGGCCTCTTTGCTTCATCAAAATGTGACAGGCAGCCAGAAAATAATGACAGCTTTCTGTTCGGCAACAACAACATAAACAGGCAAGGAGTAGGAGCAGCTCGTCTGATCACTGGAGGGGGAGACAGCTCTTTAAAGGAGGGGACCATGCGGGCGTTCGTTCATATCCAGTGACATTTTACGATTCAGGACAGATGTGAAATTAGCTGTTGGTAATTGGGCTCTATGGAGGCAGAACAGGCCCTGATAGCAGGGTTTAAACATGGCTGCAAAACACAGACATGCGTCTGATAATAAAGCCACTTCATGCGGACACATGCAAACACTCACACACAGACCCACCACTTACACCAGCAGCTGGCTTTTTGTGTTTATTGAAAAAATGGAAACATTGCATTTGGCAGTTGAATTAACATGACTCTCTACAAGAACATTGGACTAATGGCTTTAATTTAGTGTTTGAAGTGGAGTCTTTTTAGTGCCATGGTTAAAACTAGGTAAATCAGAATTATAAAGAACCTTTCAAAGACCACAAAGTGCTATAAAAACAAAAGGAAAGAGCGGTAATAAAAGAAACTTAATGAAAAAAAAAAACTCCACTTGCAGCTTTTTGTCCCAATTTTGAGACTTGTGAGGATAAACAGCATTTCTTATTTAAAAAACCTTAACATCAACTACTTTTAGAGGTGTGGCTGCAAATCCCAAAACAAATAACAATTTTCAGTGAATTATTCTACATGGCCAAATATATTTTTTGTGTTCATTCCTGGATGTTTGGCCAAGCTTAAGAAGAAAGGAAGCAATTTCTATGCTAACTCCTGGTGGTTTGTCTGTATAAAGAGTTTATAATGTGATGCTCTAAGAGCGCCACTCATGCAGAAACTATTTCACTGCTGCAGACTGTCCTTGTGAATAGCCAAATACATCTGTGTCATCACAGTACACACAGATGTGACATCACCCTACTTACCCTTTCACCTTTGAACTTTTTTTGCCTGGTTGTCGTGGTTCCTGAGAGGAGGCGGGGTCTCTGGGTTCTGCGGGTTGATCTGCGTCTTGATTAGAGGCGGCTCCAGCAGGGGCGGGGCCTGATGACGGAGAGGCGGCGCTGGCCTTTAACGTTTTCTGTAGGTTTGAAACCTGAGGAGAAAGAGATTCAGAAATTTGGATTCAACACAGTGGGATGTGTTTTAAAGGAGTTTCACGATCCTAAAACTCAGGGTGAATATGAACATATAGACAGATTTCCTCAGCTGAAACTGCTCCTGTTATAGTCTGTCAGTATGTTTGATATGAATTTTTCTTTTTTTTTGTCACAGACAGTGTCGAGCTGTGGAGCAGGAGCAGCAACACAAAGACTGAATCTCATACTACAAGTGTACCAATGTGTGTATCTTCATACAAAAGTGTACCCTCATCAGCAATAAGTATGAAGAAAAGAAGTTGCAGAAGCAACAAAAACTTTTTTCAGAGGATATCTTTTTGTTACAACATGGGAATCTTTTTTTGAGGTTGGATGCATAAATGAAACAACTATGTATGACATTTGCCTCAGATAGTATGCATGTATGGACATATACAGCCAGGGGAAACTTAAATATCAGAAGCAGCTGAAAGCAAAAAACAACTGAGATGTTGGGATAAGAGGGATGAGTAACATTTACAGTGGGGTTATTTTTTCGAAGGAAACAGTGAGACTGCAGGCAGCGGTGGTGATTGACTGACCTCTGTTTCCACTTGCACTTTGACTTTTAACTGACTCTCTCTGTATTGGTTTGCCCTCGAGACCTGCTCTTCAATACCACACAGCACTGCCTCACAGCCTGTACACCTGGGACAGAAAAAGAAGATTTGAAGTGGATTCCGAGTTACAGATAATTGAGGCATAAAGCTTAAGTTCGTACAGACATGCAGGTGATACAGACCACTCCTGAAGCGTGTTGACGATGTTTGGGAGCTCGTTGGGGCCGAGATCACGGCCCACGCTGCAGTCCACCTCCACCTGCTGGTTCCTCTGGTCCAGTTTGCCCTGAATGATGTCGCAGTAGACGGCTTCGATCAGCAGGTCCTCCAGCTCTCGCACGTTCTTCAGTTCAAGCTGCTGCAGAAGCAGCGAGTACGGCAGGCACTTAAAAAAAAAAAGGATAACTCAACTTTACTCTCCATATTCACTCTTTCCTTTTTTGAACAAGATACACAGGCAGATAATTTAAGTCCACTTTAACGGCTTGATGGAAAATGACAAAAATGTTACTGTGAAATTGCCCATTTGTCTAAATGTCACTGCCTGAAGGAGATGAAAGGAGAGTTTGGAAGATCTAACAACCCTCCACCGGGCAATTAAAGGGTTCAAGCCTACATGCAAAGAAAGCAGCGACATATCTAAGAGAAAAACAGGGAGCAGCAGAGAGCGGAGCAATGGGAGAGGAAAGTGAGATTAAGTAGTAAAAAAAAAAAGAACAGGGCTAGTGAGAATAATGAATCAATTATTTATCAGGAGCAGGGAAAGAAAAGGGCATAAGCAGTATGGTTGGAAAGTGCAAATGAGAGATGTCTTTTAGAAGAACATTTAATACTTTATCACGCACATGGAGAGAGGGAGAAAAAGACATCTCTAATCAATAGTTGGCGTGTTTCTGGGGACTTTTTTTCTGAGAAACTTGGGATTGAAAGGCTTGTCTGATGTGATTTAATTAAACTGGACTCAAAAAAGCAGACAGTTAAAAATCACAGCAAATGTTATGTGAGTTACACATAATAGAAGAGCTCAATTCAAAGGCTGAATTTGTTGACAGATGCTTTATGAAGCAGAGTTGAACTAGCAAGGCTCTGTACGTGAGACTCTTATTTTTTTTCAATGTTTGAAGCAATGGTAGACCACAGTTCAGCTGCAAACAGAAATTAGTGAACCAGTACCTTGAGGTTGGATGCCAGGCTGATGATGGACAGATGGCGGAGTTTGTTTCTTTGTGCGGGGGTCAACTCTGGAAGAGAAGCGGCTCTCTCTACACAGCGGACAAGAGCAGACAGCGAAAAAAGTGACACAGTGAGAAATAAGAAGACACATTGTGTAAGTGTCACCTTGCTGTGGATCAACAGCCACACATAATAGGGGCACAACTTATTACTTTGAAGTGTGATGCCATACAGAGGCACGCAGGTAAGTGTGAAGCTGTTTAAGCAGTCAGAGAACAGAGTTGGGAGCAGGTCGCTCTCCAGCGCCTGCGTCTCCTGCTGCCATGCTCCCCTGGTGACAGCACTGACACCCTCTGAGACAGCAGCTCTGACAGCCCCTCTAAGGGCTCCACTGCACAGCTCTCTGAAAGGAAATGTGCTCCCTGTTGGCATGACTCCAAAGGGAAGGCAACAATAAAGTAGGCTAAATTCTTTTTCCAGGCTATTGGTTGATATTCAGCATAAAATTAGACATAATTAACATTCCACTTCTTGTTGAAGCTTCTGGATGCATTACATAGACAGCAAATGAAGTCACAGAAAATGAGTTTATCCGTCTGTCTGGCTTTGCCAGCACTGCTGCCACAACGACAATCATCCGCGAATAACAACACTGAAAAGAAGCTCGAGACACTTCAATCAGTAATTTTTATTTGTGAATAACCTGTCAGGAGAATCTCAGGTGAGAGGTTTGAAGCCTCTGTCTCAAGGTGCCTGCCTCTCAGTAAAGAAATACAGCTCATAATAGAAGAGATGCTGGGCTGCCCTATTACTTATTTACACCATGCTGCCATTGTGTTACCTTTGTAGTCGCAGTAGGTTCCATAGGCAAAAAGGTTGAGGAGCTGGTACACCGGTGCATGAGGCCCGTTCTCCAGCTGTGGTTTAGAGGACAGACAAGGGTCGAGAAAAAAAAGAAGAAATAATGAGACTCCTATATTACAAACTGGACAACTTGACTTTCTTTAACACTGTACACCTCTCATGAAGTGATCACTGAGGTGTGTTATGTAAAAGATAGGATCGCTCTTAAAGCCTTTTTACACCAAGTTTGTTTGTTTTTTTCTGTAATCAGAAAAAAAACTGCATGCAACAACACCTTGCACACTGAATCCACTGTGTTTATTTTTCTATTACTTGCAAAAACTAGTGGCATGTAAAAAATGGATTCATCAGGAAGTGACATAGATTATGTGTTTCTTTCACTACTTGTGAAAAGCAAAAGAAAGCACTGGGTCCACCCACTCCTGAAAACAAGACAAAAGCGAGGAGAGTTTCATCTACTGGTGAAGGAGCAGTTGGTAGCACGTTGGAGGTAGACACACACCCACACACACACATATAAGTCTTCGCTTATCATCAAAACATTGCCTGAAATTACAGAAAATGAGTTGGCCCATCTCACCAGACATTTTTGCCATTGATAATTCAGTCCACAAGCTAAATTGAATAATGATGATGGAATTGCAAGTAGCCTACAGCATCTCTGAAACAACCCTTTAAAATGACCTGGATGGATGCAAAGAGAAAGAAATCAAACCTGTTCTGAAAAAAAGAATTACAGACAAAAGTTACGGCACAAGTGTGCAGACATGATTGGCATATTTGATCAAGTTTCAATTTTTAAGCTTTCGTCTTTTTAAGCCACGAGCAAATGAACAGGGTTTGGTATTGCATAATTAAAAAAAGAAGCAATTTAGGGAATCACTTTCAGTTCTGAATACTGGAAATGAACCTTTTGTGGCAATTTCTTGACTTAACAGCTAAATATGAATTACTGGATCTGCCCACTGATTTTAAAACATATCTGGATTATTCAGAGCAAAGTTTTATTCATACCTGGTGTCAAACTCTAGTTTTTTGTTTTGTGCTCTGCCTTACCAGATGAAGGGCAGTGAATCTCTTTCACTGTGTTTCTACAGGTCTGACGTGTCACTGATAGCTCTTTTCTGAAGATTTTGAGACGTATGAAGTACTGCAACTTCTGAACAAGATATAGATTCCTGTTCTTTTTGTTCCCTCTGTGACCTGAGAGGACGCTCACGGAGTTTCACACACAAAGAAAAGACACATGCAGGTGCAATATGTAGCATCAATGCAGTGTTTCCATTAAGATGTAAATGAGCCCAACAACAGCTTGTCTTAAACTGCTGTGCAGATTGGATCTGAGTCGCACATGACTTGACAGCAATGAAGAGCAAAAGAAAGTGTTCTGTGCGGTGGAGCCACAAATATTGTTTGACAAGAAAACACTTTGAAAGGCAAGCGTTTATTCATCCCCTGAGGGAAAGGCTGTATGTGAGGAAATATTAAAAATAGCTCCACGTTGTGAGAGATTTTCAATAAAACTTTAAATGTTCTGAATAAATTATTTCAGTAAAAAGACAAAAATAATCTAACAGACCCCCTCAGTAAGTGATACTGACTGTTTCATTCAAACTTCGCTCGGCTGGACCTGCTTTGAGCCCTTAAATAACAACAAATTAAATCAGAACAAGACTGAGGGAAACCTTTCTGTTAAAAGATTTGTTTTACTGGGGCAGGTGGTGTTTCAGTGTTGCTAAAAACATCACAAAAGTCTGAAAATATGTGATGAAAACAAGTGAGGCAGTCACATTTAACATGCATTACCTGCATGTTGAATGAAGGCTTTGGTAAAAAGGGAACACTATCTTGATCAATCAAGTGCAGCTCAGATAAGTAAGAATCAAATAAGAAGAGATAAAAAGACATATTTTATGTGATTATTTTGGATCCAGGAGGGAAATATTTAAAATATAGGTACTGTGAGTGCAAAACAGGATCCGTCAGTCAAACGGGCGGTGAGGACTATCAAGAAAAGCTTTTTTTTTTTTTTTTATCAGTATGTATGTATAATTGTTAATTCTTCTCTGTTTGTCACTAGAGCTACTTATCAGCAACACTGCTCCCAAGGTTTCTGATGGTACTGCTCCATTTGGGCTGTATTCGTAAGCTTACGGAAACTGTAGACAAAATGAACAAAATGAACACGGAGCACAGACAGAGGGCTGTTGAGCATAAATGGGCCTTAAGACTTCATTTCCCATGAGAACTAGTACCCACGGTCGTGAGGACAGTGAGTACTAGTTCTTATGTTTGTGCCTGATCATGATCCATGATCTGTGAGTTTTTTTTCAGATTACTTAGAAAATTCTCACTTTAAGGCTAACGTGCATCCTGATTATTACTGCGCTTCTTATTCTTCTTTCAGTATTCCACATTGTAATCACAAACAGCACAGGGAGGTCTTTGTAATGTGCTCGTGTTCTCACTGTCTGAACTACTGAGACATTCCTGTCACTGTCTGTTTGTCTTTTTCCTTCTGTGTTTATCTAATAAAACAGAACTACACCTGATTCTCCCAGAGGTTAAATTTCAGATACAACAATCTCTGCATTCATTCTCCAGCACTGCTAATTGTTTTCTATGTTACCTTCACAAAAAACCTTGATGTTGTCTGTCAGTGAATTAAGAAAAATTTGACAGCTCGCTGCACAAAAGCTGCAAAAACCCATAATAACATACCCTGTGGTTGAGCTTTTCTTAATCCTTCTCTGCTCTAACAGCTTCTCACTTCTAAAATAGGGTGTTAACTGCTTAATTTCATGTAAGTTTAACATGCTGAAAATGCAATATGCTGATGATGGGCTTTATAAGTTAATGGCAGTATCACACACAAGAGTTCCCAATATAGACGTGTTGATTGGATGGTGGGTTGTGACTCTGATAACTTTATTGGTGTTGTTATGAACTGCCACTCTCATGCACGACTGAACTGTTTTGAAATAGGTTATAGATTATTCTGGTAGACACTTCACTAACAAGGTGTTCACATGCATCGCTGACTGCTCTGAATGTGTTTTATTGTTTTGTAGTTTCAGATTTTCAGTGCATCTCGGGTGTCTTTGACTTTAGCACCAGTGAGGTAACTGTCACACTTGTGATAAAGATGTGTTTTTTTTCTGTGCAAGGTCTGAAAAGGTCTCCGCAGACACAAAAGGTGAGGAAGAAAAAGCGTGAGAAGCTCGTGTTTACCTCTCTGACATTTGGCAGCTCTAGGATGTCGGAAAAGACGTAGAGTCCTGGGGTCTCCAGCAGGGAGCTGACAGCCTGGGCTAGTGCTGAGCCTGACAGAGACAGGAGCTGCTCCACCTCCATCTGATGCCAGGGGACACAGGTGACAGAGACACGGTGAGCAGGTTAGACACACGAGAGCGGCAGAGTCATGTAGAGAGTTCAAGTAGGATAAAAATCAAGCAAGTGATACATTTTTGTAACTGATGGAAAAATAATGTTCGGGTTCATCGTGTCTGTCTTCTAGAGTTGTGCTCAAGACCACACCAACCGAGACCAGAACAAGACCAAGACCAAGACCATAAAAATCAATTCTCAGAACCACGACAAGGATAAAAAGTTACAGAGCATTCTCTCTTCAATCTAGTTTTCTTATAGATACATTTGAGAGATTTAAAAAAACAGAGTCTGCAAATCTCTTAAAGCACAACATGCAAATTCTCAAATATTGATCAAGTTCAACAGAGTTCTTGCAAAAAATAAAAAATCCTTGTTTTTATTAGGGGTAGGAAAATGTATTGATTCATTGATGCATCACGATACCTGCCTAAGTCAATATCAATTCGGCAAACCCCCTGAATCAATGAGACTCCTGGTCAGTGGGGGGCGCTGTGTGTGTTATTTGTGTTGTATGGACGGAGGCTGCAATAGACCAAACAACAACAAAATGGCAACAACTGATGTCAAAGTTTTTGACGCCGAGTCTGACACAAAAGGCATTCAAAAACATTTTCAAGGAGGCACAAAAATCAGTGAGCTAACACGAAATGTTAAAGTTAAATTAAAACATAAATTAATCAGGAACAGTTCTTATTGAATCATCATCACTTTAATGAAGTTGAAAAATAGCAGATCAGACAGGTCTTGGAAAATCCTGAGTCTGAGATCAAGACAGGACTGAGAGGAAATGCTCCTGACTCGGCTCTCGACTGTAACAACACTACTGTCTTCAATAAATACCCCATCATCTTCAAAGCTCAACAGATAAATAACCCAGCAGCATATTGGTGTTATGTCATGCCTCTTGGAACATAGTCCAGCCACTTGAAGTTTGTTGAAAGTGCAGGATTTGAGTAACAATATGTTCTTTTCATTAAAGTTCCCACAGCAAAGTGCTCTTGACCAAAGCACTTAACCCTCAAATTACCTGGAGAGCCACTCAGATTGTGGACAGGCAGCTGCTCTCAGCCAAACCAACACAGGCAACAAGTGCGATGAATACAAAGCAGGGCATGTTTATTCATCTAAACCCATTTCCTGCATGGAAACATGATGCAAACACACAGCAGGCTGAGGGCAATGACAGAATAATTACCTAAGTAGTGACAGTAATCTGCCTGTGCCTTGCACTGATATTTCATCTTCAGAAAGCGAATCCCAAAGAACAAAAAGCAAAACATGTTTGCTAAACCTCTGTCTCTCCTCCTGCACTTGGCCTGACTTTAGAGCTTTAAAATCCTCAAGCTTCACTGCAAAAAAATTACCCAGGAATAAAAATAGTTCAGAAAGGATGTCAGTCTGATGGAAGTTATGTTCCTCCTGGTTCAAAAGTGCTTAAACCGTATAAAACAGTACGAGGAGATGTCCTTGTGACTTTGATGTGATATTTTAGGATCTTAATCCCAAAAGAGGCATTTCGAGACAAAAGAGAGGTTTAGTCTTACAGATACTTGATTCAGTTATTGCACTTGCATCAGTGCAGCTTCATTACCTAAGGCTGTTTCCTTAAATTAATGCAACAGAGTCTGGGTGCCCAATGCTGAGCTAAGACTAGTCTGACTGGTTCAGTAAACGCTTCTGGCACAAGTGTATTGAATAATCTTTAAAGTGATGCATTAAGATTCATTCATGCGCATCATCTTCCATATGTTGTCCCACTGGACGCTCATCAAGGAAGAGTGAAAGGGCATCTTTTCTGGCGAGCTGAACAGATGAACAGGCATGTGTTGCAGCAGCCAAACAAACTAAGCTGGGCTGTCTTAGAAACTGAGCCTCTTTTAAATTCATAAATCTATCAAAGTTAAATCAAGTGGTGAATGTAGGTTGGATTGGATCCATTTGTGTTCCTACATTGATTTAATAAGGAGGACAGATCTGGCAGCAAGTCAGTAACAGACTGCAAGAGGAGCAGTGAAGAGAAAGACGCAGACGTTCGTTCACACAGAGACCTGGTGAACAGAGAGGTGAAACTGTATCCCAACATTTCCAGCATAATAATGAAAATAATAAGCCCAAGTGCCCCTGAAAGCAAAAGGACACATATTAACTTAATGTAAAAGATGATTTCTTGGAGCTGTTATGGCTTTAGATAATTGTTGCTCTGTCCTTCCTTTCAATTCATTTAGCCTAATACTGCTGTATAACTGTGTTATGCCAGCTTTATGTAAAATAAATATTGCTCGTTATTCAACATCACTACTTCCAGAATCTTCTTTGCTCTTTGTATTACATTCAGAGCATTTTCCCTTTGTTTTTCTGTTATTATTGCTTTGTTTTCACTTGTGCTTGCTGAAGAAACTGAAGATTGAAAACAGAGCCAGAGAATCAAACAGAATAAAACACTTGATAAAACAATAAAAGATTCAGGGTCTCTGCAAGAAGAAAACATCTTGAAATTGGATTTGGCAGCTATGTGCTTCCACAGCATTCAACATTATAACCTAAACTTACCCAAGCAAGACACTTCAATAAACTCTTAATTCAAACGAGTTCATCTATCTTTCTAAAAAGCCCCAATCAACCAGAATGGGCCTTAAGACGGCTGTAAACATCATCTGAAGTGGATGTTTCCCTTAAATTCAGCACTAAGTGAATCACTTAAATAGCTTACTTTTTCACAGGTGTTTGGACGTGCAATATATAATTTAAGAAACTCAACCTCTAGTGGTCAGAAAGTTGTAGAATTTTGAATCAAAAGTCTTCATACATCAGAGAATGTAATGACTCATTGTAAACATCACATAGCTTAGAACTCAGAGTTGAAACACCCCGCAACAGAAAAAGAAATGCTGTACGTCAAGCGCCTCATTTAAGCTACTTAAAGATACTTAAGGGAAATCAAAATGGTAAAACTTTGTGTAAAGGGATTAACTGAATGTGGGCAGTGGTGATAAGAATATTTCCATGTCCCAGTCGAATGACGCACTGTCACTTTAAAGATGCAAAAGTTTCAAATGTGTAGGAGCAAAGGGAGAGCTTCTGGACAATGTTCACTGTTACTCTTTGCTTTTGAGAAAACAGGACAATGACTGTGTTGAATTTAGTGTGTAGTTCTGTGAGTTCATGTGTATGACACCTTTTTACTATCTATTAAATAATTCATTGTTTTCTTCTGCTGATACTGACTGTTGTATCCTGAGTATATAAATAAAGTATCTTTCAACTATCCTTACAACTCATCAAGTCCTCCTGCAGAAAAAACGTGGGGAAAAGACGATACAGTTTACAAAAAGGAGGAGGAGGAGGATCACAACCTTTCAAATCTAGGGTCTATACTCATGCTCCTGGTCTAAAAAGACTATTTCTAAAATACTGTGGATGGTTTATAAAGTAGTAAAAACTCAAGATGAAACATTAAGACCACTCCAGTTGACTGAAAGAAGTCTAAGTCCGAGGATCAAAGCCACAACAGCATTGAAGTGTAATGCTCCAAATATCACAGACAGTTGTCCAGAAAATGCCAATTCTGCTACAGATGAAAAGTGGAATCTACATTTATTTTCTTTAATAAAGCAGAAAGCACCGTATGAGATTAATGGGATTTCTTTTGCCCATTGCCACCTGGGATTTTGAAGTTTCTGTAAATATAAATTACATATCTGTGTGACGTTAGCACCGCTAACGTGAAAACAAGTGGAACTGACACAAGATAGAAATGTTGCACCCTTTACAAAAAACATGTAACCACATGCATTGCATTCACATATGACAGAGTCCCACTGTATGGGAAAACTTCGACATGAAACGCTTCAAAGTCATAGACAGTAGTATTTTAAACAATCACACCAGGTAGGTGGTTTATGGATTTAAAAGGTGATAAACAAAACCTGAACCACATCAGTTTAAATTCACTTCAATTGTAGCTAATGTTATCCAACCAATACCAAAGCCAGAAAACAGAACTATAAATAGCCTTTCAGGTCTCAGGCGGGTGAGGTGTTTATCGTACAAAGTCTGGATCATTCTAGAGTATAATTGTAGAAAGAAATAGCATTGAGATGATTATTTAAAAGCATTTAAACTCAATGTGTCATTCTAGCTGGTCGGCTAACGGCTAACACACTGCCAGGTTTTCGCTTAGCCGTTTACGTTAGGCCTCAGCTTATTTAAACCGTTTCTGCGATTTAAATCACACTGCTACGCTAACAACAGGGCTTAGAAACAAGAAAAATACATGAATATGCACAGTTATCTGTTCAAATTAGTGCGCAAATATTCAAATTTACCTTGTTGTGTCGGTTCGTAGCAGATAGCCTCTCTCGATTATCCAGTTCCGCTGTCAGCTCACGTACGACAACAAAGGAACGTAACATGTGATTGGACAAAACATTGGAAGGGGCGGGACTTTCAGAGCTGTCCATCACTGGTTGCATCAGTTGCCCAGAGAGAACAGCGTCATCTAGCGGCTGATGCCATCAACACTAACGACAGCAGCCAAGCTCGAGTATGTGACTGAAGTGAAGTGGTGAATTGGAGGTGACCAAACCCCCAAGAGCAGTGGATCCCAACCTTTTCCAACTCAGGGCCCACTTTACGTCTCAAAAATTTTTGTGGCCCACCTCCAACCCAATAAGTACAGAGGATACAAAATGCCCCAATGACCCAAAATGTAATAAAACCCAAAATGTAATAACTGGTCAACAGTGTAACAGATTCTGAGCCCAAAACAAAATAACTTCTTGCCAAGAGAGTATCAATTTGTTCCTTTTTATACATGAATAGCTGAGCATTTTTAATATCCTGACCGAGTTTGTAACTGAGTTTTAACATTTAAAAAATCAGTTTATTTGTATCTTTCTTTATCTATTTGTTTCTTGTATCTTTATATGATTACACTACACTAAAATCAGACTATTTTGGAAATGATTTTGCGGCCCACTTGCAATACCATCACGGCCCACAGGTTGAGAACCACCGACCTAGAATTAAAAAACGATTATGGAAGGGTAATTTGTCTCTTTATTTGTCCCTAACACATCTGTCAAGTGAAAATGCACTGTTGTTGTTCATGTTAAATAACCAGATGAAACAAATCACTTTATAGCTGAATGCTCGTGACTCCAGTCAACGCTTTGGCCATCAATGATGAAAAAGCGTCCCAGGTAGTGGTGTGCGATACTGCAATATTTGGTTTTGATATGATGAGTACATATAGGGCCAGTATTGCCGATTTCAATACCGATTTTGATACTCTTTACAGAAAAGTAGTTTGTCAAAATTAAGAGTACACACAAAACTTTATTCCATTTAGTTTTATTTAAACAGTTTAAAAGAAACCAAAATAAATCCATTATACAATATGCTTTGTCACAAAAACACAATAAATAAATAAATTAATTGATTAATTAATTTGTTTATTTATTGTGTTTGTTTGTTAATAGAATTAAATCAGTAATAACAAGTTAAGGAAAACTGAACCGAAAAAAAGAAAAGACAATGAATCAGAAAAAAGGCATATTACACACTGTTAAAATTTCATGTTTCCGCTTTTCTCTTATATCCATTTAGAATGTGGTGAACAAAGTGAGTGAGAGGAGCACATACAGAGGAGAAACTGAAATGTAAGTATTGATCTCATCACACAAGTATTGGTCAATGCTGATACCAACGTAGTTCGTGTTACATTTTTCTTACAGGTCAGTGTACCACTGTGACATCTAAAAACAGACTGTGTTTTTGGGGCAGTGAGCCAGCTACCACTTGTGGCTTCAAGCTCTAAAATCCCCTTTTGCCTCTTTGTAAGCTTTTTTCAATATCGTTGTGTGAGGCTAAATACTACATCTAATACCAAAATGGTTTGTTGTTCACCGCCACTACTTTTGCTACTTTTGAGATCCTCCAATTTTGCAAGAATTCTGTTGAGATCAGTGGCATATCTTGCTCCAAAAGAAAATTCATATCTTTAAGAGGTTGTGAATGGTACAGTCCTGCTCATGTCCCCCTGCTGACTGGTGATTTTCTGGTTCTGAGCTCCACTGATCTCAGTATCTGTGACAGAGGCAGAGAGGAGGAAAAGGGGATAGACTGGGTAAGCTACAAATAACATCTGTGGACTTTTCTGACAAAAGTGGAAAACAGGGCCTTCTCACCTAAGCCCTTGATTTATTGATAAAGCTTCTGAACCCTGATACAATTGAGGCTTAGGTGCTAAAACAGACATTGTTGTGTGCCTTTGGAAAATATATACAACACTTCTCTTGACATTGCACCACATTCCTTTTTTTGCAGTTTCATGACTCAAAGCCACGTAAGACAGGTTGCTTTTTTAAATTAAGACGGTTCAGGTCCTTTGTGGATAGATTCTTCAATATCACTTAAATTTTGGTACAAATGCAATGTAGGAACTTGAATATTACATTTAGATGGATGAATAATTTAGTGCATTAAACATTAAATTATATTGAACTTCTGTTATGAGATTCATTTCATCTCTTGACTCATTTTTCTCAGTATCAGACAGATCTGGTAATCAAGCCAAGCTTCCTTGCTTCTTTTTTAAGTTTTCTAAGGGACTTTGAGAACTTTCTAAGTGATCTTGAAAAAGTCTCATTCCGAGATATTCCCTGATCATAATCCACAAATTGAAATGAGAGTATTAGCCCTGAAGACTTTTATTTTCCAATACTATTCCTTAGCTTCCCTGTCAGTATACGGGTCAAACCACTTGTCCATCAGGCATACAGCCTTTTTATACAATGTATGCAGTTAATGAGGTTTAGCAATGGGAAGAAAAATCTGTATTTTTTTGAGCTCAAAAGGATTTCTTGGATTCATTTTGTTGTAATAACAGACTCTGGAGCTGGATTGGAAAAAAAGGAGGCGAAAGAAGAGCCAAACAAAGCTAAACAGGAGAGTGATAAAGCACAAGCGAAAAGCGACAACATGGGCTAAGCTGTTTGTTATCATGTTTATTCCAACCCACATGCAGCAGTTAAACTGCAGTGGTCTGTCCAGACTCTAGAGGCCATCAATAAAATGAAGGGCAAGATTGTGTTTGCTCTACTTGATGAGGTCGTAAACACTGGTAGGACATAACAAAGATTCGTTAACCGTACAAGATAGTCTCAGGGCCATGATTAGAGCTATAAAACCAGTTACTAAACTATGCTACGAACTGAGTTTGCTGAGTTTGCTTGTTGTCATGGTCCAAACAACAGTGTGATGTAACTGTGGATAAATACATTAACTTGTTGCTTTGTGTCTGGTTAAAAGTTGCCTCAAACAAAGAAAGGTAGTGTCAAAAAGAAGATCTGCTCACCATTCACTTGCTTCAAAACAAAACACCTGAGTAAGAGCCATGTTCTCACGACAGTGGGTTGCAAGTCCTCATGGGAAACAGAGTCTTTGATCTGGAAAAACATTAGGTTTTTTTTTTCCAGATAATCCTCACAGCCTCTTTAAACAAGTTCTAGCATTTCTCTGGACTCATGACCTTCTTTTTCAAGCCTGTGGATGAGAGAGCAGCAGTTATTAACCATTAAAACCTAAAGTAAGCAATCATGATTTCGACAGGGCACATTTCCGATTAAAAAAAAGGTTTTGATTGTTCTGTTGACAAGGAAGACAGCCCTGCCCACCACTTGGGATACTTTGGTATTACATTAAATCATCTATTGCTGTTGTTACTGCCAACATGGACCATGCACAAGCAACCTCTAAACAATGTCATTTTGAAGATGATGTAAAAAAATTCTGAGGTGTTCTTTTTTATTTCTAAAGGATTGTTTACACTGATACTGTTCGTTTCATTAAATTTCATGTCATGAAAAGTTGGGAGCTTTATTAACAGTTCACATTAGGAAAGAACCTGAGTCAATAAGACGATAAATAATGGCCGAACTCCATTTAGCTGCTGCAGCTTCAGGGTCCTGGTATTAAGCATGCTGGCACATTATTTATCAGCCAGCTCTGACTTACTGTGGCACTTTATTGGAGCATTGTTTATATTGTAAATAAAACAGTGACAGGTCAGAGTGCGCGCTGAGAGAAAGTATTTGGCCTTAACTTCACTTCTTAGCCCAAAATTTGCATTTGCCATAGTGAAGCCTCACAAAGGTGACCTTCCCTGTCAGAGTCTTTTGTTTTCTGTCTTGAGACACACATACACAGAAAATCACACACGTAAACACTTATGTGGGAGGTGTTTTGCTTGCAGACAGCACACAGTAACCGACCCAATTAAAGGGAATGAGGAACACCTGTGCCAGTCAGCAGGGCTCCATAGAAAGAGTGTTTTTATTATTTTTATATATATTTCTTTACTGTCAATGAAGATACTTGCTAATTGTGCTGAGTTTGGCCCAAACATACTCACCAGACTCACAATCTCCCATCACAAACACACTCACTTATGTGCACAAACACACAGGCATGCTGTTCTGCGGTGTGTTGGATAACAAGGCTGTCAATCTCTGCACAGCTGTTTGGACCAGTCTGACTTCTTTCCATCCATTATCTTTACAGCTTTTCTTTTTCTGGTAGCAGGGGCTGGAGCCAGTCCCTGCTGTCATTGGCCCCATGAGGCGAGGTACACCCTGCACATACCAAAATGTAGAGAAAGACATGTATCACAAACAAGTACTTTGTTTTCTGCCTCAGCTTTATGTGCTAGCATTTGCGAATATTCCATAATTTTAGAGTCACCTGAAAATAAAAAGAAGAAAAAAGTAGGTTTCAGGGATGAACACACGGATGTAGTTAGAATACAGTCGCAAGTGTCAATGATAAGTTAAAGGAACAATCAACGTGTACTGAAACAGAAAAGTTTGAAGAAAATTCTCCCAGAGTATTTTAAATGGGTAAGGATGCTTTAAGATACGGAAATAAAAGCTATCTATCTTAAGAACTCAAACTTCCAAATCAGATTTCATTGCTGCCCTTTTGCCAAATGACTGTAAATTCATATTAGAGCCAAAGATATGGTGGTAAAAGAGGCTTATAAAGATGTAAAGCACTCATCCTCTGGTGATAAGAAGCACAAAACACAAATGTGATTCATTCAGTAGATGTAGATCTGACCTCAAACTGATGTAAGATTTATTCTGTTGTGTTTCCTCTCCAATCACTCACCTCTCCCTGTGCAAACATATTATGATCCTCTGAGCAGTGTATGAATATCAAGGAGTTTTTTTTATTGCTACTGTAGCTGAAATCATTGAGTTTATATGAGCTCCCCTGTGGCTGGAAAGAAATTATCTTTTAGTACATGAACCATCCCTGGTTTCATCTCTCCATCATTTTCCACATTTGTCTATCCCGTTTATGTAGCTGACTTCCCTTACCTACTCACAACTGGTTCCTTTCTCTGTAAGAAAATGCATTCAAAAAGGAGTCATTGATGAATTGTGAGCTGTTACAAAGATATGAAATGCATGTTAATCATCAGACTTCTTATTTTAATACTATCGACATCATTTTCTCTAAAGCTTAGTTTTAATCAATAATTTGGTTTCAAAGGATGATCGACCGACAGCTCTGTTGACAGTTCTGTTTGAGAAGATTATCAAAGAAAATGTATCCAACACTCACACAAATGGCACTTTCTGTAGCCATTGGTTTCTGCTTTAAACCAGCAAAAAAAAAAAATTGTGGTCTGTGCAAACCTGATGTATCAAATATTGGTAACTTATTTGTGTGATGAAACATGTGAGCATCTGCAGAAACTGCATTGTGGTTTCATGTCACACCTTATCCATTCTGTTTCAAGTCATATGAAAAATCTTATTTGACTTTTACTGTAAATTAAACCAAGTGGAGCCTGAACTGTGAATTTGAGCTCTTCTTGATAAATAAATTGTATGTCACTGATTCCTGTTAAGTCAACTGATGTCAAACGCAGCTGCAGGTGTGGTTAACTAAAAAATTTCACAAAACCCACAGTGATGACTAAAGAGACTTTTGAGCTATAGCACTAATACTACACTTTTCACTTGGCTGATGACGTTTACTGTGCAGCTAATGCACCATTATGGAGCAATAAAGAGCGAGTAAAGGCAAAATTATTACCTGCTTACCTGACCCAAAACAGATATACCCAACAGCTACAGCCATTTTCCACTTTATCTTTATAAAGGACTTAACGTATGATGCAATAGTCATAAAGTACAATAACATCTTCCTTTTTCTTGGAGTATAACAGCATGTTACAGATTCAGCTGTCATAGAAAGTAAGATGTCTTATTTTATTACCTTTTCCCTGGTGTAAGGAATAAATAATTTCCACATACTAATTTTGTGCTCAATATGTGTGTGTACTGCTTGTGTGTATGTGTGCGTTATAATGGATGAAGCACGTACAGCCCCTGTGGTGTTTGTTCTAAATGAGAAGGTGTCCTCACAAGCACATTATCAGGCCAAGCTGCCGGAGCCTGCTAGCCCTGCAGGACAAATATTTCACAATTATGGACTTTTCTGTTTTTTCTATTGTATGACCCTCGCTGGACTGAGGAGAGCGCTTAATCTTTTTTATTGCCAATTACAGATGTCTGAAAGTGCACTGAGCTGAAATAAAGAGAGAATAATCAGCAAGAGTGAAGGATGGAGTGAGACAAGAAAGACAGACAGGTGAAAGATGGGAAGAGACAGTGTTCCCTCTCAGAGCACGTGAGAGGCATGATGGGACAGAGAGAGGCCAAAGAGTCAATAACCATCAGGAGGGCAGTCTGACTCCTCAAACACTGGACACCCCGCCTCAGTCCCCAGGAGTCTGATTAGACACAAAACAGTCCACGGCATGGACACTGTCCATTTACCATTCTTAATCCTCTGGAGAGGTGGAGAGCCCAGACTTTCAGTAAAAGAAGATAACAAACCTGAACCAACTGACCACAATTTAGCTTCATAACAAGTGTTATGATTGTAGTGACAGTCCACTGAAAGTTAAGTTAGGAGGGTGCTCTGATAGTCTCTGTTACAGTCATAATGTAACAACTAGTTGGTGATGAGCCAAAAATATGACATTTTCAGTCTTACTACATGTTTTTATTACATTTCAAGCTCACCACTTACATTACCAATCAGTTCTTACATTTTGGTTCGCTGTTACATATCAGGCACAGAAGTCCACACAACTACTTCAACAGAAAATGCAAAGATACTGCAGAGTCAAAATCCCACATCCTAAAACTTGGTGCACTTTTGTTGTGCTGACCAGATATGAAGCAGTATTTTTTGAGTTGTTTGACTCAGAACTTTATTTGGCACTTAATGGCACATTTGCTTTAAGTGTTGTTTCAGCTTTTTGAAGAACAGTCTTTCATTTTTAGAACATTTTTTTAGACTCCTGCAACTCTTATTATTTTCTGATTCTGCAAAAGGAAATTCAGAAATAAAGTACTGACACATGTATATGAGTGAAAAAAACAGGATGTACCACTTTGCCTGTGTGACATATCACAGTCAGCTCAAACCAAATGGTATTCACAGAAACTTGAAGGATGAGTACAGCTATAGATTCAACAAATACGTGAAGAACAAGAGCAAAAGCACTGAGTTGGCAGCTTTCGTTTCCTTTTCATCTCTTCTAGTTTGACCCATGAATATTTTAAGGCACTATTTGAGGGAGTCATGTGAAATAAAACGTTTTGAAAATGTGTGAATCCGATACATGATGTCATGTAGTGATGAGGATGTCAAAGCTGCCCAGATTGAAGTTCCCAGGTTCTTTCTATTCAACACGGTTCAAGTCTCTTTGTGCCTTTGTAACGTACATATATGAACCAGCTGGACAGAAAAAGTCCATTCCCTCAAGTGTCCCCCCCACCCTTTGATCTCCCACAGCCTCTAGATTTTTTTTTTCTGCCCCTTCCACGGCTGTGATATCCTTGTTAAGAACCTTTTTCTTGCTTTTCCCTCTCTACTCTGCATTTCTTCTTCCTCTGCTCCCAAAAGGCTCCAGTATCTCCTCTCCCAAGCAGAAATACCTCTCCTTGAAATTAAATTTGTTCCTGCTGGTTGATTTATCGAGGCTTGTCTCTCTGCCTACAACAGTGCAGCTCTTTAACAAATGTGCCCAGAGAAGTCCTGTGCTGTTAAAATATCCAGAAACCTTCATCTAAAAGTTTTATCTTTGTGTCGGAAAGAGAAGAAACTCAGTTAATCTAAAGTGAGCTCTCTTTTGTGGATTGTGTTAGATTGGTTTCTTTTAAATATTCTCTATATCTCTTTGGAGAGGGACCACAGCAGTGGAAATAAAAGACGTTTGATGGATGAAACAAATCTTGTTGTTAGTTCTTAGGTCACCTACTTTTCAAACAAGCTTTAAAAATAGGTTGGAAAAAAAACAATTGCTTTCAACTCTGAAATTAATTAAAGAAAATTGGAACTGAAATAAGGTTTTACTGGAATTAGCTTGGAGCTGTGTGTATGTGTTGTGTATAAAAGGAGTTATAAATCAGGTTGAAAGCACAGATACAGATGATGTGCTTCAGTGGTGATACATAACCGCATATTTTAGCTCAGTTGTTGCTGTGCAGACACAGAGAAATAAACACAGTGCTCCCAGTCTTCTTTAATTAGTTTGTTTGAACAAAAGAAAAAAAAACACAAGAAAAAGAAGAGCTGTGGCGAGGTGTTGCCAAAAAAGTCGACAGTCTGTAGCAGCAACAGCATGGGTTTCTGTGTGTGTGTGTGTGTGTGTGTGTGTGTGTGTGTGTGTGTGTAGAGGTGATATTTGGCCCTAACAAGGAAGAGAATCAAAATAACCCTCAACACAAATCACCCAAACAAATATTATGCTCATCAATGCTGAGTCACGATTCTTCTGCCTCCATCTTTTCAAGTTTTTAAAACTTAATGACAACTTTGGAGCACAGGCTTGGTCTGGTGGTTCAATCATATCCCCATGTGCAGGTCTGAGAGTCCTCTTCTCAATAAAAGACATAAAATCCCCAAAATGGACTTACAATAATGAAAAATTTTAAGGTTAAAGCATCAGCATCAAGTGTTCCTGCATCAAATCTAATCTGACTCACCATCAAGGATTTGCTCAAGAGGTATCAGGGCCTGTCCTCACTCATGGTGCATTTTTTGAACTTGCATATCTGTCCTAACATCTTCATTCCAAAACAAGAGTACAAGAGCTGTTGATGCAAAAATAGCTGTTGTTGGACACAGACCTAAATCATCCAAGTTCATATACTCTGATCAATATTAGCAGGGGTGAGTTATTTTATAGGGACTGTGAGGAGAAGCCATGTGATGTGGATTGCAGCAACTTCAGCGCCGTTGTTTGAAATGTGACATCAAGCAAACTTTGTAAGTTTCTACTGTAGTTTAGTTGCCTGCTCCATATTGCACTACACACAGCTTGGTGCTCTGAAACATGTCCATGACATGTAACGTTGGTCAGGCTGTTATGTCCTGCCAGTGCTCATCTACCAAGCAGAGCAAATGTGAACTGGATCTTCATGTTATTGATAAACTCTCAGGTTGAACAGATCACTGCAGTATAACAGCTGCATGTGATGATGAACATTATCACACACAACTTAACCTGTGTTTTAGCCACTGTATTATGTTTAGCCTTTAGCTTGTGTTCTGCTCTTCTGTCCCATTTGTGTCAGGCAGTCAAGTTCCAGTGTCCCCTACTACTTAATAAATCACAGAAATTCTTTTCACAGAGAAACACACGTATCTCTCCTCTCACTGCTAGACTTTGTCAGCCAGCATGGTATTGTCATAGAGACTCTGGCATGCTATTCATCGATCCAGTCCAGTCCAACTTGATTGGGAGGCTAGGAATTAGCATTTAGCAATAACTTATTTTAGCGCTAATAATCTCATTTTCTCCTTTTGATCTCATTTTAAATTGGGTCAGCAATAATGATCAGGCCTATATCTAGATATGAGACTTTTTCAAGATCACTTAAAGTCCTCACAGTCCCTTTAAATCCATCTCCTTTTAACGTATGAGTAGGTCTATTAAACAAAAGCACATGGAAAGTTCAAGTCACTGTGCATGATAAACCTCATCAAACTGAAAGCTTCTCCACACAGAGTAGAGAAAGTTGGCGTGTTTGCATGCACCCTGTCCTTGTATCTACATGTTTATACTCCTTCTTTCCTCTCAGGCACCCTGGGGATCAGAGGCAGCCCCATCCTCTGTGTTTCTGAAGCATCGTCTCAGGCTGCAGACACTCCAGAGGGAGAAGTATCCTCAGTAAACCTCAAACTAGACCTCATGATGAGAAGAAAAACTGTAACCACTAAACCTACCTGCCGACCAGCTGCTCAGCTTCAGGTAAGGTATTATCTTGTTGCAGCAGATGGGCGATAATTCTGTTCTGCTGAAACATAATCCAACATGTGTTCTGCATTTGTCAGTAAGCCAGATGTACGTTTCTCTGTATTACACAAAACACTCTTTCTTACTTGAATACAGGGATCATCAATGATAGATAAATATCTCAACGTAATGATTAGAAAAGAGCATGTGTGTGTGTGTGGCTAACATACAGTGTTGTATGTATTTGTTCACTCACAAGGGTAAACCTTTTTTAATTTAGCTTTAAAAAGTGTGGAAAATGCTGCAGACACACAAGGGCCTGATTGTACTAACAGGCTGATAATGAGATTGATGAGACAAGTAAATAAACAGAACACTTTCAATCCTGAATGTTTGAAATCACAAAAACTTTCTGTTATTATTGTGTCAGCTTGTTAATGATGCAAAGTTCTGGGGACACCCATCTATTTAAATTTCAGCAACCTCATTAACATTTAGCCACTTTGAGCCCCTGAAGCTGTAACACCTGCCTACCCTTAGGTCAGTGGATAAACAGATTTACACAGAGGCCTTCTATGTTAAAGTCACAATTTACACTGGAGAATCAAGATCTTCTGCTTGATGAGTAGTAGAAGGGCACTGAAAATACAAGCTTATCTCTTTTTATGTGAACAAACTACGACAAAACAAAAATACTGGGACACCATCATTACTCTCTGTCTGAATGTATCTCTATCCCTTCACTTCTTTGTCTGCAAGTCATGCAATGACGATAAAGGCTTTCTGTTTGGTTTCCACTCCCAAAAGGTCTCCAGCTTTTTTGGAACGTGTTGCAGGTATCAAATTCAAAATGGGTAAATATTTTCAATAAAACAACAACTTTTATCAGCTTGAAAAAGAAAAAAACATTTCCTCTGAGTATTTTTAATTAAATATAGGTTAAACACAATCTTCAAATTATTATATTCTGTTTTTATCTGTTTTACATAACATCCTAACTTCATTGGAGTTGGGTTGTATTATGGACTACAGTGAGTCGCTCACAGGTTTCCTCTACCGACCACATCACTTCAAGTATTAGAACATAGTAAATCGTTGTCCACGTTGTATCTATCGCCTCCTCTATGAGACACCTATGTCCTATCTGAGGCATTATAAGCTTTAGTGTAAACACAAGGTTAGCTTTGGTTAGCCAATGCTAGTCATTCACCACCTCAGCTCCATCATTTTCCACTTGGTCTCATTGTTGCGTTCATTGCATCTCCACATCTCCTGTGGCAAATATTCCTCCTGATCCTGTCCTGGTCCTTCCCTTAATTAAAGCTTGAGGTCTACTACATGCAGATGATGAATTAAGATTTCTGTCCCTTTTACAAAATAAATGCATTTAGATCCAAATTAATTTGTGAAGATCACTGGCCTCATCAGCTAAATCACAGCTTCTCATCCAGTCATTTGTTTTTGATCTGAAAAAAGAAAAGTTTTCTCTGCTCCAAGACTTGATTACAAGTAAATATGTTTATCCACAGCAGAGTCCCACAAATGAGGAAACAAATCAGTCATTGTTTGAAAGTTTAGAAAATTGTGTTTTTGACAGACTTCTTTAATTATAAGAATCAGAATCATCTGAAAAACAAGTTTTGTGAGTGAAAAAAGTTCTTTATTTGTGTAGACGGAAGTCACAATATTTTGGAAAATTTCAGTCTTTGAGTATTTACAAAGGATATAAATGTAGTAAAGAGCGTCATTAAAAACAAAACAGAAAAATAGCATAAAATATCATAATAAAAAGACAGTGTAGATAAATGGAACTTTACATAAAATATTTTAAGTTTTTAATTACAAACACAAATGAAAGACTAGTATTTAAAACGGAAATAATTTTACTTGGCAGTTCTGTGAAATCGAAAACTCCCTAAGCAATCAATCACCTGTTAAATTTCAGATCTAAAAACAACCTTGCTATCTACAACTGTAAAACATATTTTTCTTACCTGACATTTCAACAATAGGTAAACTTTCAGACCCCTGGACCAACACACCTAACAGAGGTTCAGCTTTAAGTGAATCTGACATAAAAATCCATCTTCTCTGGACAGAAATTCAATTGGCTGCGATGTCCCGTTGAAAATGTCTTTGTGGGAGATTTATGTTCTGTAGAAACCTTTGGGCTTTGGGCTGAAACAGAGAAAAATCACAGGTTTTGATTTTCTGTTGAACAGAGACAGAAATGCTAGGAGTGAAATGTTTCCTTTGTTTATGTTTGTATCTGCATAAAACAGATGACGGATTTTAGGGTAAAGATTCAGTGCTGATGAGCCCGTTCAAGCCAGGAAATGGTTGCTACGTACTTTTTGCATTTACAGAGTCGATGTCTGAGGTGAGCCGCTTTCCGCTGGTGTCGCAGAGAGAAAGAGAAAGAGAGCAAACTTGAGTATTACACTAATCATACAGTGTATTTGAACAGTAAAGAATGAAAAGGGGTTTTCTGTACTTGTCTGCGTCTGTAGATGATGAAAACGAGGATGAGGAGGAGGACTATGATGACTGTGACACTACAAATGATGACAAGCATCCACACACTCCACTTAGGCTCTGCACACACAGAGAAAATCAGTCATCAAACACTTAACAGGAAAGAAAATTTAACACTTTCTGATGTAAAAAACATTGTTGCCACAAGGTCGTGCCCATGTCACATTTCCTGCTCTGCTCTCACTTCCTGCACTCACCGATCGTCAAAGTTATCTCAGCAAATGTCAGTTTCTCATCTTGCCACAGCTCACACCTCCACTTCCCTCCATCTCCCTCCCCCACTTCCGGGATGGTGAGATGAGCAGGCTGATGGTCAGGTGTTAAAAGTGTCAGGGTTGATCTTTCAGGTGGGACCCATTTCACTCTCAGGCCTGAGGGCAGCGGTTCACCAAAGCTGCATGTCAGGTTCACCTGCTGACCGGAAACAACCTTTGCTCCTGGGGAGGAAAAGACTGAAGAGAAAGTGGAGGAGTAGTGGGAACAAAGAAGAGGGAGAAAAAAAGAAACAAAACATTAGACAAGCATAAAATGCATGAGGAAAACTGCCATTTGGACAGGCTGAGGAAATATTGTTTTTCTTCACACCATCCGAATCCAAATGAGCCTTTGGCTTCTGTTGCCTTCATGTGCCAACCAAACCCACCAAATTAAAAACTGAAATGAATTTTTCAAATAGAATAGCACAAAAAATGATACACAATGCACAAAGCAATAAAACAGAGTAAGATAAACGTAAACTGCATTAGCCTTTTATGGCAGACTTTAATTCTCCCTTAATAATTACAGCTTTCTCTGGCTGCAACCCAAACCTCAATACTTGCTGGTCTCCTCGGATTTCTGTTTCAATAAAGTGAGTGTCTTGGGGATGCCAGTAGCTCAGTCGGTAGAGACTAGTCCTCTGTTCACTGGCTTCAAGTCTCATGTCTGTCTTCAGCTGTCCTGCCACATTAAGGCACAAAGCCCAAAAATAAATAAATATCTTGGACATCTTGGACTTTTGTTTGGTCAATACAAACTAAGATCAGCCTCCTCTCTGTTTTCAAACACCTCATGGACACAACAATTCCTGGATGAATCTATTGTTTTTTTTCCCCTGATTGATAATGAAACCAAGTGTAGCACTAACAATTAGTCATGACAGTTTTAATATATTTGAATCTATTTCTCTCTACAGATGTGTTATTCTTAAAACAACATTTGCTTTAGAAGAGACACTGAAGAACTGTACTCTGCTTTTGTAATCTAAATGACTAAAAAAAAAAACCTTTTGAGTTTTTTGGTAAGAACAAGCATCTTTTTCTATTCCTAATGCTGTGTAGGGCATTGAGTTGCACCAATTTACAAGAAGGGATCAAGTGTTAAATTCAAATGACTTTTATTCAAACCGAATTGAAAATCAAACTTTTAACTATCAATTTTCAGCTGTTTCCTTTGGTGGCCTCATTTATTCTCCCGCTCAACAGAAAATAGTCTGAAACTGTTCTCAGAAATTTCTATGTGCACAATAATAAACTGTAGCCAGGCGTGGTGTGGACCTCCTCCCCCAGTTTTGTCCTAAAATCCTGAGTCTGGAAATGCCCTGTAATTAATACACAGTTAAAAGTAACTTGTTGTTTCAGCGTAAAAATGATGTAAAGGGCTGCCTTCAAATTTTATATATTATGTCAAAAAATAAAATTTGATGTTCTAACACCAAAGGAAATTATCTTGATATTGAATAAGATATCTTGTGTCAAAGCTTGTCCTCTTTGGGTTGTTGTTTGAAATGACTGATCATTTTTTTCTCAACCTAATTCTTTAGTTTTGTGAACCATGGAGCTCAAACAGCCTGTACCATTGCACAACTGTCCTGTGTTCAACAGGGTCTCATATGCACTTAATCCCCTTCTCACTCATGGCATAACTGTAAGACTACAGTTCACAAAGGGATTCTGGGTATAACTGAAAAGCTGTGGCTTTACTTTACCGCTGGAAGGGGTTGAGGTAATTATCGAGTAGAAATAAATTACTGATTAATTTGGACATAGCATATCAAGTTGAGATATATTTTGTGGTTTAGAGAATGCCAACTTAATTCTATGTTATCACAATAATTTCAGTAATCTTTTGTCACACTGACATAGCTGGAATCACAAATGTGCAAAATTGTATTTTATAGTGCAGCACAGTGAGCAGACGCTCTTTTAAACACAGGCATGAGACAGTGTTGCTGCCCAAAAATTCCAGCTGAACAACAGCTCAGAGAAATTTATGTATGCAACAGGAGTCCTGAGGGACTCAGTCAAACCCTGGGGATCAAAAGCTGGTCAAGGGACCAGGGATTCAGGTGATACACCTGGGCCTTGAATTAATCTTTTGTAATGCTGTCGTTCAATGTTCCCGCTAAAATAATAGTTTGGAGTAAAATGAGATTTTGCAGTGTTATACAGAGTCCAATTAAAATTCATCATGTTATCAGACTCTCCTGGCAGGAGGGGAAAGCTTGTTATTTTCTATTAAAACAAGTGGAGCCAGACAAGTGTATTAGCTGCTGAATTAGACACATGTCACACTGGGGACACCTCCACATAATCTCTGCAGGAGTGAGATGAAAAGCGAAATAGAGAAGTGGGGAAGAAACAAGTGTCTATAGCTTGTTGTGAATGACAATGAAGGAGGGAGAAGATGTTAGAAATGGAAAATGGAGATGCAAAAGCAAAGATTTAGTCTATTTGATTTGCTTTGACTTACTTTGTAGCACCTTTACATCCACAGTCCTATTCAGAGTCACGCCATTCCTTACTGTCATGGAGCAAACATAAGTTCCTGCGTCTTCGTCTCTACCCAGGCTTCTGGTCAAAGACAGAAGTCCTTTTTTGAGGACTGGCACAGGAGTCAGATCTCTTGCCTGGTCTTTAGTCCAGGTTGGTGGATCATTCGGGGAGAGATGGAAAAGCCTCTGTGGCTTATTTGAAATGAGATTTGATCCAGTTTTAGGGTAGAAGTGCCAGTTAACTTTCTGGAGGCCCACAGCTTTCATTTGGTCCCAGGAGATGTGAGCAGGAATTGAACAGGGGACATTCAAAGGTGCAGATTTGGATGTATACTGAAGAGCTGAAGAATCACGAGAGAAACCTAAACAAAGAAAAAAAAGATAATTATAAAAGCACCTCAGGATGGGAGCAGACTTACATTAAACAGTTGTATTTAGCAAGAACAGCAACTCACCTACAACTATGACCAGGATTTCAGCTCTGCTTTCCCTTTTATTATTTGTCACAACACAGGTCCAATTGCCATCATCTTGGCCTTTGACCACTACTCTGAGCCTCCCTTGGTTGGTTTCCTTTTTCTCCCCCTGAGGATTCAGCCAGTGTATCTTTGGGTTTTTGATAGTCTGAGAAGCTTCTGCAGTGACAGACAGATCCAGATTTTCCCCCGGCACCAGAGGATGGGCTTGGCTCTTTGTGACTGGAACAGAAACAGAGCAGTGTACGGTAAATTAAAAAGAAATCATGCAAACTATGAAGTAGTTTGCTGGTGCTAATTAACTCTTTACAGTAGTTAACCCAGCTGTCAGACTTTTAAAAACTTCCCAACATGCCAGCTGCTCTGGCTTGTTTGTTCCTTCTTTTCAAAATCAGTATCGAAAATACAAGTATGAAAACGCTTGACAAGTCAAAGTGAGATATTTTCAGGCTGAGTCTCTGGGATTAAAAAGGGTGACTTCACTCTTTGCTGAACTTGCCCTGTACAAGGATAAGCAATGTTTTCTGACACATAAAATAATTTGACCTTAAGTTTATTTTATTATAAACTGGAAACTCCTCACAGCAACTTAAAATGAAGAATAAAAGGTGACAAGAGTAAAGTTTGTTTGTCTTAATAAAATTTAATCTTACTGGTGAGTTTAAGTAGTTTGTATGTGGCTCTTATCGAACCAACTTCACAGACAAAAGTCCCAAATTGCTCTTGCGTTACATGTTTGATGACCAGCGATGAGCTTTCGGACAGTGACACGTTTTCCCAGAGTTTTGCTGTAAGGCAAGAAACAGAAGTTAGTGTGAGAGTACAGGAGTTTGAAAAGTATTCTGAAGATTAATCTGAAATTCTCACTTGGTGGTTTGTCATTGGCGCCTTTCCCTCCAAGGGGATTGCGCCATGCAAGCTGCTGACCATTTGTGTCACCGAAATACCAGTACAAGTACTGCTCATGAAATTTATCCACTGTTGGAGGCTGGAGTGTGGCTGTGTCTCCCACTCGAGAGTACACCACCTCGTCTGCTCCTGAAAAAGCGGAGAGGATGTTACAAAACCAAACTGCCCTGGCGCGTTTAGAAAATACTGAACAAATGAAGCTTGAGTGTGTTACCTGTAAGAGACCCGAGCACAGCAGTGAGAAGGAGGATTGACTTGATTAAGTTCGGCATTTCTACCTCACCCCTGAGAAAAATGATAATAAAAGCATTATGATGTCTTCTGTATATTCATCAAGTAACTTCAGAAGGATAACATCTTTCATACATATACAATGAGGCTAATCATAAAAACATAATAAAAGTAGGGTGCGGCGGAGGTTCAGTTGGTAGAGCAGGCGCTTCATGTACAAAGACTGTAGACCACGACCAACTGGTCACAGGGATGAATCCCTGTCTCATTAAATTAGATGAATTGTACCCTGAAATAATTGAGTATTCCTTTCATGAGTGTATCACCTTTTTCTCATTAATTCATTGCTCCAATTTTAAAATACCAGCTTTTTAACTTGCCCCTAAAACTCTGTTGTGGACGGATATATAGACATTAGAAAAATGAACGGGCCGAGTACTGAGCCCTGTTGAACACTATCAGCCCTTTTCTGGGGCCATAAGAGACTTTAGCTGCACCACTTTTGTGTTATGAGTGTTTCAGTTTTCTCTTATTTTGGTGGTAAATAATGCTTACTAATTTACTAATAAGGACAGATTTTAAACAAGATTATTTCAGATTGATCATTATTCTACAAAAGAAAAAATTGTGCAAACCCAGTCTAAAAAAAATGTGAAACCCTTTTTTTCCGTAATAAATGCATAACATTGAAATCTGCGCAACCTTTAGTTTTTGATGTCGTACTGATGTTGACCAGTAAAAAAAGGTTTTGGATCGACAAAATGATCCCTCACTGAATTCCACAGAAGTCTGTTATAGTGAATTGTTTTTAAATATAATGTACAGTGTGTGAACAGTGTTTCATATAAATAAACTTAGTTCACTCCACATTCAACATGAGAGTTCAGAGTTTCATACCTTTTGAAAGCTTTTTCACATATTTCAAAATGTTATTGAAGTGTTTAATTTTGTATCAGAGTTTTGCTGCAAAGAGAAATTATTCAGCAGGAAGCAGAGTGGGGTTTGAGGTGGTCCCAGATTTGGAGAGATTTACGGAGATAAAAGACGAAGCGTCAGAACAGTTCAGAGTAGGCGGCCTGTGGTGGGTTTAGTATGAGAAGAAACAGACAAATGTTGGAGGGAAGAGACGTAAACGCTGCGTTGTGGTGGGCCTTGATTTAGTCTAAGTGCAGATTCTTATCCCAAGCCTCCCCCCTCTGCCTCTCACACCCCCTCTCTTCCTCCCCTGTTCCACGAAAGACGGATCTCTCCTCGCTTGAAAAGAAAGAAGAAAAGAGACCACAGCCCCAGGAGCACACCTAGACTGTGGTTTAAGGTAGATGTTACTCTCTTCTATCGCCCTCCATCACTCCCTAATCTCTTTCTCTTTTCACCTTTTCTCTCTAATGTATACAGTCTGTCATGGCAGAGAAAGAAAGAAATCTTTTTGAGAACTTCTATTGGTGCATTATATTGATTTTATCCCTTTAAAAAAAAGATGGATGTTATGAGATCTGCTTTTGAAAAAGATCTGAACCACCGTCAGTTTTTGAATAAAAGCTCAAATGTCATTAAGCTTGAAAACAAAGTACTCTTTAATTTATGACAGCTGCTTTTAAATTAAAGAGTACAAATTCATCATCCATGAATTCTTTGAAACTTGCTATCAGCAATTCATTATCGTATTTGTATATATTTTGCTTAATTAGCCGATGGCATAAATTGGAGAACATCTAGATGAGCGTCGACCCGGGGTTTTCATCGTCTATTATTAGTACAACCTTTGACCTTAATACCAGGAAGTCACCAATGATAAATTCCCCCATGAAAAATATGGTAAAAGCTGTATGAAGACATCTAATTAAGCCAATAAAATTCAAATTATATAGTTTTCCATAACTAATATTAGAGCCAGACTTAACAACAAAGCATTCGCATAAGTTTAATTTTCGTCTAAAATGTTATGGTGTAAAATGATGGATAATAACAAATTATGTTCTTCTGTCAGCGCGCAGTTGAAATTTTTGTTAATTTTCTGAATTTGATTGCTTTTTTCCAGCTGGTCATTGAATGCAAACAGGTTTTAAATAATGTGAGTAAATAATACTGATTTACGTCTTTTGTTCTTTGACCGCTGACACAACATGAACCACATCATCAACATAGAAAATTACAAATGCAGGCGCTGTGCGTCAAGAAGAAACATTTTTAAAAGACAAGAGCGAATATGTACGTATTTTTCTGATACGTTTATGGAGATTTAAAAACTCATTATTGAAGACCCAAAACAAAATAATATTGAATTTTGACTTGTTTTCCTGAGATCAGAGTTTGTCAAAGAGACACCGAATTGAGGTCAAAAATAAAAACGAGTGACGATGGAAATAGAGGTGGAATTGATGGTTAACAGACATTCAAAGTGAGCACACCTGTTACTCAGAAATCCAGACGATCGTATCTGTAGTCAGGATGGAGCTTCAAAAACACGCCAAGATGGAGGGGGGGACTGAAGGGGGGGTGAGGGTCAGACTCTGAAGAGATGAAAAAGAGGAGGAGAGCGAACTGAAAAAAGGAAGCATAAAACAGGCACGATAAGAGTTAATTTCTGTAATGAAGTGTGAGTGAAAAACAATTAAAATACGGTTTAGACTGAACCCTACAAAGTTGAAATGCTCAGATATAAACCCCAGTTTGAGCCAATTCAGTGAAATCATTTCATCTTTTTTATGAAAGAGAATTCAGAAACAGAATAATGACAACATTTGTTAAAACTTCTTCACATGATAAAAACAATGAAGCACAAATGAGCTTCATTTTGCATTCATATAAGCACATGCATCATTTTTGTATGAATGAACCCATACACCTCTTTAAGTGTAAATATGTTTGTGTGAGCGTGTCATTTATCCAGGAAATGTATTTATTACCAGTATTTTAAAGACTCTTGTACACCTTTCAGTTGAATTTTAAGGTTTAGTATGCATTTTAATGAATATATTTTGTGCTCAGATTTGTAAAAGCACTCGGACATTCAAGGCCCAGGTTGACCCTCAAAGGTCACGGGCGGCTTCATAATCAAAAGAGTGTATTATCTAAAAAAGAGTCACATACACTTTACATGTGAAATGTACACAGAAGTTGATTTCTTACGTTTCAAAAAAAAAAAAAAAGTCCATGTACTTACTCCGGGTGCCGAGTGCTGAGTGTGTTTCTGTGTTCAGCGATCTGGAGTCAGGCGGAAATACAGAATATTTATCAAACACAGCGTCCTTTTAAAGCGCGGTTGCACCTCCCTCGCTGATGATTGGTCTGTAAATGAAGCAGACAGTTGCTGATCAAACTCAGAGGCTGAATAGTGACCTTTAATTGGTCGTTACAGAGAAAGAGGGCAGGAAGTTGTCCTTTTCTCTGTTTTTCTTACATCTTAATGTCTAGTTCAAGACACAAAAAGACAAAGATGTTAATTCAGTGTTTTTGTTATGCCATGTTTAATTCTCTCATTGTGATCCTTATTTTGGTTTGTCCAAATGAAAAACAAGTAAATATTTCTCCTTAATTGACTAAATTTGTAAATTGCAGTGCTGCCCGATAACAGAAATAACAGTTTTTGAGAAGGGTCTCCTTGGACTCATTATCTTTCTTTGGCTCATCCAAAATAGCACACAGGCGGCTTACGTTCTCATTTGGTGTAATCGCTGGGTTGATTTTCCCCCAGCTCTTATAATTGCTCTGATTTATTCATAACAGTGTTTTAGAATTAAAACTATGAACTGATCCTCATAAAAGAAGACGTTAAATGCAAATTATAAACTTAACATTACCCAAAACAGTGACACATTGAGTGCCTAAAACTACGGGGGATACTGGATCGTATCCCTGAGATTTACAGATGTGCTGGGAGGTGTGAATGTTTCTGTTTAGTGTGATTAAATAATGAAGTCTGTAAATTTGAAAGATACAACCATCATCTCATACAAGATCTTTTTTATTTCCTTGTACCAGAAAACTTTCTGTTTAAGCTCAACATCCTTATTATCTGAATCTGAGTCGTTAATATATCATCAAAAACTTTCCTAACTCAGTATAGTCACCAACATTAAAATGAACAGAGAAACTTTGAGATATGAGCTTATTGATTCAGTTTTGTGGAGATACTCTGGGCTTCACACTCATGATCTAAACTTCACAACAAAATAAATGGCCATTAAAGTTGCACTTAGAGATTTATCTACGAACTCTCATGCACAAAAATACCCTGTCCCGTTGTGTTGTGTGCACATGCCCAAGAATGCAAAAAGTTAATGCTACTGTCAAGCTGAAAATTCTTAAAACCAATCAGAGAAACATTCAAAGCATAAAGAAAGATCTGTTTATAATTTCACCTCTGATTGAACTTTAAGTTTTAAATTTCCTCTTTAATAATTGAAGTTGGTCAAGATGATCCAATACTAAATGGTCGCTCTGCTATTGAGGCAAATGTCTATAATACGCCAAACTTTGGGTCTAGGGGAATTTAGAAAACCACATAGAAAACTGAAAAAATCCAGTGTGAAAGATTTTAGAAAGAGTTTGAATGTAATTGAAATCCAATTCTTGGGCCGACGGCAGCCACGGTTTGGTAAATAGTGCAGACAGGATTGTTATCCTATTATTTTTTTCATTATGTCCAAACATTAGCTTACACATCATTCAAAAGTCAAGCATGATTTAGTTCCTGATCTGTATCTTACAAAACCAATACCACACTGAACTGTGGACCAAAGCGCTCTCCTTAAACAAACGTCATGCGGCTTTAATGTGCAATAACTTCATTATGTGCAATAATCAATCGATATGGAAAAAATTTTAAAGTCTTTTTTTGAAGGTTTGATGCAAATGTTGACATTTAAGTGTTCGTGGAGACTGAATATGAATTAATCATCTTTGTATTATCCATTTACCGCGTGTATGATTTGAGTTCAGTCATTCAGTGCACTGAAATTTAATTATATGGATTTTGTACAATGAAAATTTAAAAATCTAACTTCTTTTCTTGTCTTATCTTATTTGCATAAAACTAACATCCACCAGTAGAAACTTTTTCTGGCTGAAATAATGAGCAAGTTGCTTAAAAGTTTACAATAAATAGAGCTGTCAAGTGACACGTTTTTCAACACTGAACCCAACAATCAAAAAAACATGTTGTGATACAATAACTAACGGGACAGAATTGATCAACCTTGAATTATTTCATTTAACCTGAAAATAAGGCGCAGTGTTGGTTTGTCTTGGTAGTTAAGTGGTGCATCTTGTGTATAGAGTCAAAAAAGTTCTTAATTCCCACAAGTCTCCCCTCTCTTGCCCGATTAAGTGCTCTATCCTTGCTGAACAAAGACATTAAAGTCACAAAATATAAAACTTTGGGGGGAAAAGATAAGAGAAAACCAAAGTAATGACTGAACATAAATTTTTAATTGAACATTTTATCAAGTTTGGGATCTTTCCCAGTAATGAACCAAATTGCTCTCGTTGCATCGACTGAAGCACAAAACCAAAAGGAGAGCCGAAGAAGCTCGACTACAATGTGAAAAGGCCTGAAATGTGCACAGACAAACATGCCTAACTTTGATTTTCTTTACTTACACTGCTGTGATACTCCCGTGCTTGTGTTTATTTTTCCATTTAGCAACAACGTATGAGAAGTGAACTAAGACATTGTTCATGTGCATGGTGATGTGAGCTTTAGGACGAGTATTTTATTTAACTTTAATGGCATTTGGATGCACAGGGGAAATAAATTGTCTCTCATCATGTGTAAAATGCAATAAACCTGCAGTATTGTGAAGTGGTGAACGTAACAGCTATTGGGTAAATATACATCTGCGCTGGAGAAAAACATCTGCTCGACCTTATCTCCTCTTCTGAGCTGCTGTTGTCTCTCCTGCACTCAATACAACAGTAAAACAACACCTGCGGCCTTCACATGCTGCTGTCTGAGTTTGTGTTTTTAAAGTGTCGTATGTTTCAAACTGGAGTGATACACACACACACGCACACACACAGGTAAAGCCAATGTTACTGTTACAACACCCCTGTTACAACGGCTGTGATATAACACAAGAAGTGGAGTTAAGTGCCTTTGAGAGAAATCCTTCATGAGACATTTATACTTTCAAACCAATCCTGTGGTTTGACCATTTCTGAAGAGGTTATAAAACACAAAGGAAATTAAAATTAAAGTGTAGTCGACAATATTTGATAAGCACAGGAACTTAATTAAATCTTAAACCATGAAAGAAAGTTTTCATAATTAAAGTTCTTCTGTTGTGTGCAGGCTTCAGCGCCTCAGAAATACACACAAAAAAACCTCCTTATGATCCAAACAAAGCTCAGAGGAGTAAAGAGTTCATTTGACTTTCTTGAAACACATTGAAGCATTAAGTTTCAGGCATAATAGCAAAATAGAAAATCCTTTTCATGCAATATTAAGTTGACTTGCTGGAGGGCCATCCAGTCCCAAGCTGACTGATGACAACTCCAGGTGAAGAAGTGGAGCTACAGAAACACTGAGCCGAGGTGGTTTAGCGACATGAACCACAACAAGGACAAAACAAACATCTCACACACGTCTCATGTGTCTCTCTGAGGTTTGTCTGCCTGCTTCTGTGCTGCCTTTATGAAGGGCTCACACCTGCTACTTTTCCCTCTGAGCTTGAAATGAAACAACAATGACACCTTTTGTTTTCTCCCCAGAATCTAAACCTTGAAGCGATGGCTCGACATTTACTGCAGCGGCCTGGCGCTAATAAATGTTTTCAATTACAGATGAAAATCTGTTGCCAAAAGCAGGTCCAAATGTTGCTTTGTTTCTCTCACTGTGGATACACGTCTGTTTTTAAGCTGTGATTTAGCTGGAAAACACCTGAAAGTGAGGACTCCCTCATTAGTCACACACCTAAGGAGATTGTCCGACCACATCGAGTCATCACTGAAAGAGAAAAAGACAAAAAGTGTGGGCCACAAGTAAGAATATGGAGTGATTCACAAGTTTCCTCAGCCTCCATTCTGCTACAGAGGGTTTCCCTCAAAACAACATGTCAATTCCTTCTCTTGACTCATTTTTGTGTGAAACAGATGTGTGATTTAACAGAGTTTACTACTGAAACACTGAAGGACACCAATGAAGTTAAGGTGACATGTTCATACAGTGACCAAACGTTGTGTTTTGGTCGTAAAGTTATGCCCAGGGGGGGATTTTATAAGACTTCCTAAAATTTCTGTATTTTCTCAGTTAGTTCTACAGACCATTGTTATTTACAATAAATTATAAATAGAGGAGGTTGATGTATTAAAATATGTGGTGAGACGTTAAAGAAGTGTACTGATCGCCAAAAGAATGAAAATGAAAACTTGGCTTTGTTGAGATTTTTGAGGGGGTATTTTAAGTCAAAATTATGAGATAAAAAATGAAAATTTTGGGATGAAAAGTCATAATTTTGAGATACAACAAAATCCAAAGAAGAGAGTAAAAATTTTGAGATAAAGAGTCAAAATTTTGACATTTCATCTGAAATTTCGACTTAAAATTGGCAAAAATGTTAAAATCTCAGCAAAGCCAATTTTTTATTATTATATTTTCCATTCACAGAAGATTCTCATTTCATATAGAAAAATGAATGTTTTCGTATATGACTTTCTTCATTTGACATATTTACATATTTATCAGTGACAATACAAAAGTGGAATATGGCAGAGAACATCCAGTTTTCGGATTTTTTTGTCTCTTACTCCCCCCCTATTCCCTTTCAATATAAAACAGAAGGGGTGGGGGGTCAAATATATGTATGGGTTATGAAGCTGCTTTGATGTCTTTGAGTATTGGGGTATATTTGGCGAATCTCCTAGAGGCCAGTTGGGAGCTTTCTGTGTTTTTAGCTTGTGGTTACCCTATTCCTACTGTACATGTTGTTGCCTGAGAGAGTTCATGCTTCTGAAATAAACAAATGTCAGTGGAAAAGAGGTTTTGATTCAGAAACTATTGACATTCTGCTCGGTGACGGTGAACACTTTGTTTTAATGAGGGGAACTTCATTCAAGCTTCTTTGAAACCTCAGAGTTGTGAAACAGTACGACTCCCACTCTCCACTTCACCTACATCATTCGAACACACTGAAGCTATTTTTGTGTGATACTCTCAGATTTTTTAGCAGCGGCATAATCATTTCACCAGAATGGAAAAATATGTGTTTGGTTTGTGTGTAATATTCCAGGCAGCTCTGTTTGAAAAGACAAACAAGAGGAATTTGATAACATGAGGCTCATGTCATGTCATGTTTGTGTGTTCCCTTCAAGAAATGCTAACTGAGTGGAATTATCACAACAAGCTGCGTCATGTCCTGGTAATATTATCATGTACATTAAGCTGATTTGCTCATTTTGAATTGATGACGTTAATTATAGATGGAAAAAAGTGCTTTTCAGTTCCACATAAATAAGAGTTTGTGAGGTGGAAGTAACATCACTATCCATTCGACCATTTAATTCTTCCAGACAGACACTGACATTTCTGTGAAAGGTCCAATAGGCCGTGAAAGGTGAAAGTTGTCGAACGCAGCATGGGCTACAAATTACAGATTACAAAACAAACCTTATCGTCGTCAATACTGCATGTCTTTCCTGCAAACCCCTCAAGTAAAAATCAATTTTCAATTTCATAGCATCCATAAATGTTTCATCTGTTGATAAATTACAGAACATTTAGCTTTAGTATCCTCACATTTAGCTTCACATTGTGCTTTATGTCCCGTGTTATGTTGAGGAAGTGTTCACAAACAGAACCATAAAGTTCATCACTGACTTTGACATGATGATGTTTTCACTCTAAATGTTTTGGGTGCATCATATAACTGTGACTACATTAATTCAATTTAAGCTGTAGTTGTTTTCTTCCTGCCACAGCCTCTATCTCTGTGCTGTCACAAATCAAATCGAAGCAAAGACACACACCATGTGTCTTGTGAGATTTGTAGTTGTTAAACTTTGACAACAGAAAGTTAAGACGAAAGATTTTCCTTCTCCACAAAATTGACTTTAATCAGAAAACTGCAACTTTTTTGATTTTAAAACTTCTCAGTGTAGTATTGGGATTTCAATTACAATTATTCTTCCCACAAAACAACAATTCTTATTAGAAACAAGCTTTTATGCTCCTTTCAATGTAGGGAGGCTTCCTGTCGACTTCCTTTAGCACAAACAGGTTGTTTGCAAATGCTGAATTGATGTGTTGTTAGACACATCGGAAAATCCACTTTCCATTGTTGGAAAATAAATGTGCTGACTTGCCGCCATATTTTTCATTAATATGGTGTGAAAAAACAGTGTTTGGTTCGAAACTAATAACTAACTTTTTGCTCCAATATAATAATCACAGTTACATGTTGTGAACATGGAGTGACCAAGACATGTTAAGAAGATAATCATTCACATAAATCAGATTAGCAAGTAATTACTTTTAGCATTAAATCAGATTTCACAGACAGGTAAAGCCAAACCAGCTTAACATTTGAAAGCACGTGAGCACTGGAACCGTCTGAAACACACATGAATGCATCACATTTTTCAGAAACAAAAATGATGCCAAGCACTACCCAATCAATCACCTTGAATCAATTCACTGCACATCATCATGCTACTTTTCACCTCTGCTTGTTGACGCTGAGAATATTAGTTTATGTCCCAGGCTGGTCCTGAGAAATAATTATAGAGAAAAACTGAACAAGGTCCCATCCTGCATTTTAGGCAACAGTTGCATCTTACAGTTAATGATCACCACAAAGTAACTTCAGACGTGAAGGTGTGACAGCAGAAAAAAAGTGCATGAGGCCAGAAATATTGACAGACGTATCGCTGTGCACATTGTCCTATGTGACCACAATGGAAATGTTCATTCTTATATAAATTATGATAAATAACCGAGCAACTGCTTGAACTCCATTGTGAATTGAAATGCTGATTAATATTCACATTTCCTCACAGAGGGATGATAAGAATCTATTGCCCCTGAAGCATTATTGACTGTGGATTTGCTTGGACGACCTTGGATGATCTGTGTTTTTTCTCTATAGAAAGCGATTTCTGTATTTTACTGAGTCATAATAGTGGACATTAGAGCTGTACTGGGGAAAAGGTGACAGAAGAGCAGAAGAAAGCTAAACAGGATAGTGATAGAGCACGGGCTAAAGGCTTAAACATGAGCTAAGCTGTTTGTGAAAATGTTCATTCTTACCCACATGCATCAGTTACACCGCAGTGATCTGTTCAAACCTGAGTCTTTCAATGAAATAAAGAGCCAGGTTACAGTTGCTCTTCTTGGTAGATGAGCACTGATAGGACATAACTAGGATTCACTAACGTTACACGGTACCGATACATCTGGGCTGTGATTAACGCTGTATGTAGTTAAACTTACAAAGTCTGCTTGTTGTCACATCTTTAACGAAAAAAAATGTGTTTGAAAGAAGATCCAATTTAGTTTCGAAACAAATACATCTCAACAGTTTGCGTGAGTCCTACAGTTGAAGTCACTTCCTACAGATTCTCCCCACAGCCACTTTAAAACAATAACAGTAATTTTAATCCACATTTTAATACTCACAATTGTATCTTGTTCCTGATGCTTTATATATTTTTAAAAAAATCTAGTCTTATCTCCCTTCTGTGCCATGTCGTCTTTCTGTCAGTCAGCATTCCAGCTCTTTCACTGTGTATTCCTTGTGTGTTTTTAATCTTAGTCTGTGCTTTTTGACCCCGTCTCTGCTTAGTATTTTTTTGGACACCTTACTTGTCTTGTTGCTAACCTGTGAAACAAACCCTGAACTCATTAAACTGTGATTGAACTCTCTTCTTGACTTCTGTGTCCTGCATTTCGGGTCCTATTCCTGTTGCGTCACACATTATACATTCCCTTCTTCCAAACAAAGCAAAAAGTCACAAACAGTTCATGTTTAGTGTCCAACACACAGCTGTCCTCCTCTCCAATGAACCAGTTTGTAGTGTCAGCTCATTTACTCTTAAAACTCGTTTCATTTCCTGGTTCAATGCACTTTACTCTTCACTTAATGTGAACCTTTTCTCTACTCCAGCAGTTGAGTTTTAAAGTTTCTGAGCTTTACAAACATTTTAGCAGATATTCAGACACTGACTTAGTTCAGAATCTAACTACAAACAACTGACACCTGCAGGGAGCCAAAACTCCTAGAGAAGAGAGTTTACATGAAGGGGAATTACCTGCCAGGTTGTGAAGTAGAAAAGTTCTCTACAGTTTTGTGTGCAGTGTGAGTTCAGCTGACTTTTTTAGATTTCTTTTTACAGCATGTACTCAAATACTGCTCCTTTTGCTTTGAAAACATACTGAATGTCATTGTTGCACTCAAGAAATGCCCCTAATTTCTAGTTTTCTAGATTATCTTATTTGTTGCAGAAGTTTCCATAATGTTCAACTACCACTATGAGACTCAAAGAGTGAATCTTTCTGTACCGTGTATCATCGTTTTCTCAGCTACATGTGGCTGGTAATGTTTAAGACTGATTCAGAAAAATGGAAATACAAGAGGGAGTTTCAGATATTTCAGTTTCACTTTGAAGTGTTTCTGCCAAAGTGATGTTTGTTGATTTGTGTAGGACACACAGTGAGAAAGAGGACTGAGTAATAGCCATGAAAAGGGAATCCTGGTGTCTCATATGAAATCACCTCCAGTGCAACAAATGCTTTATGTTTTCATAACAGAGTGAGAAAAGAGCAGGAAGGTAATCGTCCACACAGAAGGCAGAAAACACACTTTGAGCCTTAATATGAATATTGACTTGCTACCGTCCCTCATAGTGAGGGAAAACTGTTCTTTGTCTTTGTGAAAATAATAGTAATAATACCATTTTAATAGCTCTTTCCAAGCGAATTAGTGTTCCAAGAAAGTAATGTTTTCTTTGTCAGCGTTTCTGTAAAACTTTTGGTAATGTCGCATTTTATGACCTCTTTTTACACCTTCTTGTAACTTCTGTGTAATTATTTGGACAGTTATTTGTCGACTCCTCTCTTATTATCAGTTTTAATGATCTTTGTTCGTAACATGTGGTCTCGACGATTTTCCTGTGTGCAGAGGCTTTTATCATGATGAAAATGAACGTTTGTCGAAAGGTTTATTTAGGTTAAAGATTTTGAGGTTAAAACAGTGTCATCAGACCAAACATTAGCTGGTGAACTAACCCACTGTGGTTATGTTGCGTCTTTAGCTCCTGAAAAGTCAATAGGCCTTGTTTGTCTTATAAAAAGTCCTATTGGACAGGAAAAAGTTAAATAGGTTCTCATGCAGGTCAGTCAGATAAACCTATGATTTAAATCTGACTCTAATATTGGATGGGTAAACACTGGTGATCAGGAAGAAGTGGGGAGATGTAACAAAAGTGTTTGGTCTCTGTCAAGGATCTGCACAGTCTCAAGATTAACTACATCTCCCGCTCCAACACTGTTTAACGGCTTTGGATTTATCAGGTGTGGGGAATTAAAAGTATGAAAAATTATCTATTACCTGTCAAAAGAGAAGACTGGTGTTAAGTTGGAGATGTTCTTACATCGATAAAGCCATGATGAAACTGTTTAGTGTGTTTTTGCATTAAGTTAAGCTTGTTGTCAGACGGAACATGGTGAGTGATGAGACCTGATGGTAGAATACACAAAGAAAAACAAATATGGATCCATGGGGTACACCAACTGGAGCACGTTAAGAAATTCTTACTCAATCTGAAGTTTATCAATAAGTTTGGTGCATCCTAAGCTGCTCACAGCTTTTACGGAACGTGATACATTTGTTGTTGACAAGCCGAACACACACAATATGATCATTTTCATCATATTTATAGACACTTAAGCAGACTAGATTTAATTTAAAGGATTGAGAGTAAGGTCTTAAGTGGAAGCTTTAGAGGTGTAGGAAAGGAAGGGTTAGGTAGCCACAGATCATGCGATTTGCACGGCCATTCAGCACAAAATATCAAAGCTATTAATGCATTTACTGAAGATGAAGCTGAAAGGAAAAGCCCCGTAAAAAAAAGTATGCACGGAGATCACAGCCACGCTTTTCTGGAATATCATAAAATATACTGATAGACATTCAATTAATATATATAATTTTACTTTTAGCCCAACATCGCTCAATCAGTATAATAGGTAATGGATATTATTTTTAACAGAATTCATCAAACTTGACTTTTCCATTATAAAACAGCATCAGACGTCCAAATCATACTCCAAACAACGAGCCAACTAAACACAATTTAGTTGTGTATACAAATGATTTCACTTATCACACGTTGATTGCTTTTGTTGATTGATTCACACGGTCAGTTGAAAATTTAACTGCACTTAACATCATAAACCGTAACTTTGTATATGTATATATAGTTAAAATGGTATTTAAATGTATAACAAAAAGTTAACTTTATTCTTTCTTGCAACCTCACTGGTGTTTACGGTTGGATTACTGAATATTGCTTGGACTCACACAGAGGAGATCAACTCAGCTCTCCTGCAACTCACTCCAATCAATACACCTTGGTTTAAAATGTATAAAGCCAGTTTTAGCAAGCAATTTCTGCCTCAGTTCTATTCAGTATGCTTCTCAGCTGCTCCAGGAGGCCGTATGAAACAGCAGGAGCACAAGATGTAAATCAACACCTGTTGCTCCTGAGCAATAGTTGAATTTGGTGTTATTTTATTCTTATTTATGGCCTTATACAGTGAAATATAAAGTCTGTCATATGGTGGGTCTATGAAAGTGACTGTACAGGGAGCAGTGTCTTACATCGCTTTTAGTGAATTTAACAATGTCTGAAATCCGTTGCTATATTTTAGATTATTTGACAAACTGGTTGCGTTTCATCACAGATAATTTTGACAGAACATTTGCTCGAAAGGTGGCACACACTTTTTACCCTCTTTAGTGTTAGGTTTTATAAAAGCAGAGAAATGAATATGTTAACTCAAATAAAACACCTTTAAAAATCTCAGTGCCCTGTTGGAAAGATGAGTTATGCTAATGTACACCACTTTCACAGCCATAGTATGGACTGAAACATGCAATAATTGGTGAAAAATCTTGTACAGTATTTCATACTTTTAGCTTCACGTTAAGATGCATTTATTCATCCATCGCTGGTTTACTGAACAGATAATAAGCCTGACTCTGAACTGGTTACTGCTGCCATATTTAAGATTTCATCTTTCTTACACGTTATATATACACACACACTATCACTGCTCCAAAAATAAGAGCAGTAAACCGGTCATCAGGGTTGGTTCTGTGTAGTCTTACTAAAGTAAGGAACTATCTGGACTTGTGTTTTGAAAAATTTCTATTACTGTGTGGGCTTCTAAATAATTCAGTAACTGCAATAAATACTTCTGATGCTTTGTGTAACATTTCATAGCTACTGCTTTCTGAGGGGAACAAACTATAAGTTTAGACAGTAAATTGAGGAAATAAAGTTTTGACCTTAAATCCACTGACTGTTTGCTGAATAGAGTTTTAATTTAACAAGAAATACAGTTCTGCCCATGTAAATGACACACTCAGCATAATCTATTGCAAAATCATCTTAATTTTTCTGGAATTATTGCCCAACTTTGAATCTTCATCTTGTTCTCTGGAAACTTCAGTCTATTTTAAGAATTTCTGGTGATTTTGAAATCCCTCTACGTGCTGCTGTTTTACGAGAAAACCTCACGAAAGGTACCAGAAGAGTGTTGAATCTACATGTCATTGGAGGTAATATATCATTATAAAAGGTCAGTAATGAAACCAAAATCATTTTGATAAATCTTTGTTTTTTAGCAACATATCAGAGATATCTAGGCCATAGTTGATACTCGTGCCAGTTACAAGAGCAAAGTCTATATTTTTGCCAAGAAACACCAGCTGGAGGCCGAGACAGATCAGTATGCTGAACGAGACAAATACTTCAAAATCTGTCCTCAGACAGGATCAGATATTAGTCCTCCATCCTTGTCCTTCAGTGCCCTTTGGCTCCTCTTTCTGAGAGGGGATCTCAGTTAGCGTCTGGGAGATTTGTCAATAGTTGAAGAAACAACTTTTGCCCCTTAGAGACCAACACATTGCTATTCTGACACGTGTAACTTCCCCTTGCAAGAACATCCCCTTAAATCAGCTTCAGAATGCATACAGTATATTTAGAAGTACTTACATGTGATGTTTTCAATGCAGCGTTGGGTACTTCTCTGACATTTAGGAGGCTGTAAGCACAGCAGGTGTCTCTTTCATACGCTGTTTCTCTCTCTCTCTCTCTCTCTCTGTCACACACACAGGAAGTCAAAAAGCACTATGATCCCATCCTTTCTGTCATGAACTCAAGGGATTGCACTGAATATTTAACATGGCCTCCCATTGCCTCTCTCTCTCTCTCTCTCTCACACACACACACACACAGACACTCAGACACACAGAAACATTTTGAGTCTTGTGTTTATAAAATACACATATATCTTGACACACAAGGACATGAAAACAATTTTTCACTCCAGCATGTGTCAGTGAGAATGTAAATTTATATGCATCCATACATGATTGTTAGTATCCGTGCATCTAAGTGTGTCACATGTGACTCTGTGTTATGGTGTGAAACAGGTGTTCACCGTGTGTTTCTCTGCACTGATGTTAACAGCTACATTGTCCTGCACCAGTTTTTGGGGAATACAAAGCTTCAGAACCAATGAAAGCACCATTCTTAGCACCAGTATGGCACCAAAAAAGAATTCTTGACATTGTATTTGAAGAGTTTAATGTGTCTTTTTTCTGTATAATGAGATTTAATTACCTTAATGGATTAATGTTGACATTTTGCAGAAAAAAACAGTACACTTCTAAATTTTGAGGAAATAATAATAATAAAAAAAACTCTCTGACCACAACTGTTGAGTAGCACTGGTGTTTATGTGGAAACTATTGTCATTTTTATACATCAAGTGCATGAAAAGACGTTGCTCCAAAACAATCAGCGTCTTTGTTATGTGATGTTCCTTTGATTTGATGATTCCTTTTTTGTATTCCAGCAGTAAGTGACATTTTGGTTTAAAACTGCTTATGAATGTTTATCATTTCAACAAATACTTGTCTGTGGTTTTTTATTTCATTACTGCTGGAGTCTGTGCTCTTTTACCTATAAATACACGTTCCATTTCACTTCCTGAGGTTTTATTTTGAAAAAAAAAAAAAAAACTAACATTTTTACAGTTGTTTATATGTATTTATAGTGGATAACAGAGAAAATATACACCATTCTGAGATTTATGTACTTTTTTTTATTATTTATTTACAATTTGCAGGAATAAACCAAAAGTATTCAAAACCATCTGCCAAACAGAAAAACATCAAATATAAACAACTCAGCATTAGAGACAAAAAAGAAGTAGAAAATAAATTTTCAGTAGGAGTTCACAAAGATTTATTCAAGGCAAGGCATAGCATTTTAATACTTTGCATAAATGTAAAATAATAAGTACAGACTGTTGCTGCTCTCAGTTGCTGCTAGAGGCCTTATT